>BPLQ01014549.1:0-600000 GCA_021605075.1 Caerostris darwini
GGGAAAATGAGAATCGGAAACTGGTTTTTGGAAAATCCCCCTTTTTTTAAAAAAATATTTTTTGATGAGAATCTTAATCACCTAAGAAAAAATTTAAATAAATAAAAGGAAACTTGTTCCAAATCAACTAATTCAAACTAGATCTTTTACAGTAAGTTGAAATTTTACCAATTATACTAAATATTTTAATGAATGTAGGCTTCAAATTTAAAAACATTAAGAATTAAATTTTAATAAAAACAGGAAATGCAGTCAAAGTAAGAATTTTAAAGCTACTTAAAACTTTACTTAACATTTTTTGATGAAAATCTTAATCAACTAATAAAAAAAATTTTAACAAATAAAAGGAAACTTGTTTCAAATCAACTAATTCAAACTAGATCTTTTACATTAAGTTGAAATTTAACCACATTATACTAAATATTTTAATAAATGTAGGCTTTAAATTTAGAAACAAAAAGAATTGAATTTTAATAAAAGAAGGAAATGCAGTCAACGTAGGGGATTTTAAAGCTACTTGAAACTTAACAAGTTATTGAGAAAAAATACATTATTTTAAAACTGTAGTGGAATTTCAAAATTCTAGAAATGTTTTGTTGCACGTTGGGTATTATATCATTTCCTTAAATACGTAACAGAAACAGAAGTATTCAATTTCTCAAAGTGGTCAACTCATGGGGAGATTTTACTTATGATGTCCGTTGCAGTCACTTCTTTTCCAAATTAACGAACTCCGTATCAATATGTGGGCCTGATGGCCGTGTGGCGCTCGGTATCATGGGTTTCGGGTTCGAATCCCGGCGGTGCCATGGATGTTTGTAGTGGTTCGGAATCCATTTTAAGCCGTAGGTGACCATAATGTCACAGAACCCGATCAGACTTCTCTCCCACATCATTCCCAAAGTGTAAAGGCGCAACTCAGCTCTAGGCACAGTGATGGGGTGTGGTGTAGCAGCAGCAGTAGTAGTAGTAGTAGTAGAAATATGTATAAGCTTCACGTGTCGATTATTAAAATGCCTGGTAGGAATTTCCCAGGTTTTTTTTTTACTATATGACATCACATGAAAGGGAAGTTTAATTCTAAAACCCCTTCCCTAAACCAAAGTTCTTCCTTCATTCTCCGCGGTGGGTTATTCGGAACATACATGAGACCCAAGACTAAACAAACAAACAAAAAATAAGTCAAAGAAATAAATGAGAAAATTTTTATTTTGTTCATTATTCTATTTTCGAAACGATGGCAATTTTGACGTATCATATACATTACAAGACAGTATTAATAAGCAATCCATGAAAGATCTCAAATGAGGAATATAAATTCCATGTTATTAAAAAGGAACATTTTACTAAATGCAAGAATATTTTCGAAATAACAGTTACTAAATAAAAATAGAATTATGAGCAGAATATGTATGTTGAAATGTAGCTCATCATTAGAAAAATCAGGCTCCCGTGCATTGCGAATGTGCTCTTGAAGTCATGTTGGCATGATCCTCCAGATGCTGCACCTTCAGCGGGAGCAGCTCCACCTTCAGCAGGAGCATCTCCACCTTCAGCAGGAGTAGCAGCAGCAGCCTCGTCTTGTCCGTAGACAACAGACGTAAGAATTAAGGCGATCGTAATGGCCCATAAGGTCAACAAAGAAACCTTAAGAAGGGGAAAAAATATAGTATTTAATAAAATGAAACAATACAAAATTAATGTTTCTTAATTTAATACTACATTTTTAAGTGAGTTAAAATTTGATTTAAATTAAATAAGACCAAACAAAGTTGTCCAATTGTCCAAAACAATTACGGATAATTTTTTTTTTACTAAAGAATACAGTAAATATAATAAATTTCAATTCATTTAATTAAAAAATTAATTTTATGTCCTTAAAGTTGTTAAGGTAAAAAATAAAAAAAAATAAAAATATATATATATATATTGCTGTTAAGAAGGAATACGAGGGAATTTTTTTGGGTTAAAATATAGAATGCTGTACCCTTTGAGCCAAACACATCGCCAAGTTGCCAAGTCGGTAAGTAAGCATAGAAATGAATGGACCAGGTAGTTGATTTTACGCCAAATAATATTAGGTAAATGATATTACGTCACTGGATTGCCAAATCGCCAAGTAAACAAACAAAATGGCGGCCGGTTTGCCTCAAAATCCTAACTAAACGAACACCTTTAAAGAGGAAATTAATTAATTAAGAATAAAATATAAGTTATTAATAAATTAAAAAATCGTTTTTCTTGTTTGTTTTTAACTTTCCTGAGTTGCAACTTCATAAAAATTATTTATGTTCTGTATCAGCGACCGGCGTACGTTGTAAGAATAAGCTCGGAATAATCGATAATTTATTGGAATGCTTATTTAAAAGAATATATATTTTTGTTCTTATTTACTGCAAATAAGAATTTTCAAATAATTAGCAAAATAACAATAAATAGTCATTATATTGTTCGGAAAATGAAGCTACGAATTCCTTTAATTATTCTATTGCAACCCTAAGGAAATTGGGGAAATAATCCACGATTGGCGACTTCCTCAGGGGTACAGTATTCTAGATTTTAACCTTTTTTTGTAATATAGTGTTATTACCATTACAAAAAAATCCCTATGAAATAATCCTTCATTTTAATCCCATGCAATAAATAAGACTACAAATGAAATAAATGAAAATTAGTATATATAAATAAAAGTCATTACATTGTAGGAAAAAAAAATTCATTTTCAATATTGGAAATGTATTTCAGTTTGAATACAATACAATACAAATACAATACTATCTTAATCTACATTTCTAATGATATATATATATTATATATATTGCTCTAAAATGTTTTAGGTAAAATCGCAGAATAGGGACAGTTGGGATTTGGCGCCAAAAATTCTTTTCGCCAATGTCCGCCAAGTAACGGTGTTAACGCTAAGTTAATTGCATTAGGAGACTTATCGTTCAGTTGGCGTCACAATGAAGTCGACAAATTCCAACGGTCATTTTTTATATACAGACTTTCTAATTTTTGTATACAGGCAAAACTCGGCTAATATCCAGTTTATTAAATTTGGATATTTCTAAAATCGTTCCAAGGATCTGTATTAAACTGCCTTTTTAAATACATTTCATATTGGGAATTGAATTGTATAATGTAAAAATTTCTTCATAATATAATTAATCTAAAACACAAAATTTATCGAATTCTTAAAATCTAAAATTTTCTCATTAAATAATTAATTTTCGGTATGTCAGTATATCTGTATCATTAATATATCCTTATTATTTTCTTATTCATTACCGTATATAAACTAATTTATTAAATCTTTATAAATTATTTGAAATTTATTATAAGTATATTGAAGGTTAATATCTCACTGATATATTACTTCCGTGGATTATATGGTTTTAAAATTATTCATAAATACGAGATAATAATAATAAATAATTCATTAATAAATAGTAGATAAATTTACTTTAGTAATTAAATTCACGCTTGTCTCGTATCAAAACTATCTAAGTAATTATGTATATATAACTAAATTAAGAAAATATAAAAAATGAATTTCGGAAATATTCTCTGTAATAATATAAATATAAAGTTCGGATATAAATCTGTATTAATTTACTGGCTAAATATTTTGCAATGGTAATTATAATTCATTTTAAAATAATTAAAATGTAGTTCTATAATTGAAAAACAATATATTTTACCTTGTACATGATTTTCATTTTTTCCACAAAAAGTAGTTGTACAGCAGTAATAGTAGAAGAGATCAAAATGGCTATTTTTAAGAATGCTCAAAAGTTTGAAATAAAAAAGATGCCAACAAAAATTTTTTATAAAAATGCCGGAAAATAAAATTTCACGTTCAATTTTTATGATTTAAAATTGTATAGTTCTGCACGTGAAAAAAATCTTAAAACGATTTTTTGTTGCACTTAATTTTTTTGTAAAATGCTCGCGAAATTTTTTCTGAATTTCAATCGATTCATATTAAAATAAAGTTAATGGTTTTCAATTCCAAGTATACAAATGTAAAGATAACGTAACCATAGCAACATTTATGTTATGGAGTGCAATGAAATGAATTAAGAACACGTGAAAGTAAAAATATTAAAAAAAATTTATAGTTTTCTAGTTAAAAAGCAACTATTTGAGTAAATTTTGTTCTAAATTCTGAATTTCAAGTATAGAAACATAAAAATTCGTAACCATAGCAACAGTTTTGTTTGGAATATAATGAAATAAATTAAGAACACATGAAAGTAAAACATTTAAAAAAAAATTGCTAATTCAATTCCTTCTATTGGCTCACACTCCCCCTATATATAACTTGTTCAAATTTTCAATTGTTCATAAAATACTTTTTATTCATCCACTCAAGTTCAAATACATTTTTTGGAACTTGTAAGTGGATGAAACTTGATGTTAATACAGTTTTTTCAAATATTAATTCAGTAATTAAATTTAATTAATTAATTTTAGTTTTTTTTTTTTTTTAGATTTAAGTTGCATATATCTACCAATAGATGGCGCCAGATAAACTTAAAAAAATGAATGAAAATTATTTATAAAGTACTTTCTGCAATATAGTGAAAAAAAGGAGGAATTGACTTAAACATTTTTTTTTATATTACTTGTTTTCTGGTTAGATAGTAACTATTTGAATAAATTTTGTTCTGAATTCCAAGTATAGAAATGTAAAGATTCGTAATCATAGCAACAGTTATGTTATGGAGTGCAATGAAACGAATTAAGAACACATGAAAGTGAAATATTAAAAAAAAAATTATAGTTGTCTGGTTAAATTGTAACTATTTGAATAATTTTTTTGGAATTTTCAATTGCTCAGTTAAATAAGATGATCAAAGACAGCTTTTCAAAGAATTTTATTTTAAAATTTGTATAATCCAATCTATCTCGTATTAAAAATTTTAATTTACAAGAAAATAATTTGAAAAAATATTTTAATTAATTATATTATTTTATAAATTCGGTCTTCAAAATTAGTAAGTTTCTAATAACAAAATCTTTATACCAATATTATTTAAAGCTTTTGAATGAGAATTCCTAACCTTAATTAAGTATCTAATTATTAAAACTTCCTCAATTTACGATAAAAATTTATTTTTATACCAAAGTCAAAAAATATTATCATTTTAAAAGAATAATAACTGTAATTATTTTTAAATTAATAGTAATAATGAAAGGATAAACATGTAATAGAAATTTAAAACTATTGAATAAACACGACTAATGGACTCAGAAAATCAGAACAATTTCTTTCATTTAAAATAAAAATATCTGTTGTTCGTAAACTAATATTTTTGTTTTGCTTCAAATTAAAAAGTCTTTTTTAGCAGATTTCATTTTTTACTGTCCGGAATTTGAAGTATTCGATAAAAATCTTTGGTATATTTTTGTTCATAAAACAAAATTTATCGCCTGTTGAACTAGAATATTTATTGAGAATTGCAAGATGTAGTCATGTGTATTCGTATATTTTGATCATGGATTCTTTTAATTCTCTCTATTAATGTGGAGTTATATTTCATTCGTTTTTTCATTAATATATGGATGCTATTTAGGGATAAACTATGATAGCTATTTAAGGATAAATGTTGAAATATATAGTCTACCATGTTATAATTACGCCTAATATAAAATGTAATGTTAAAATTTTATTTGTATACTAGCTGTTACTCGCATGCGCTGCAATACTACTTAAAGGAAACAAAGTATTTTTTTAATTACAGGGTTTTTTTGTTTTTCCATCTTGCGCGTATCCGATTAAATAAGAAGGTTTACATACTACTGTGACCAAAAAGTAAGATCAATTTTCAATTTAAAATTCCCAGGGCTTATGGAATTTCAATTTTTTTTTTCAGAATTAGGTTTCTAGCACTAGGCCTTGACATCTGTGTGAAATTTCACGTCAAAATGTTCATTACTGTTTGAGTTACGATTGGCTTTGTGAGACGCTAAAACTGATTCCGGCGATTTTTGAAATGTCCGAATTAATTGAGCAAAGAACTTGCATTCACTTTTTTTTGCAGAAACGTATCGAATGTTTCAGAAAGCATTCGGCGAGCATTCCTACATCGGAAAGAAATGTTCAGAAGTAGTATAAGCAGTTCAAAGAAGGCAGAGAATGCATTGAAGACGAAGAACCCTCTGGTCGACCATCAACCTCAACCGATGAAGCTCACGCCCCAAAAATTAAAGATTTGGGGCTTGCAAACCGTCGATTTACAATTAGAGACCTTGCTAATGATGTTGGAATTTCAAAAGGATCGGTCAATTCCATTTTGGGCTCTAAAGGCGTTAAAACTCGATTGGTACCGAAAACACTGAATGCGCCAACTCGCACTGCATTGATTCTTCGTGACTTTTTGGCCAAAACTGAAACCCATATCATTCCACAACCACCGTATTCACACCGTGTGACTTCTGGCTATTTCCTAAAATCAAAAGACCACTCCGGGGACACAATTCTGAGACGATTGAAGATTTTATTTCATCGCCTTCAAAGTAATCCACTCCGGACACAATACACTTATGGCAACTTTTTTTTCCAATCCTCAATGCATGCTAAAAACTCATCGATAGGGATGGCCTTCAAAGCGAGCGGCGATTCACGTTGAATCTCTTCAATCGACTTTAGGAGAGGTTCTTTTGAGTTTAGGAAATTGTCAGAAGTCGCAAGGTGTGAATACGGTGGTTGTGGAACTATATGTGTTTCATTTTTGGCGAAAAAGCCACGAAAAATCAAAGCAGGAGGAGCTGGCGCATTCAGTGTTTTCGGTACCAATCGAGAACAACACTAATGAATATTTTGACTAAATATTAATGAATATTTTGACTAATTTGACTAAACACTAATGAATATTTCGACTAAACATTAATGAATATTTTGACCAATTTGACTAAACACTAACGAATATTTTGACTAAACTTTAATGAATACTTTGACTAATACTAACTATAAATAATACTATTTTGACGTCAAATTTCACACAGATGTCCAGGACAGTGCCAGCAACCTAAAAAAAAAAAAAAAATGTAATTCCATAAGCCCAGGGAATTTTAAATTGAAAATTGGTGTTACTTTTTGGAGACAGTATTATTATTATTTAAACAGCAAGCGAATGGCAACGCTGAGGCAGCAAATCGGATAACTTAAGATTTTTTTTTTTTTTTTTTTTTTTTTTTGCAAATATTTAGGCTATCGAGGTATCGAGTCCTCTTCAAAGCCAATTTCGACGCCAGGAATTCACCTCCGCCGCTCAAGTCTGCCAAGCGGAAGGATGTCACGCACAATAGAAGTCAAATGAAGTGTAAGATGGAAAAAGACGCCACGCGCGACGATGACACGTGAGATGGCACGCGTAAGTCACGCGCGGACGTTTTTCCAAAGCATTCGCGGTAAGTAAACGAAACTAGGGGGAGGAAGCAGTCGATCCCCCACCTTTTCTTCTTTTCATGCTAGTGGTTTTGGAAGATGTTCCGAGAAGATGATTCTAGGGTTGATGGGACGAAACTTTCTTTGGCATGTAGGATCTCGCCAAATTCTAAAATAATCGAGTTTTATAAGATTTTTTTTTTTTAAATTAAAGATTAATAAATATCGTTATAACTACCATTCAAAAGTAGATTATAATTTTATTAAATAGCTTGCTACATACAAGCATATGAAAATGCCAATATTAACGGAAAAGGCAATAACAAATAAAGTATTGAAGTGTTAAGCAGTTACCATAGCAACGTTTATACTATCTTTCAGACAATTATGATCATGATAGATAATGACGATTTATGATGTTTTCCGGGTATGAGCACAATGAATTCACAAAAAGAAAAAAAAAGTAATAGTAGCAGAAAATAAATACTGGTAAAAGTTATTATTTAAAAAGATTCATCTCTTCGCACATTATGAACACGTTTCATTCCAAAGATTTCCTAAAAATAAACATTAAGTAGCTTGCTTTGTTGTTTGCCCATGATTTTAAGTGCGTGTGTTTTAAAATTTATTTGAAAAGTGTTAGCAACGATTTGCCAATATCAAGTCGCGTGCTCTCTATTTCGCTTTGAATTGTGTATATTTTAGAAGAAATTTTTGTTTTAATTTTTTCAAAATATAATCTAAAAATCAGTTGTGTTTATGTAAGTTAATTTAACCATCACTTAACGTTATATATTCAAATTTATTTGAAGAAATAAATGTTAAAATATTTTCACGATAAATTCAAGATCTTAAATAGTTTGTTTATATATTTAAATCTGAAACCTTTATTAATACAAAAAATATCATCGTTCATCTTCGAGTATAACAAATTTTCATTATTATTCTTTATTAAGCGAATGTCGTTTTTTTCAATTATAGTATGAAAAACAAAAAGGAATTTTTAAAGATTTTTTTTAGAGTTGTATAACGTAAGATATATAACGTAAAAAATGTATAACGTAAGCCAAATACACCAAAACGCTTTTCATATACAGTTTGAAGTTATTCAGTATACTACTGCTATCGATTCTTCACTCGTTCCCTTGAAAGATTGTCCTGCCTACAGATTTAGCTCATTCTCAGTACAGACGCGGACTCTTTGGATTATTCTTCGTTACTTGGGTTTTTAAAACTTGTACATGAAACGACTTACTTTTATAAACTTTTGATGAGTGTTAGCATCGAGGGACGGACACCCCATGAGTAATTTACTCATGGATATAGGGAAACCTAGCAGTTTCTGTTGTGATGAAGCACCCGTAGGTAGAAGTCTGACTTGGCTCCAAGTGGCTGAAGAAGACAGTGCCTTCCTGGAGGACTTTTAGGGGGAATCCCGTATTTACGTATCGTACGGAAGAAAACACCCAGGTAGTCCGAATCATTAAGGAAAGATGTTGAACATCACAAACGCCATCCAGTCTCCTCGTTTTTGAAACAATGTCTACACAATGCAGCCTGGGGATTGAACCTCAACCCTAATGCATGCTCTCCAACGGCGAGCATTGATACTGAGCCACGAGTGGGGCATTCCATTTGTAAAAATAACTGTAAAAAATCTGTTATGCCAGAAAGGAAAAGCGTTCTAAGAAATCAACTTTCTTTCCTGTATGTAAAAAGTGACTGAGAAATTCTAATAGAAAGACATTATCTGCTTGGGAAAAATCTTTAGTGAAAAGCATTCACTTATCATATACAATGGTTATTCTGAAGAACATAATGATGAACAATACTTTTATAAAAATAATGTAATTTGTACGTATGCAAAAAAATCAAATCGGAATTTTGAACTGATTTCTCGTATTGAACAGTGAATTTTCGTGGTTTACTTTCACAAAATTTTCAAACGTATGTGTAATCTAAAACATATAATTGATGATATATATATATAGATTTTGTTATGATATATGTAGATATATAGATTTTTTTATAATTTGATAACAATTCAACAAGAAAATATTATTTATTTTACACATAAAATAATTAAATGCTGCTAAATGAGTAAAAAAAACGTACTTCAAAAAAGGATTAAAAAACTACATCATCATCGGTGCAACAGCCCCATGGTGGGCCAAGGCCGTCTGGCTTCTGACAGACTTCGAGAGAGGAGATGTTTTTCTTTTTACGGGATAGGGTTGTCAGCCCAACGCTCTACAGTCATATCAAACCGGAACTTCCTGTTTAAAGTGGATTCCGACCCCCTACAAACATCCAACACATCCGAAACCTGTGGCACCGAGAGTCACTCGGCCGTCAGGTCCGCATAAAAAAAACTACAGGTAAGTTAAAATTAGTATTTTCTATTTAAACGTAATACTTGTCTCCCATAAAAGAATATTCAAACATTAAAACTAAATAATTAATTAATTTATTTTTTGTTAAAAGAGTTGATTCGTTTATAAGAAATTAACTTAAAAATTGACATCAATTGACGACATGAGTATTAGTGTCATATAATTGAGTACATGTGCTGAAGGGTTAAATAAACATTTCACTTTTAAAAAAATAAGGTACTTAAAATTTAATGAAATACAATTAAGGTAATGTATACAGAGGTTCTGCTTCTTTAAATCATTGAAGCATTTTTACTAATATATAAGGTCAAAGATATTTTTTTTCCACCTTCATTTCTTACTCTATGAATGAATGATTGTAAGAGAGTTTCGTGAACCATGACATGAGGACTACCATATCAAATTCTTTATCCTCTTATTTGGCGATATGATGGCGAATCAATGGATTTGTACGAAGAGAAACTAAGTGAAGGAATTTGGTTATTAAATTTTTTTGAAGTATAAAGTGGGGGTTAGCAAATTAATTTAGCAGATTTCTTAACATTACTTTTAATATGAATGTCGTTTTTTTCTTAAGGCAATTTAAAAATATTAATTTAACATGAATATATTTTGATGTAATTATTTATCCAATTCTATTTTCGAAACTAATTTTTAGCGGTAAGGTGGCTGAAGAAATCTAAGTTGTAACACCAAATTTTCTTTTCTTTCACCATATTTTATTACATGTGAAGGGATAAAATTATAGAAATTTTATATCCAATACAACTTCAGAATTCTAAAAAAAAAATAAGACTTCGTCTGATGTTGTGACGAAAATAGTGAAACCTGACTGACAATGAGGATTGGTAGAATATTATGTGTTATATGTGGTCTTCATTAATATGTTGGAAATTTGTCTTAAAAAATTTTGAGGATAAGTATGGACAATGGACTCCAAAATTCGGAGTTTTTTGTATGTATCAACAATCTGTACTTAGTGAGTGCTGAAGTAGAATCCTATGGTACTTGGATTCTATTCCATATGATACTTGATCCATATGCATCCATAGTTTAACTTAACAGAATAGAGACCAGATAAACTTTGGAGAAAAGCACGGTAAAAATTGCTATTGATTTGAATTACTATAAACGGAGGTAATTGACAAGAAATTTAACTTGTTCAACTAGTTTGAGATTGTAAAAATTATGCAAATAATTTTTGTATAATTATAAGATTACGTAATTGAGTCTACTATATAAAAAGATTTTGTTTATGATAAGATAATAATTAATTCACCTCTCTTATTCAAAAATATGTTATTTTATGCCAGACTCGTGGTTCAGCGGAAACGTGCGTGGCTGGTGAACATTAGGGCCGTGGTTCAATTCTCTGGCGGCATTGTTGTAGACACTATTTCAAAAAACGAAAAGACTCGGTGGCATTTGTGATGTTCAGCATTTTGCATCATTAGTCGGACTACCTGATGGGACCTTTCCAAGTTTATTCCTCTAATCATACGCAAATGCCGTTGTTTTCTCCTAAAAGTCCTCCCGGAAGGCATTTCCCTCCTTCTTCAGCGTCACGGAGCGAAACTCAGACTTCTACCTACGGGTGCTCTATCACAACCGAAGCTACCCCTATCCCATCATCCATGAGTAGACTACTCATAAGGTGCCAGTTCCTCGCTGAGGGACACCGAAATTACACAAGATGCATGAATTTCGTTATAATTTAAACAAAATCAGGTTTTTATATTAAATAAAATAAAATTTGTAATACATTGGTTTTTTTCTTCATATAAGTCATGCTTTCTTTTATAAATATTTAAGATTTAATGTTCAAATAAATTGATTCAATTCAGAAAATGAACATTTTATTTTACTTTTTGCAAAATAGGATTTTATTTAAGATGGGACTGCAATTTGTATGAACACTAATTATAAGCATTAATTTAGCATAAATTTAATCATGAGGATAAATTTATTTAATTTAGCTTTTAATTTATTTATTTTAGCATTAATTCTTTTTATTAATTTATTTAATTTAGCAAGGCTTTTTGCACTTTGCAGTTGCATTCTATTTTTGATTTAATTTAATATAAAAAGAGAATGTGTTCTTAAAGAACACCATTTAAACAAGTAATACAAAAAAAAATTTTTAAGTCAATTCCTACTTTTTTTCCTCTAGTCCTTTATAAATAATTTTCATTCATTATTTTAAGTTTATCTGGCGCCATCTATTGGTAGATATATGCAATTTAAATCTAAAAAAAAAAAATTTAATTAATTAATTACATTTAATTACTGAATTAATATTTGAAAAAGCTGTATTAACATCCAGTGTCATCCACTACAAGTTAAAAAAATGTATTTGAACTTGAGTGGATGAATAAAAAGTATTTTATGAACGATTGAAAATTTGAACAAGATATATATAGGGAAAGTGTGAGCTAATAGAAGGAATTGAATAAAAACGAACTAAAGGGAACAGACTATATTCCGCAAGAACTACAAAATATCATCTGCGACATTTTCTCCTTCGAGCAATTTCGTTCAATGAACCAAACTATTCCCCAATTTCAAATTCTCCTCTTGTAAAGCACCGTTTTTTTTTATTCCTTTTTTTCCCTGCAGAAATCCAAAGGCCGACCGATTTTTTGAAAGGACGGCCATCGCGAAAATAAGAGTATATTTCTATAATAACAATAATGATAATAATGATTTTAGGAATATAAATTCGTAAATGAATGGTCTGGCAACCCGAACACGTCTACCGAAGCTGGTTGCGGCTAATTCCGAGCTTCATGCCCAGCGCTGGGTGTGGGAGGTCAGAGTTGAGGCACTTCTGTTACGGTGGAGAGAAAATTTAATAGCGTCTCTTCTTTCCACGAAGCTGGGCCGCCTACGATTTATTCAGTGCCTCAGGCCACGAAACTTTTTGCTGGAGAGTGGAATTATCGAAATTGCAGATTATAATAGATATATATATATAATATGCATATGTATGCATGTATAATTTGTTTGTAAAATCATCTTTAAAAGTAAAAATTTTAGACTCTATCTGAACAATCATAAACCAAAAAGAACTTGGATTTATTCAGTGCCTGCGGAAATGATTTTGTTGTTGTTTTCGAATGCCGAGCACTTTAATGTGAGGTCAATTGCCACTGGTACCATGTAGTATATGTAACTCAAGTTGCAAGTGTAACCACCGTAACTCAAGTTGCAAGCTACATTTCATTCTCATTGTGTCATCACTGTTTGGAAAACAAATATCGCCAATGGTAGCATTCGGGGGAGGGAGAAGTAAGAATTTCTTTATTCTTAACTTTAGGAAGACAGATACTGAGATATTTTTAGATGATGAGCTTTATCTTTAGGTTTAGTTTGATACGTTATACAAGTTCTTCGTTCAGAATTGTAGTAGTTATTGTAGTGCAATCTAGGAAAAGCTGAATTTTCTAAACTTAATTATTTGATTTTAATAAACTTCTGTTACAGTGGAGAGAAAATTTAATAGCGTCTCTTCTTTCCATGAAGCTGGGCCGCCTACGATTTATTCAGTGCCGCAGGCCACGAAACTTTTTGCTGGAGAGTGGAATTATCGAAATTGCAGATTATAATATATATATATATAATATGCATATGTATGCATGTATAATTTGTTTGTAAAATTATCTTTAAAGTAAAAAAATTTAGACTCTATCTGAACAATTATATATCAAAAAGAGCAGCAGTGCTGCATTGGATTTATTCAGTGCCTGCGGAAATGAATTTGTTGTTGTTTTCGAAGGCTGAGCACTTTAATCTGAGATCATTCCCCACTGGAACTATGTATATGTAGTAAATTCACCGTAACTCAAGTTGCAAGAGTAACTCATTGTAACTCAAGTTGCAAGCTACATTTCATCCTCATTGTGCCATCACAGTTTGGAAAACAAATATTTCCAATGGTGGCATTTGGGGGAGGGAGATGTAAGAATTTCAACTTCACTTACACACTGAGCTTTATTTTTAACTTTAGGAAGGCAGATACTGAGATATTTTTAGAGATAGAGAAAAGATATAGAGATATATTTATATATCTGAGATGATGAGATATTTTTAAAGGATGAGCTTTAACTTTAGTTTTAGAAGTCCAATACGTTATACAGGCCCTTCATCCAGAATTGTAGTGGTTTATGGCAGTGCAACCTAATTAAAGCTGAATTTGCTACATTTTATTATTCAATTTTAATAAAAACAAATTTTTCTTTTCATTAAAATTAAATTAATCTTAAGATACAAAAACATTTATATACCAAAATTACAATATTCGTATGCATATTTTCTTACTCAAAAATAAAAAAATTAAACGCCTGACTCGCGGCCCGTTAACGTGCGCCGGTGAGCCTTAGGGCAGAGGTTCATTTCAATGGGGACTCATTTCAATGTTGCAGACACTGTTTTAAAAAACGAGGGACGCGTTAGCGTTTGTGATGTTCAGCAACTTCCCACGTTTGTCGAACTACCTGGTTTTAGTTCTCCACAATTCTCCGCGGTAGTTTCTCCCATACAATATGTAAGTGCGGGGTAGTTCCCCTCGAACGTCTTCCCGGAATGCACTGCCCTCCTTCATTAGCTTCACTGAGTTAAGTCGGACTTCTACTTACGGGTGCTCCATCACAACAGAAGTTGCACCCCTTCACTTCCTTTTTTCCACGAGTACACACAGGTTCATGGACTTGGTCTAGATGTTACTATCTACGAAGTGGAATAAGGAAAATGCTGTTTCCAAGGATAATAAGAAAAATACAGGTAAAATAATAGTATATAAGAAAATTTTCATAATTAATGATTTAATATGCGGGTTTATATCGAATATGTGACTATGTATCAATTAAATAGAACAGAAAACGTGCTTCTAAGCGAGTAATTGTTTTATCACGTAGGTCAATAAAAGTTCTCATTCTAGATTGAAACAAATACACCAAGTTCTATGTATTTATCTATTCTAGTTATAATTAATTTTTCTTACAGTATCGGGTATACATTTTCGCTTTGGTTCTCTTTGAAATAAAGTCTTGGTTTTCTTTTGTGGCTGATAATTTTATTTTCCTATATCTATTGTATTCAGTTAACGAATATCTGTGGATAGAGTTTATTATTGTTGATCTATATCATTCATGTACTTTTGCAAAGTGGAATTTCTATAAAATAATTTTTTTTTCTAAACAGCCATTCGATTTTTATATTTAATTATATGCCTTTAAACTTTGCATTTTATCTCCTTTTGAATTTGAATAAAAAAAATTATTTATTGATCGCTTAAAAAAAAACTGATGAACTAATTATTTAAAGAAATCGGCTACAGAATTCACTGATCAATATATTTTAAAAATTGTCTTATAATTAAAAAAAAGTGGCTTCTATTTCTTTTTGTAATTTCACATCTAATTTTTTTCTGTTATCAGTGAGTTTTGTGTTCTACTTGTGTATGGTACGAAATAAACCATGTATTCCATTTATTGAAAACAAACCTGAATATGTAATCAAACCTGAAAATAAACCTTTAACCTAACCTGAAAGTATGAACTTCTCCTTCCTACGGGTTAGCTACGTTCGTTAATACTGGGCAATGAAAGGTGGACAATAGCTTTCGGGGGGACTTTCAGGGGTAACTGTCACACATTTGAGATCGAAATGAGAAAAGTCGGAAAATTCTCATTTTGCCTGACTGATTGTCAATAGAAAAGGCTGTTATAATCTTCATTGAGTCTCCTTACTTCTGAAGCGGCCTGGTGGCTAATTGGCTAACGCTCTGGCCTTTGGTATCACAGGCTTCATTCGAATACTGGTAGTGGCTTGAATGTTTGTTGGTAGTTCGGAATCCATGCTAAACTGTAGGTCCCCGTCTAATTAGCTTAAAGTGTGCGCGAAAAGATCGCAGAGCAGCAAACCAAACCTTATTTCTGAAAGCAATGATTGCAATAGCATAGCAGATATAAACCCGAGTCTTCTTTCGCATTAACTTCGTGCGCTACTACATGACTTTGAGTCGATTTTTTTCCTCTTACTAAATTATGATTTTTTTACTTAGTGTATTTTGACTTTTACAAATATTTAACTTACTAATGGGGAAATCCTGTTATACTTTCATGAAAAATGAATTTAGGTACATTAGCGAGAAAAACACGCTGTAGTAAACATAATGTTGTGCGATTAGTGTTTTATTCTTATGATACTTTATAGCTTCTAATTTATTTAGGAACCATAATTAGAAAGAAAAAACCCTTGAAATCTAGATATGCCATCCACTTTTCTAGTTAATCTTATTATTGGATAGGATCTGGTTATATAAGGAATGCAAATTACTTTTCAGCTTAACTCTAAAAGATGCTATCACCACCATCGGCCCCCAAGGGGATAGTTGTCTCTTTTGTACCCTTCTAGCGTTCTGTCTGGGGTGCCAAAAGGTGTGTGTGTTATTAATTTGGAATAAACTTATCTCTAAAGCACTGGACACACCTCATCCATACAATAACAGTTATTGACGCTGTAAGAGCTCATAAGCAACAACCATTTGCGGGCTCTAAATATTCGCTCCAGACTGCAATCTCGAACAGACAATGTGGAGGAAATAATTGTTTTCTTGCTGAAGAGCAGCCACCAATTGATTTCTGGAGAGGACGCTGATGGAATAAACAAGTCTTCATCTCCAAGAGATTTGTTCAGCAGTGAACTATTACTTTATTCATGAACAACTGTGGTGGCTTCATTACTTGGCGCAACCTGCAAGACCCAACCTCAGTCGTTTTGGCTGGCGACCTCTGGCAGTTTGTGGGAAGCAATTATCGTGGCCGGTGATTTATGCGGTAATGGAGCCCTTGGCTCAAGAACCTTTTGTCTTGTTTAAAGCTTTTATTTTTGTTTTCGCTGCGTGAAGGAGAAATTGGACACCGAATTGTCTACTTGTGATATGCACATTAAGAGTGTGGAATACGGATCGCACATACTTAATTTCAAAGACTGAGCTTTGGTAGACCACCATAATGAAATCTAATTTTTTTTTTTTTCGTTTGCTCTGTGTAGACTTAAAAATAACCTCAAGTTCAGTTTTTTTCTTCTTACGAATACTTTATTGAGTATTACAAATATTCATGAATAATTTAACCATAATTTACACGCGTTAATTAATCTAATTCTCTTTTTCTATCGCTAAACATTTTTTGTCGTCTTAATATTTTTCCTCTTTATAATAACTTTTAGACTATTTTGTAAATGATATTTTAATAATTAATAAAAAATCGGATCAAATAATTTAAATCTGGAAAGATATGGAAAGAGGGACAGATATTACTTTTTCCGAATAATTATCACCGATAACGTTCGAAGAAATTTATACTAATGTTAGATTTAATAATGTGGTACTGATGTATTGACAAACAGCTTCTTACTAATCTGGTAATAACTTGCGACCGAAAATGTCATGATGGTGGTTGAAAGGATTTGTCACTGTTATTTATTTATTATTAATACAGAGGGTTAAATTATTATGTACACTTACATGTTATTATGGAGAACAAATTTTATCTGTAAGATTCAGAGAAATCAGTTAAGTGTGGGAAATAATCCCATGAACCTAATAGTGTACAATATTTGATTGCATTTCTTCTAGATAAACAATTATATAACTATATGAGAAACATTTAAATCTTTGTTGATATTTTGGTAACAATAAAATAAGCCCGAATCATATCTCAGTGTCATCGTCAGCTGCTGATGAGTATTAGGTTTGAGGTTCAATCCGCTGGCTGCTTTGTTATAGACATTGTTTCAAAGAATGAGGAGACTCGATGGCGTTTGTGATGTTCAGCATCTTGCCTCGTTAGTCGGACTACCTGTTGGGAGTTTCCGGCATACGATAGGCAAATTCGGGGTAGTTTCTCCCTAAAAGTCATCAAGGATGGCCCTGTCCTTCTTCTTCAGCGACACGGAGGCAAGTCAGACTTCTATCTGTGGGTGCTCCATCACAACAGAAGCTGCCCCTTTTCCTTCATCCATGAGTAGATTACTCATAGAATGTCCGTCCCGTATTGCAGGACACTGAGGAGTACTCACAACAATAAAATAAATGTAATCGTTTTTTAATACTCACTCTAAGTATTATCATTAAAAAATTTTAAACCTTAAAAATACTATATTTGTGCAAGATGTTTTTTATTCTAAGAAATTTTTTTTTATATAAATCCGTATAAATGATAGTATCATAGCTATAACCTCTCACTCAAAAGTAATAGTTTTCATTATACATTTCTTTCGCACATATTTGAACAAAAATAAAATTTAACTGTATGTTCATATGGAAGTTTCCTACGCCAAGTCATTTATTATTAATAAGAGGGATTACGTGTTATTTCTAATAGAAAAGTTAAAATTAACTGTATATGATATATACATTCGATCATTTAATGTATAAAGGTCATGTAATCTATTTTTGATAATATAATGCTCATTTGAATGCATATTTTCAAAGTACGTAATTTCATCTCTTTTATGTAATGTTTAGCATGTACACCATGTTTTTGTCCTGGTTGTCCATGTATTCCATGTTTAGTGTAACTTACTGATTTGAATAATGAGAAAATAATATGTAAGCTATAGAAAAAAGAAAAGTAACATATCAGTTGATAAAAATATCCTTAAAAATCAATAATGTGATCAATATTTTTTACCTGTTATCTACAAATTGCAATATGATGTTTAAAACTAGGCAGCGAGCCTACAAACAGCCAGTTTATTATTCCTTGCATATAGCCGGCAAGCTGGTTTTATTCTTTTAATATTATGAAATAATAATCACAAATTTAAAGTGAAAAGAATATTTTAATAATAAGGAAAATTCTATAAATGTCTTTTTTTCGCTAACATTCCGTTTAGCATTAGATAAAATCTTTTAGTGTTAATTGGAAAAGCCTAGTGCAAATATAACAACTATTGAAACTATACTGGTGAAATATTTTTTTAATTCATTTCAAAATTACCACATAATTAAAGTTATCAAAATTTAATGCTTATCTTATTCTTTGTAATATGAAAGAAAATATATGCGAAATCATAAAAAAGTGTTTGGAATTATATTGCATACATCTCGAAACATTAGAAAGGAAATTGCTTGTATAATATTGGTTGAAAGGAATGGTGTGTTAGATCTTATCTCCCTTGACATTGTAGGAGGCTGTATTTATAAAAATTTGAAGGCATTAGTCATTTTATTTTTCATAATTTCCTCAGATTATCGTAAAATAACTAACCTTTATAATATCTTACATTTGTCAAATTGATATCAGATCAGCATTGTTGATCTACTGCTACTCTAGTTTCTATCCCGATGGTGGGATGATGGAACAATTATTTCATTTCTTCCTAATAATTACCAATATTGTCCAAGAATAATTCCAGCTAATTCATTTCATACTGGCTAAAACGGTTTGGACAGCATGTTCTTATTCTTTCAGGCAAACAGCTTAGAAAGTTCTTCTGACTATCAGCATTGTTACTTGCATCTCCAAATCTCACGTGGTCTTTAATCAGTTTTGTCATTATAACTAATGATATTACTGATGGCAGAGCATTTATATTCAATTGTATAACATTCACTCATCAATTGTAGAAGCTCTATGTTATAATTTTTAACACTATTATAGTTGTGTTTTCATCAATTAATAGATTTCATAGTATTTATTTGAATTAACGTTCCGGAAGTATGCTATTGAATTTGTTTGTTGTTGTGACTCATCAGTGTACCAGTCAGTGTGCTGCAGAATGTCAGTTATGAATAATCTATTCATGGATGGATGTAAAGGGCCAGCTTTTGTTATGATGGAGCACTAGGTAGAAATATGACATGATATCGTGTTACTGAAATCGAAACATGAGATGTTTTCTTTTTTATGAGGTAGGGTTGTCAATCCAACGCTCCACAGTCATATTAGACAGGGACCTACGGTTTAAAATGTATTCCGAACTACTAATCCGAAACCTGTGTCACCAAGCGCCAGTGCGCTAGTAAAGTGCCCCTTTAATCTGTTTAGTGTACCCAAATGAATGGCTTATAAGTTTTATAAAAGTCACGTAAAAAATTTTTTTTTTGCCGAGAAAACAGTTTCTTACAAAGAAACCATGCGCTAATTATTTTATGTAATACAAAACTCATTCTGCAGCAACGAGTAAATCCCTCTCGACCCTCAACTCCTACAATCAAACTGCAATTTTAATGCACCATTAATTTCTACGTTGTCACCGATAATGAAAATGTAAACAACTCACGTTTATTAATCCGTTTATCCTTTCTTCAATCTCATAATTTCCTCTAGGTCATTATCACAATACTTTTAGTCTGACCTCTAAAATATCTTCCTATTATTAATTGAAAATCAAGTTATGTTGATCCTCATCTAATCTTTCAGTGCGGGAGTAGGATAAGGTGAACACCTATTTCATTTCCTCAGAATAATGATCTCCATTATCGTTCGGGATTAACTTTTTCTAATTCATGCCACGCTGGCAAATATCCAGAAGAGATGGCATTTCATGGCATTAAGCTTTCTGGCAAACGGCTTAGTTACTTTTCTCCTTCTGATCATCTGGGTAATTACTTTCATCATAAAATTTAAGCATGTTCTTTAATTAAATTTGTCTCCGATTTTATGCTGTTACCATCAATTTTCTCCGATTTTATGCTATTACCATTCATGATAGTACAGGCTTAATGTTCAATGATAAATCTTTCATTCATCAATGATATATAGTATTTAATACATTGAACAAAGTATTCATTAATAACACATTTTATAGTGTTTACTTAAAGTAATATTTCGAAGGTATGTTATTTAGTTTGTTTAAAGCAAGCAAATGAAAAGTTTATAGGTTTTGAAAAAGTCATGTAAAAATCATTTTCTGCTGGTACAGACAGTTCCTTACAAAGCAATCAGACGCTAATTATTTTATATGAAACAAAAGACATTCCACAAAAAAATCCATCTCGACCCCTACAATGCAATTTCAATTTTACCGCATCATTAATTTCCATGTTGTCACGGATAATCAAAATGTAAACAACTCACGTTTATTATCCCTTTATTTTATCTACTAATTTCCCCCAGGTCATTATCACAAAACTTTGGGCTTAACCTCTAAAAATGTCTTCCGATTATTAATTGAAAATCAGGTCAGGGTGATCGTCATCTACTCTAGTTTCCAATCTGGGGGGTGGCATAAGGGGAACACTTATTTCATTTCCTCCGAATAATTATCTGCAATATCGTCCGCCAGTTGATTCCTACTAAATCATGCCACGCTGGCACATCTGAAGAAGGGATGGCATGGCATTAATCTTTCTGGCAAACGGCTTTGGTACCTTTCTTCTTCTGATTAACCGAGTAATTACTTTCATCATAAAATTTAAACATGTTCTTTAATTAAATTTGTCTCCGATTTTAGGCTATTACCAACAATTGTCTATGTTATTACCATCCATGATAGTGTACAGGCTTAAAGGTCAATGACAAATCTTTCAATCATCAGTGGTATATAGTATTTAATACATTGTAAAGAAGTGTTCATTAGTAACACATTTTATAGTGTTTACTTAGAGTAATATTTTGAAGGTATGTTATTTAGTCTGTTTAGAGAACACAAGTGAAAAATTTATGGGTTTTGAAAAAGTCATGTTAAAATCACTTTATGTTGGTACAGACAGAATCTGATTGCTTTGTAAGGAACTAATTATTTTATATGAAACAAAAGACATTCCACAACAACAAACAAATCCATCTCGACCCTCAACTAATACAATCAAATTTCAATTTTACCACATCATTAATTCCCATGTTGTCACGGGTAATGAAAATGTAAACAACTCACGTTTATTAATCTGATTATCCCTTTTTTTATCTACTAATTTCCCCCAGGTCATAATCACAAAACTCCGGCTTAACCTCTAAAAATGTCTTCCGATTATTAATTGAAAATCAGGTCAGGGTGATCCTCATCTACTCTAGTTTCAATCCGGGGGGGTGGCATGAGGGGGAACACTTATTTCATTTCCTCCGAATAATTATCTTCAATATCGTCCGCCAGTTGATTCCTACTAATTCATGCCACGCTGGCACATCTGCAGAAGGGATGGCACGGCATTAATCTTTCTGGCAATACGTTTTACGTTTTTCATACGATACGTTTTTCATATACGTTTCGTTTTTACGTATATATACGTTTACGTTTTTCAGTCATCAATGGTATATAGTATTTGATAAATTTTAATTTGTTTTCATTAGTAACAAATTTTATAGTGTTTACTTAAAGTAATATTTCGAAGGTATGTTATTCAGAATGTTTAGAGCATGCAAACGAAAAGCTTATATATTTTGAAAAAGTCATGCAAAAATAATTTTCTGCCGGTACAGACAGTTCCTTACAAAACAATCAGCTGATAATTATTTTATATGAAACAAAAGACATACCGCAACAAAATCCATCTCGACCCTCAACTCCTACAAACAAATTTCAATTTTACCGCATCATTAATTTCTATGTTGTCACGGATAATGAAAATGTAAACAACTCACGTTTATTAATCTGATTATCCCTTTTTTTTCATCTACTAATTTCCCTCAGGTCATTATCACAAAACTTCGGGCTTAACCTCTAAAAATGTCTTCCGATTATTAATTGAAAATCAGGTCAGGGTGATCCTCATCTACTCCAGTTTCAATCTGGGGGTGGTATAAGGGGAAACACTTATTTCATTTCCTCCGAATAATTATCTCCAATATCGTCCGCCAGTTGATTCCCACTAATTCATGCCACGCTGGCACATCTGCAGAAGGGATGGCACGGCATTAATCTTTCTGGCAAACGGCTTTGGTACCTTTCTTCTTTTGACTAGCCGTGTAATTACTTGCGACTGGGAATCCCTCCGCGGTCGTTAATCAGATTTGAAAGTTCTCATTTTGAAATGACTTCAATCAAGCAAGAGTTGTTTTCTAAATATGGCGGGTTAATAGGTTTAGCCTCGCCTTCGGCCATCTCTCATGCCGGGGATGAGTTAAATAAAAGAGAAATTGTGGAGGTGGATTGGATATCCGCAACCGTAACGAAAGCGCACCGGAGATAGGATGTGTCTAGTTATAAATCTTCACATTGTTAATTGTAGCCTAGACAATCATCTAATCGTCGATTTAAATATATGTACTGCTTTTAATATGCATTATATGGTGCAAGTGTGGTTAGATCTTTCACAAAAGGAACAACTGGTATGGATTTACATACGCGAGATAAAGAATCTTCATTTTTAATCTCGTTCTTTTTTAATTTTTCAATACATATTTAATTAAATTTATTTTGTGTTAGTAATTTATTTATTTAATTTTAATAGAAAAGCTTTTGAAGAAATTATATGAATTATTTTCGTAAGACAAAAACAATAATGTACAGTATATTTCCAACAGCAAATAGCCTTCATAGAATATTTATTGAATAGAAACACTCTGGGATTGTTGATGATATTGTTCTTGATATAATATAAGAATCCCGTTGTTTATATGAAGCAAATTAAAGTAACAATAGAAAAAAATTGGTTATTTTCAATTTGATTTAAACTCTGTTCTGAGGACCTTAGAAATTATAGATTTCTTTTTAAACTATTCAATTATACAGTATCGTCATATTTATAAGCGCACATGAAGGTAAAGAAAAGTATTGTTGAATCATCCCTTAATACGAATTCTAATATTTATACAACAATCATCTTGATTGAAACTGCATACATTACATACATACAATACATTACATAAGATAGAGTCAAATAATAATTTAAGTAATTTATAGTTTAAATAATGTAATGCTTCTAAGTAGCTTTACGATGATAATTGGAAAATATAATTTCTAAATGAAATTTGAAAAAAAAAATAGTTTTAATGTATATTAAAGGCTGTTGTTATAATACAATTTACTATGATTAGTTTTTTTAAATTTTATTTTTGAATAATAAAATTTCGTTGAAATTAAATACTTCTATTTTTATTATTTCTTGAAGGATATAGTGTAGGATATATTATTTCTTGAAGCATATATACTTCATCGCTATTCCTGTGTTAACTAAATCTTATATAGTTAACACAGGAATAAGAATGAAGTTCTTAATTAACCAATTTTAAGAACTACTAACTTACTGATTCAAAATCGCAAAATAAATTAGTCACAAAAGTAGAAAAATCCATTTTATCTCTCATATTATTATGGAAGACTTAAAAAGTATTAAAATAGGAAGGAAAGGAAATTTATATTTGAAGGATTTTAAATAGATGAGAAAAATTAATTGAAAATAAAGTAAAACGAATTTTTAATGAACACAAACTATGTTCCTGTTTTCAAATGCTACGCACTTTGATCTGGGACCTTTAGTCAGTAAAATGGCCGATATGTAACAAATTCAGCTTTACCCAAGATACACGTTCGATACAATACAGCTATATTGTGTGACCACACTTTTGTAGGTGTTTTCCTAGTGACATCTGAGAGTTCTAAACCTCCTCGAGTCCAACGGAAGGACATTTAGGACTACCCTCCCCTTCCCTTCCTGGCATAGAAAAGGAAGATTTCGGAAGTTTAAACATTTAAACATTTTTAAACAGTAAAAGTTTAGACATTTTTTTGTTTCGAATGTATTTAATATTTTTATAGCATTTCCATATTTCATAAAATGTTTATTTTTGAAAATTGTATTTATATTTCATTTCTTATAATAAGCAAAATGGAAGTGAGAAGACTTTTTTTTGTGAAAATACTTTATTTCGTAAAAATTATGTTTATTTTTATTTCATTTTGAAAAACAAAGTTGAGTTCAGAAAACGTTTTCCATTTCATAAGTTAGTCTTGAAATGTGTAAAAGCTTTATCTTGCAAAATTTTAAAAAAGGTTTGAAAAACTTATCTTATAATACTTAAATGCATTCAGTGTTATTATTTTATATTTAAAATACATATTTCATTTTTGTACATATGACATTCTTTAAAAAAACATAATCAGGCCTTTTTCGTCTCTAGGATAGAATTTTTAAGAAGCAATGAAATTTAGCTAAATACAAAAATATAACCTACCAAATCAACCTATCGGAACACAAATATATTTCTAAACAGTTTAAAAAAAACTGTTGCTAGTTAAAGATAGGTGAAGAACGGCATTTGTGCTTTGCATTTGACGATTTACATGTATAACTTACTTATTAAAAATATAATTTATAATAATAACTGAAATCATTTAAGAATTTAAATTTATCCTGTAAGATATATATTTTGTTCCTTCAATGGAACTTAAAAACATAATAGACAATTTTTTTTACACTTTAATTCATTCCATTAGTTTTCTCCCTAGCGCGTATCCAAACATTGCACTACTGCGCATGCGATTAGAAAGCGTATTGATAACGTCATGTATAAAAAATTGGCTACAAAATAATGAAAGATTAAAAAAAGTAGACTAATTATGAAACACGAAAGTCTAAATTAAAGCCTATAAATTAACTTTAGATTAATTATTAGATTTAGATTAGTCTAAGATCCTATAACCACAAGAATAAATTATTTAGAATGTTATAAATAAAAGAATTCAATAATGGCGATCTTCTACGATGATGAGCAATAAAGACTCATGCACGATTTTCTACAAATCACGAAAACAAATTTTCCAATTTACTTTTTTTGCATTAAAATATTCTAACATATAGTTTTTATTTTAGTTTCTTTACGTAGCTGCATTTAATGCTAATTAATTCTAAAATTCCCATGATGTTCTTTTTAAAGTTAGAACATTTCATTTAATATAGAATAATAATTCTGAATTTTTTATTGTATATTGATTAACAAATATTAAGATTTAATTTGCTGAAGATAATATTCCCTCTCATTAATATTATAGTGGCAAATTCAAGCAAAATGTGAAAAAATACTAAGTCGTATTTGCTTGAAATCCTTCAGAAATAAAAATAAGTATCCATTTCAGAATAGTGCATTAAACGATGTGATCACTGTTTATATATTCATTTTGGTCACATAGATTACATTGAACCAATTATTAAGCTAATGTATTGCAGATGTGCCATCAAATAATCATATGTATAAAAAGTATTATTTTACTAACAAGTACATTGTTTGCTATTTGTTTTATATTGACATGTTTTCAGAAATCTCATTGTTCATTAAAAAGATGTATGAATTTTACAGATTTATTTCCGTGCAACTTTTTAAATTTTGATTATATTACTTATTAGGTTTGTTTGTTTCATATATTTAAACAATTTAGATTATAAAAAGCAATATTTTTGAAATGGACATTTGTTATAATATACAGGGGGGTTATAATTAGAGTGACCCTATTCAGACCAGTCTAGAGCCCGTTCTGCTTAACGGATTTTGATGAAACTTGGTATATACGGTATATGGACCGTGGGGAAAAGATTTCTGCAATAAAAAAAATAGCTCAAATTTTGACCACCAGGGCGCAATTTTCAAAAATTCCTTATGCAAATTAGTTAAACTTATAAAGATATTTGTAGTCAGAGCCAGAAAATCATTCTGCATGCCTTGGCATCGTTAATCATGCCCTTACAGAAGAAATATGAAGCTTTACTGGCAAAACTGTTTTATCAGAACGGTAGAAATAGGGTCAGAACGTCGTCTAAAAGGATTGCGAAAAAGGCCCATGTCGAAGAATGGTTTGAAGAAGAAGTAGATGAAATTTGAAGAGACTGGAAACTTAGGTGTGCTGCCAGGTAGAGGGTGGAATCAAGTTCCGAATGAAACTATCGAAGAAGTCGCTACTGCTGTGGTTGAAAGAGCCTGCACTTCCTGCTATTCTTCAGCAAGTGCTCGATCGGTGCCATGTAGGTTGGCGATTTCGTGATTGATCCATTTTAAAATGATATTCGTATAAGATCCATGTGGTGCAAATGCTGCAACCTCAAGACCACCATGAATGAATTTGCTATGAATGACCTGCTATGAATTTGTTTGCTGATTTTTTTCGAGAATGGAAATTGATGACGTATGGCTTTGGCAAATTCTATGGTCAGATGAGGCGCCCTTTTCTTCAGATAGACCTGTGAATAATCACAATTTCCGCATTTGGGGTGCTTCACCTTCTAATGTCCTGCCCCAACAACCACTGCATTCTGATTACGTGACTGCATGGTGTGGATTTATTGCTGATTTTGTCCTCGGACCATTTTTCTTTGAACTCCCACCCTGAAGGTCTTAAAGCGGGCTTTGTCATGAGTGCACGGTACAGTGAACTCCTTCGACAACACGTCATTCCTGCTTTACAAGAACAGCAATGTTTGCAGATCACTTCCTTCATGCAAGGTGGAGCAACTCCTCACAGTGGACGTCAAGTCAAAGGGCTGCATCGTGCTAACTTTGGGAAGAATCGTGCAATATCCAGAACCTTTTCAGATGCCTGGCCTCCTCGTTCACTCGACTTAAATCCCTGGGATTTCTAGTTGTGGGGATTCCTAAAAGATCGTGTTTATGGAAGTGGAATTCGGAGTTTACCCAAGTTGAAATCCAGCATTGCACTCCATTTTGCTGAAATTCCTCGAGAGTTTCTTCGCTCTACCATTGAACACGTTATAATGCGCTTTTAACACGTAATTGAATCACATATGGATTTTCAATTGGTATTGGACGTTTTTTCAATTTATTATTTTCACATGTCAATGAAGCACATACTGATCGCATTCTGTAATTGAATAAATTTTAATGGTTTTGACAAATTTTTTTGTCCTTCTTTTGGCGCCACAATTCCCCCTGGTGGTCAAAGAGTGGTCTGAATAGGGTCACTTTAATTAAAACCATCCTGTATAATAACTCTGAAAGAAATTTAAAATAACTGAATTAATTTTAAAAAATCTAAAACAAATGATAATCATTACACATCTGTACAATAAATAATTTGCTTATTAAAGTAAAATTATTTATTGTAGAGATAATTGTTCTTTTTTGGAATGTTAATTATATAAATACAAAAATTAATTAAGTACCTTTTTAAAAAATTTATATTTAAATTTCTATTTAAAAAAGGATACCTAATCTATTAATATATCAGATTAATCTATTTCTGTGTATAATATCCATTGGCTCATGTACAATTAAATATGTTGTTTAGTTTATTTATTTATTATTACTAAGAATAAAGTTCTCATAGTTATACATAATAATTAATGAATTATTTATATTCAATATTCTTTAAGGTTAACATAAAAGGTAAAAGAAGCCATAGAAAGCCATATGAAGGAAAAGGATATAGAAATACATGTAGAATTTTCATTTAAAGAATATATATATATATAATTGAAGAATGAAAAACGCATTCTTTTTCTAAATAAAGAACAATTTCTGATGAAACATATAATTTAATTAAATGATTATATAGTATTATAGTGTGAAGCTTAATTAATTAATGTATAATTTAAGTTTATTGTAAAACTTTATAAAGAGTAATAATTAAGCAACTAAAAGTATACACCTGGATAATCCACATAAATTTTGTCATAAAAGTTTTTAGTTTAATGTTAAATATTAAAACAAATTAAAAACAAACTCAATCTGGAAGGGAAAAAAAACATTAAAACAAGATTTCTTCTAGTCAGTATTTGTCGTTACTAAGTCAATTTTTAGTCTTTATCATGAAAATTTTGAAATAAATGGTAATAACTTAATTTCAGAAAAATTCACGTCAACAATTTTTTTTTATAATAGAGGCATTTCTTGTTGATTTGGAAAAATTTAATAATAGGCAAAATAGCAACGTTAAGTCAGAAAACAATAATTTATTTCAAGCAATTATATTTAAGCTGGTTTTTAAAACTATATTGCATTATTTATTTTCAAAATAATAAGCAAAATGACAATGGTGAATCTCAAAACAAATTTTTATTTCATGTTACCATGGTTACCATAACTAGTTAAGTTAGTCTCGAAATTGTTTAAAAGTTTTGTCTTACAAATTTTTAAAATTTAAAAAAGAATCTTAAATCCAAAATACA
The DNA here is from genome assembly GCA_021605075.1 of Caerostris darwini. Taxonomy (NCBI): domain Eukaryota; kingdom Metazoa; phylum Arthropoda; class Arachnida; order Araneae; family Araneidae; genus Caerostris; species Caerostris darwini. Next base: position 28,850 of record BPLQ01014549.1, read on the forward strand.
TTCAGTGTTATTATTTTATGCATGAGATAAATAAAATAACAACATTGATGCGGGTGCACCGTAGCTGACCCTATCCTGAGTAACGTTGAATCATCTACATATCTGTCCCTCTAATGATAAATAATCTCAAATCAAGCGAAGGTAACAACGTTAAATTACAATGTTTGACATCCATGTCTAACTAAAACAATCATTGATTGATATTTTTGTTTACAAAACTAAAAGGGTCACTAGTACATTTGCATGACTTAATGTTCTTTTTTTTTTCAACTTAAAGGTTTTATGAACTTTTTTAATCAGTTTGCGATTTAACCCTAGAAAAAAAATCCGTTTGCTTATAAATGTTATCCTAATAGTTTCTACGGTGAAAAGCAAAACAAAGGCTTCGTTAAAATCTCTCAAGTGATCAGTAGCTCTTACGCAGTTGCCCGCCCTTTGTAGCTTTAGAGCGATAACATCGACATCACGTTTGCTTTCGGAACCACCTACAATGAGTTCAAGCAGTTTTTTCTTTTTATTCACTTGTTGCGATAGTGGAGTTTTGAACTTGATTACAGCAATTAGAAAGTTAAATATTCAGAAAGGAAATATTCAGAAATCATGTTCTTTTAATGTAAAATATTCACGCTTACTTTGAGCTACCTAACTGTGATGCTGTTATCAAATGCAAAACAAACATGCATATTTGTTAAACGTGCATGTTTGTTTCTTTTTAATATCACTATGGCACTTAAATAGATAATTTTTGTTTTGTTTAGCATCAGTGGGACCGTGTACCACTTATAATATACATATGCATGACGTATGGCAGAAAACCTGGAAAACTCTCACCGGTTAGTTTGACAGTTGATGCGAAACGCTTTAATCATGTTGTCACAGATTGGATCTCGTTTCTAAACTCAGTAAATGAAAACCTGGCAACCTGATAATCGATGCGAGAAAATTTATAAATGCTGTCACAATCTCCATCAAATCTCATCGTTTCTAAAAGTAATGCCCGCATCGAACGCCACCAGTACACTATTGGGCCCATTACCAATATGCCATGAGTCGAGAAAATTGATTATTTAATAGCTTAACTAACCAACTTCCTGGCACTACAGTCCCTGCTTGGCCATGGCCGTCTGCCTAATGGCAGATTCCGAAACAAGAGATGTTCTCTTTTTTTACGGGATAGGGTTGTCCGCCCTATACCTAACGCTCTACAGTCATGCTAGATCGTACCAGAGGAATCGGGTTCCAATCCCGGTGGTGCCATGGATGTTTGTAGTGGTTCGGAATCCACTTTAAGCCGTAGGTTCTGGTCTCCTATGACCGTACAGCCCAATCAGACTTCTCCCCCACATCATTTCCAAATTGTAAAAGGGGCAACTCAGCTCTAAGGCACAGTGATGTGGTGTGGTGTAGTAGTAATAGTCATGCTAGACCGGGACCTACGGTTTAAAGTGGATTCCAAACCACTGCAAACATTCATGGCTTCACCGGGACTCGAACCTGAAACCTGTGGCACCGAGCGCCACAGCGATAGTCACTCGGTCATCAGGCCCCTAATAGTTTAACAATCACCATTAATAAAAAATACTGATAAGGTATTATTGAATCAATACTACGAGATACACATTGATATGCATAGCAAAAAGTTCAGAACAGTCTGGTGGTTAATATGGCTAATACATTTGATTTTCAGATTAAGGATGAATGGTCAGAAAATCAACAAGCCACGCCGAACTAAATGCTTCAATGTCTATGCTGGTGATGATGATGGTTGATGTACTGGCCGCAACCATTCGAGATAGGTAGGAGGGATAACTTCAATATTGTGGTGGTTTAAGAGGATACCATGTAGCAAACTTCCCGTGGTGCAGCCTTAAAAAACTCGCTTGCTGAATTCGCTCTGTACTGCTGTTATGTTCAGGAATGTCTTAGATTAAAGTGAACATAATTATACAAATAATTTGCTTGTGTTCTAACTTTTCTTAAATTTAGAAAGCTCGAATTCTTGTAAAAAAAATATTTGATGCAGAGAAAAATCAATGGCAAAAATTATATTTATATTTTTAAGCACCTCTTAATTAAAGAGAAGTTTCATAAAAATAATTCATTTTCGTCATTTATCTTTACTGATATCTTCATTAAAGAATTTCTTTCCTGCATTTTGAATAATATGAAATCAACATATTATTCTGCAAAAACTAAACTTACTGATTATTCGAATTTTGATTATATGTGTATAATAATATTTAATTATAAAGATTTATCAACCAAATGATTTTTTTTCTTTGACGAAATTATTTTATTCTTTGTTTTTCAACCTTTTCTACATAAAATTCACAAAACTGGTGCAATTATGGAATATTTAGACTGTGCAAATGCTTTCCTTTCTGTTTTTTTAATTTTTTATTTTCTTCTAATAATACATATTGGGTTCAAACACTCTTTATTTTCAGTTAACTTATTTTAACTGAGTAGATAAGCACGTCCAGTTTAAAATATATTTAATCTTCTATTATTTTTTTTATCACTTCATAAAACGCTTACTTATAGCAATTGCAAATGATTAGTTCTCGTTTGCAAACAGCGATATAATTGTATCTAAGATTTTAAATTGTTTATTTTGGAATATAATTTTAGTAATTTAGTTTTAAAAGAAATAAACTTCTTACCTAAAATTTGTTTAGAGAGCTTTGTAGAAAAACAATCAAATAACGTTAATCGTTTAGGTACTTTAAATTGTGTCATATAAAGTATTTTGTATGGATACGCTAATAATTGTTTATGATCAACTTTACTTTGAAAATTTTGTTGATATAAGAAAATAATGTTATTTTTTTAAAAAAAATTTGAAATAATTATACGTCATTAATAAGATTTAGAAATAGAAATAATATATTTTCTCTGAATTAAAAAAAAAAAAAAATGAGAATCTGAATTATATTTTCCCCCCTTAAATAGTATTAGATAGGAAATGATAAAGCTGAAAACAAAATAAAAAATAAACAATACAAATAAAACTTAAGAATTAAGTATAATATCTGTATATAAAGAAAAAAATATAAGAAAAACATAAAAGAAAACAAATAATTTGTGAAAGAAAATATTCTTGGGATATAATGAAGCCGATTTTTTTATAATTAACATATTGAATAAAATAATTATTATTGAAATTCAAGACAAATAAAATTGAAACTTCAAATATCATCAATACTAGAAAGCGACCCGATAGCTTGCACTCTGGCCTTCGGTGCTTCAGGTTCGAATCTTGGCGGTGATATGGATGTTTGTTAGTGGTTTGAAATCCACATTAAACTATAGGTCCTTTTCTAATTAGTCTAAAGTGTGCACAAAAGGACAATAGAGCGACAAACCAAATCATTCACATGAGTTCATGAACCATTCAGCTCGAGATTCGAGTCACTGAGTAAAGATGATAACGAGACTCAATGGCTGTCATTGAATGACAACAATGACTTGGTGTCATATTTGTTTGTTGTATTTTTCAGTAATATTTTTAAAAGTAACTGAATTTCCAGACAGGTCTAATTTAATGCACACGGACTATGAAAGTTTGTCCCACTACATCAAAAATGCTTACAGGTGAATGATGATTATGAGGGAAAGTGATCAAAATAAGTACTTAGTTAAAATCACTGACGGGATTTTTTGTTTTCTTTATTTTTAAAACAATTCTAACCTCGTATAAAAGCTAACATGTTGCTTCGTTTCAGATACAGATATATTGTAATACGATTGTTCCTGTTTTCAGATAACCTCTGAACATTTGAAAATTGTTCTCATATCAATATTTTCTATTAATAAAATATTGAATATAAAATATATTCCAAAAACATTTTTTTACAGTCTTTGTCTAGAATAATGTAGAAAGGGCGTTAGAAAAGGAAAAATATAGTTTTCGTATATGTTGCAATTTCTTACTGTATTAAATTTGAAGAAAAATTTAAATTGTTAAATTAAAATGTTTTAAATAAATCTACTTTTATTTTATATTGGCAAATGTATGTGAATTGGTTTCTTTTTTCAATTCCTTCTATTGGCTCACGAATTAATTCAGGTATTTTACACACTTTCGAATTAATGCAGGTATTTTAAATCTCTTTCAGTATTATTCAATTCCTTCTATTAACTCACACTCTCCCTATATATATCTTGTTCAAATTTTCAATCGTTCATAAAATACTTTTTAGTCATCCACTCGAGTTCAAATACATTTTTGTTGAACTTGTAGTGGATGACACTTGATGTTAATACAGTTTTTTCAAATATTAATTCAGTAATTAAATTTAATTAATTGATTTTAGTTTTCTTTAGATTTAAGTTGCATATATCTAGTAATAGAGGACGCCAAATGAACTTAAAAAAATAAATAAAAATTGTTTATAAAGGACTTTCTGCAATGTAGGAAAAAAAAGTAGGAATTGACTTTAAATTTTTTTTTATATTACTTGTTACATTTAAACTTAATGAAGTAATTTGATTTACGTTTAATTTTAATGAAATTAAAGCAATCTATGTAGCTTATCTACCCACATATTGGTAATTTCTCACTTTTATGTGTATGCTCACAAAAAGATGAGGAATCACCAATATATCAATATGAATCGATGACCAATATAGATCGATCAATAAACAAATTTTTGTCTGAACATTTTCTCTTTTCCTAATAAAAAAATTATTCAAATAATTAAGGGTTTTAACTTTTTATGTATAACAACAGCTCTATCTCTCGTGTTTTTAACTTAAGGAATAACTCTAATCCGATCGGTAAATCGTGACAAATTATTTGCCATAATTCAGTCACCATTAATTTTTTAAGCAAAGGGAAACACATTTTGAAATTTTGTGCAACATGTGAATGCCAGTATATTTACTACATTGCTTTCAATAGATTAGACATAATATTAGATAAATAAATAATTACAAATAAGTGGCGTTAACTCTATAGACTTAATAACACTGAAAATTGTTTTCAAATTGTTATTTAACATGATTCAGTACAAAAGATTTAGGTTAAAAAATTATTCAAAAAGGAAAGAAAACAAACAACTTCGATGTAAAGCTGATAAAAAAAAATAAAAAAAAGAAAATATTTCAATAAACAAGCTCGATTATAAATTGAATGGGAAAAAAACCCCAATTTTCTTACATTATGGTAAATCTAGCAAGTCGTATGACCTGTAATTATGATACCTTGCAAGACATCCTCGTAACATATGATAATTACACCCTCAAAGTAAAAAGTATCAAAAACCACTTCGAGGTGAACTGACGTTAAAATTCCACCAAAAATCTACCATTTCGCAACTTCTCAATCTTCCACAATGGACGAACGGATGCTTTTGTTCGTTCTATTCCATACACATCACGTCGTTCGTGGCGAAATTTCTAAATCGTCCGGTTGGAAATAATTGACGCTCCCATCTCGCTGAGATTTAATGGAGTGTCTACCCATCACCTCTTCCTCCACCCCCTTTCCATCCATAATCGTTTTCTTATCAGATCCGGAAGCTGTTGATCGGTCTCTTGAACCTGAATCTTTGCCAACAATAAAAAACATATTGCAAGAAGGATGGGTTGGGGGGAAGGAAAGATGTGTTTTTGACACTTTCTTGCTATTGTTGAGGAACTGGAACGTTATTTCCATAATTTAAAAAAGATATGCTGCTTCAGGATATATAATAGGTTTGTTGTTTTGTGGTGTGGGGAGGTTTTCTGCACCCGTTCGACGTGTTTGACCGGGTTGCAGTTTGGTGGTTGGTTGGTTGGCTGTCATAGACTGTGCTGTTCGCTATGGTGTTCGGTAATGTTCAAGGATCTGCACATAACGAACAGACATCCATCAGAGACATAGAAAAAAAATTATCCTTTTACAGAAAATTATTAGTAAATGATGCACATTTTTCATAATGTGTTGAACACAAAGGTGTTCCAGGATTTACAAACTCAGGTTGCCGATTTTACTATTTTGATGGAAGATCCTTTTTCTTTTATGTACTCCAAATCTCCCCCCCCCTCTTTTTTTTTTTACTGTCAAATCTTTTATTTTCTATGATTCTGACGAAAATTTAAGAACAAAATACCAAATAAACTTTTCAATAGACGATAGGCGATATTTATTGTAAAAAATTAAGAATTTTCTTGTCAATCCTTTATTGACAAGATTACAAATATTATTTGACAAAAAATTATCCCTTTCTAGAAAATTATTAATAAATATGGACTTTTTTCCATAATTTGTTGAACACAAAGGTGTTCCAGGACTTACAAATGCAAGTTACTGATTTTACTAGTTTTGATTGAAGATCCGTTTTTCTTTTTCTTTTTTCTATGTGCTCCAATTTTTTTTTTATGTTGTCATATCTTTTATTTTCTATGATTCTGACGAAAATTTAAAAATATACCAAATAAACTTTTCAATAGACAGACAGATAATAAATATTTATTGTAAAAAATTATTAAATTTTTTCCCAATCCTTCATTGTGTGCAGACCAAGACCTTATGATGTAATGAAACCAGAAAATATCGCCTAAAAACTATTAAATATATCATTATCTGGACGGCATTTCTTTTGGTTCCTAGCAAGCTTGAAGACATGGATTCAACGAAATCTATTATGAATTCAGCGAAATAGAAAAAATTATCCTTTTAGAGAAAATTATTAATAAATATGCACTTTTTTTCATAATTTGTTGAACACAAAGGTGTTCCAGGACTTACAAATGCAAGTTACTGATTTTACTAGTTTTGATTGAAGATCCGTTTTTCTTTTTCTTTTTTCTATGTGCTCCAATTTTTTTTTTTTTATGTTGTCATATCTTTTATTTTCTATGATTCTGACGAAAATTTAAAAATATACCAAATAAACTTTTCAATAGACAGAAAGATAATAAATATTTATTATAAAAAAATTACGAATTTTATTTTCAATCCTTCATTGAGTGGTAGACCAAGACTTATGATTCAATTAAGTCAGAAAATGTCGTCAAAAAACTATTAAAACAAATGTTTCCTTGTCTAGAAGGCATTTCTTCTGGTTCCTAGCAAGCCTGGAGAGATGGATTCAACGAAATCTGTTATAAATTCAGCGAAATAGAAAAAAATTATCCCAGTAGAGAAAATTATTAATAAATGATGCACTTTTTTCATAATTTGTTGTACGCAAAGGTGTTCCATAACTTACAGATACACGTTACTGATTTTACTAGTTTTGATGAAAGATTCCTTTTTTTTTTCTATGTACTGCAAAAAAAAAAAAAAAAAAACATTTTTTTCTTACTGTCAAATCTTTTATTTTCTATTGACGAAAATTTAAGAACAAAATACCAAATAAACTTTTTAATAGACAGAAAGATAATAATTATCTTTAGCAAAAGTTAGGAATTTTCTTTTTAATCCTTCGTTGTGTGGTAAACGAATATCAATATCAGTACCAATTATCCAGACAGTATTTCTTCTGGTTCCTAGCAAGCTTGTAGAGACGGATTCAACGAAATCTGTTGTAGATGAAGAAGCCAGGATAATTAGTGGAGATTTTATTTTATCGTAAATTATTTGATAAAAAATGATAGAATAATTCAAACTGATCATTCTCACAATACTTAAAAATGTAATTATTCTAATTGTCTTTAACCAACGAAAAAAAATATTAACACATCACAAAAAAAAAGAGAGATTGTTCTGAATTTTTTTTTTAATATTTAAAATAAAATATTATTTGAATTGGTGTCTCACTAGTACTACTTAAGGAAATTTTATCATTAAATCTACACTCCGTAGCTTTCCGCCGCATATTTCGGGTTCAAGTCTCTGCAGTGCCATCAGAATCCACTTTAAACCGTAGGTCCCGTTCTTAATACGATTGCACAGCATAGGGTTAACAAGCCTACCCTGTAAAAAGAAGACATCTCCCGTCTCAAAATTTGTCGTATTAGACGAATAGCCCAAGTAAACAGACTACCTTGGCCCACCATGAACTGTAGTGCAAGGGATTTATTTAGTCATAGAAATAAAGAATAAAAAAATAATAAAATATTCTGGAAAAACACAAATTAATATTTTTTACAGAGGATAGATGAAACTACAAAAAATTGAAACAAAGAGCATGTGAAGGAACACACAACAATTAGATACAGCTACAGCAAATTAATACGATACTAGATAATGACAATTCACAATGTAAATATAAAAAAAAAATCGACTAATATAAAACATTGCTCCAGTAAATCTCTAATTCGTAAGTGAGATTAATTAATTAATTAGTGAAAAAACTCACAGCAATTAGATACAGCTAGAGCAAATTAATACGAGAGTAGATAATGAAATCACAATGTAAATAAGAAAATTGACTGAAGTAAAACATTGTCCCAGTAAATCTCAAACTCGTAAGTGCAAGGCCGTCTCAGATTGTTGGTCATATAACTCAATACGATAGATGTGCTCTTTCAGTGAGTCGTGACTTGACAATAGTTGGAATTGGGCCATAACCTTACGTGGTGATGAACCATCGGAATCATATTCTCGTGATCCGAAGACTTGCATCATTTCGCCTTGATTGCATCATTCATGTGTGCTGTATTTTCTTTATTCAAAATCTGTCTGATATACAACTGAAACCTTTAATAAATTATCTCTATATTGAAGCATACAGAATCACTTTGTTGTATGACTTACGCTGAATACAATAGGAGAGACTGAAAAGAAGCTAAATTATTTTTCAAAGCAAAACAAAATGAATTGGATACAAAAAGGCATTAAAAAGAATGATGACTATGTTAATGAATAAAAAAATATTTTTTAGTTATTTCGAGTTTTATTGTAAATGGAAAAGAATTTTTGTAACAATTTGATGCATTTGCTTATTTCAAGAAATATTATTTAATAATAAAATTCATTACACAGCAAATCTAAATTTTAATTTAAAAAAAATCTGCAAATGCGTATGCTAATGTGAGCTATCCTGCAAGAAATTCTTCTTCATCATTTATGCAAGAGTCCCATGGCGGGTCAAAGCTGCTTGCCTATTGGAAGATTTCGAAACATGAAATGTTTCTTTTTTTTAATTGGTAGGGTTCTCAGCCTTACGTTCAATTCATATTAGACCGCGACGTACGATTTAAAGTGGACTCTGAACCGCTACAAAATTTCATGGTACCGTCGGGACTCGAACCCGAAACCTGTGGCACCGAGCAGCAAGCGCTAGTCACTCACCCGTCGGGTCCTGCATGAAATTATACATGATAGAAAAACAGTCTGTTATTTTTACGGTAACCCCATATGCAACTATTTCTACAATAAATTGATAATATAAATGTGTATATAAATACATATTCATATGAAAAATGCTAAATTTAATTTGAAATTAGTAAAAATAAGAGTAATGGTTTTTTTTCTCATAAACCCCCTAACTTATGCCTCATGAATCATTGATGAAAAATACCTGTCCTTCATTAGCGTAAGGGATTATCCCGAATATATACGGATCTCGTCTCTTTTGTCTGTTCGAAACACTACGAGGTAACTCGGGCGGAAAATTAATTTTTCATTCTGGTCCCAAACGAATATTTTGGGCAATTTTGTATTATTCTAAGCCAAATAGGAATCCACTTGTGATATCGGCAACAGTCTTTCTAACTCGATTTCCTATTGTTTTATAGACGGAGTTAGTGTCCCTCAGTATCTAAAAAAATGGGTAAGGAGAATGATATTTATTGAATATTACCATTTGAATTTACTTACGTTAATTTATTCTGAGAGCCCTCACATTATAATGATAAGTCAGCATCATATTGTAAGCCTGTCTCGAAAGTTTTTGGAGAAATATCAATGGATTTTAGTTCTGACTCTGTAATGCAATTAAAATGGTTAAATCTATACTTGAATTTCTATAATAAATTAATAAAACAAGATGAAAATTTATTAATCAAAATTCTAACAATGTATATTTTCGATTGTAGTAACAAAAAATGTTCTAAAACAAAACTGTATTTGAAAAATAAATAAAGAAAGAAACTAATCCATCGCGGAGCTAAGGAATTAGATATTTTAGTGCATGTTTGTTGATGTAATCACGGACTTTTTTCGAGCAAGAAAATCTTATTCCTCAAAATACAGCAATGTCCAAGAATCCACTGTAGTACGATAAATTAACAAGAGTCAGTACAAATACAATACTGGCTATGGCTAATTTTAAAATTTTGACTACTTTCAAATAACTAAATTGATCATTAAAGTTATTTTTGATGACAACAAGATTAGATCTTCATTCTTATACTAGATTTCTTTGAGTTTTCTTATTTCTATTCTTTATTTTCTCTTTTACAAATAACAGATGTAAAAAGTATTATTATTGTCTTTAATGTTTTTTTAAGGAATAAATTTTAATTAATGCGAATTTGGGAGAAGCAATGAAATTTCAATTTCAATTCAAATTTCAAGCAACGAATCAATGAGAAGGAAATTTCCTTTTTAGACACTTGTTTATAGTGTATAAGAATATTTATGAATAATTCTATTAAAAGTATTAACTTTTAAATTTTCTTTTCTTCTTCTTCTTCATTGACGCAACATCACCATGATGGGACAAGGCCGTCTGCCCTCTGGCAGTTTTCGAGACAGAAGATGTTTTCTTTGTACGGGATAAGGTTTCTAGCCTTACCCCCAATGTTCTACAGTCATATTAGACCGGGATCTACGGTTTGAAGTGGTTGGATCTACGGTACCGGGATCTACAGTACGGTTGGTCCGAAGCACTGCAACTATCCATAGCTCAGCTGGTACTCTAACCCAAAACCTCTGACACTGAGAGCCCAGAGCGCTAGTTACATTTTTTTAATGCCAACATTTATTGAACATCAGAACCGTGTACTAGAGCAATATCATTTTCATTTATAATGCTACATTATGTTTTCTGAATAACAGTGAAAATAAGAAAGGTTTAAGGTCCTTCAAAGCATATAATTTTTATCTAAATCGTGAACTTTTAAAAAATAGTTGGAATTTTCGCATAAAATCTATAAGTAGAATTACAACTAGGGAAGGAACCTTACATAAGAGAACGAAAGCGTTCTAATAACAACTTTAATTACTTAAATAATTACAAATAAACCATATATATTTTCAAAACGAGACCAGATTATTTTTAGGCCCAAATCAATGATGACATTGCTTAAAATTTATATTGAAACAATAGAAAATAAATCCAAAATGCATGGGCATATATAATTTTACAAACAATTTTGACCTCAAAATAAATTGACATATCAGATATTTGTTTTAAAATCCTTGAAGACTATTTCAATATTAATCATTAGAAGACAGTTAAATTCAACATTGATTGAACTTTCCATTGTTCAAAGCTCTTGTTTTAGAGGAATCAAAACAAATTCCGAAGCAGACTGTTTAATTTTGACATGTTGCTGTTCCTGCTCACAAAGAAAAAAGGATCCGAGGTAGGAAGGTGCGGCAGATTCGGATCCGATATGGGCTCGTATCAAAATTGAATGAAAGGTCATCAAGCAAGGTTTGAAAAGAGCATGATTTTGTTGACTTAAAGAAAATTAATAGCTTTTGATAAATCGGAGGGGTGTAATTTAAATATATTTAAATTGTCAAATGATTGAAATATTTTGCATAAACATAGTTAATAATGTTATCAGATTAATATTAGTTGTATCTATCAGAATTTTATATATTTTTTATTATTTAATCAGTTAGTGGAAACAATTGTTTTTCAAATATAGTTTTATTTAAGAAATTATTAAAATCTAGTTCGTGCATTGTTAGAATCGTGATCAATAAATTTTTATCTTATTGCATTTATTTTTAAATATAAAAATTCAAATATAAATGCACACTAGAATAAAAATTAGAATTTTTTAAATCGTCGTCAAAAAGGACATCTTAAAGTGATACACGCCAGCTATTATGAAAAAGTAATATAAAAAAAACATTTTTTAAAGTCAAAAATCAATTAATTTTTTACAGTCCTACTTTTTTCACACTATATTGCAGAAAGTTCTTTATAAATAATTTTCATTCATTTTTTTAAAGTTTATTTGGCGCCCTCTATTAGTAGATATATGCAACTTAGATCTAAAAAAAAATTAAATCAATTAGTTAAATTTAATTACTGAATTAATATTTGAAAAAACTGTTTTAACATCGAGTGTCATCCACTACAAGTTAAAAAATATATATATTTGAACTTGAGTGGATGAATAAAAAGTATTTTATGAACGATTGAAAATTTGAACAAGATATATATAGGGAGAGTGTGAGCTAATAGAAGGAATTGAAAAATAAAGAAGAGAAAATGCAAGTGGTAATGAGCAACAAATAGCATCTAGGTCCTCTCCCATCTTTTGAGTACTAAAGAGCATAAAATAAAATGCCTACAAAACATGAAAGGGCGATACTGATGGCAATGGCAATGACTGTTGCCAGATGTACGACATCTCGAGTAATCTCGTGTTTGCTTTACAATAATATAAGGTAGCCAAAATACTGTTTGAGCCTAGAACTAAAAATTAATTAATTCGTGGTGTTTGAAAATTTGTGGTGTTTGTTCAGTTAATTCGTGGCGTTTTGAAAAGACAAAAAAATGAGAGATGTGTATATTAGGCATGATCTGTTAAGAGAGATAATTTGTTAACCTGTAGGAACGGAAATGACTAAATTTATTTGCAGGTATGCACCCAGAAGGAGAGCTGGCGGGCTAGAGCACTCTCTTTAAGAACATAAGCAAAATGTGTGCACGAGTTTACATTTGGAGAATTCTACCATAGTTTAAGCAGGTCTTCAAATCTTTATTTTGGTGCCAAATTTGGCGAAAATTAATTCATCTTTGTTCGTTTTTCAAGAGCATATTTTTTATGACAATCTTTCTGCCAAGTCATTTTTATATGACTTACGTTTATTTCTTACTTCGGTCTTGTTGCATTAGATGCTTTTTCTTGTTTAAAATATTTCATAGTGAAATTTACTTTGTAAAATTTTCCGCAGTATTCTCACCATATTTTTCAATGTCAAAGTAATATTTTTTTAGCTAAATCTATACATTATTAAACATCTGCTACTATTATTTCAAATTTTGGTTATATTTCTTAATTTAATTTATAGAATACATCGTCTTCTTATTAATTTGATTGCTATTTTGCGGACCGTGATTATTGTATAATACCATGAAAAATAATGCTAAATTTTACTTTTAAATATAGTAAATGTTTTTTTAAAGATTTATGGTTTTAATTGTATTTGAAATTTTCGTTGATATTAATTAAATACTTTCTCGTTTTTCAAGAGAATACCAGCAGAAAAAAAATGAAAATATAAGTATATTAAATGACGATGTACCTATAAATGAAGATCCTGTACGGTATGTAACTGTAGAAAATCAGTAACGTAGTAGCAGAAATGGTATAACATCCTTTTATTTTTGTTTGATGTATAACATAAATTTTTCAGCTGTAGATTTTCTCTATACAAAAATCTGATGATAAACTTTACGGTGCATTAAATATTATTGATAGTATTAAGGCTTAAATTAGTACTATTCGCAAATAATCGAAATTCAGTTTAAAAAATTATTACTGCTCTTAGTGATATAACTGAAAAATTCAATTTTGAAATAAAAAAAAAATAAGAATTATCTCCTAGAAAATAACCGGCCGATTTGATAAAAATATTTTCTTGAAAAACAATATTTACGCTATTTCTAGATGAATTGTTGATCCAATTGAAAGAGATGTTTATTAATCACAAAACAATGCTACAAAAATTTGCTGCACATTTTATATGTAACGATAAATTGATGGAAACAAAGTTATGTGTCTTTAGAGATTTGTGTAATCATTATGATATTCTCCTCTACTAGCACTTCCATTTTAGAAAGTGAGTTAAAAGTACATATAGTTCCATAAATTTTCTGAAACAGCCTCTTCCCTGTCTATTCTCTGTTCAAAATCATTCATTTTATTTCATTTGATATCCATTATAAGAGTAAGATGGGGAAAAAACAGTTTTCAAGCATAGATTCAGTTGCGATTGTCCGATTCTTGACGTGTCAAAATAAAAACGAAAAGTTGCAGAAAGGTGTTATTACATTAATGTGCAACAGAATGACCCTATCAAGAATTTTGAAACGTTCTTCCGAAAATAATTGTCAAAGGAAATTTCATGGTATTGATGATTGTTTGAAAAAAAAAAACCTGTGGACTTAAATACAAAGATTATGGAGAAAAACATAAAAAAACTGCGACATATTTCTCTTAAAAGAAGAAGCACCAAAAGATCAACAACCACTGAAGTTCACAAAAATCTACATTATTCCAAATTTAAAAAAAAAGAAAAATCCATAAAACGGGTTTTAAGCACCATCGAATAAAGCATCATTTTTACAGAAGAATAAGAAAAATCGCGTAGAATTTTGTCTGTCAAAAGTACTTCCTGACGAAAGTTTATAGATATTAAAGAATACGTTCACATTGATGAAAACTATCTGAACCCTCAAAATAAAAATTAGAAGTAATATTTTTAATTTATTCTGAAAATGAATGTGGCATTCCATATTTATTTTGTTTTGCTGCTATTATTATGGAACAAATTAAATTCATCAACTGTTTCTATTAATTATTATGGGAAAGGGAAGTATTAATTTTAGCTCTTCGAATATATAAGATAATTATAGAATATTCAATGAATACTAAATTTTTTGGTATTAACGAAGATATTATTTTAAGGACAATTATAACTGCATGAATTAGTGATACAATAACAAACGTAAAAAATTCGATGGAATTCATGGCGTTACATAGTACTTATAAAATAAAAAAGTAAACTTTCGCAATGAATTTTCACAAACTTCTAGAAAGTGTAAAATGCCTGTCTCGGAATTTCATAGCAATGCAGGATCGGAAATGCTTTCCAGAAGTGGTAATGCACACAGGCAACATTACAGAAGAAAGATCAATGTATTTCTTCAAAAGCAATAGGGCTAACAATTACAGAGGTGAATGTCGTTTTCGAATAGTACCTTGAAGGCACCTCAGCGGTATCTCGGCACGGCACGGTGCGGCGTTATAACAGATGAGCTGAAAGGTTCGTAGGCTGATACATAGATGGCGCTACTAGTATTAAATCCATATAATTTTTAATTAGCCCTAACCTTCAAAAGACGAGTATAAATTTGACAGCTATTGCACTATTAGTATGTGAGCTATAGCATTTTTGGTGTTTATCAAGAGCAGTCCACTCGGCTGACTGTCGATTGGACTCCGGTGTGAAATGATGGAGCCATGTTTCATCCATTGTCACATATCGATGCCAAAATTCGGGTTTATTACGATTGAACAGCTCCAAACACTGCTTAGAATCATCAATTCGTCAGCGCGGCACCCACTTTGAACAGAGCTTTCGCATATCCAAATATTCATTCACGATATGTCCAACACGTTTCCTTAATATCTTTAGGGTCTCAGCTATCTCAATCAACTTCACTTTACGGTTATCAGAAATTATTTTGTGGACTTTTTTGATGTTTTCGTCGGTAACAGCCTTTTTGGGGCGTCCACTGCGTGCATCGTCCTCGGTGCACATATCGCCTTGTTTAAATTTAGCAAACCACTTCTCTACGGTTGATTTTCCCGGTGCAAAGTCCGAATAATGTTTATCAAGCCAAGCCTTGGCTTCAATAGTATTTTTCTTCGCCAAAAAGCAATGCTTTATTAACACACGAAATTCCTTTTTATCCATTTTTTCAAACTAACAAAAGTTGCTTCACTAAAAATGCTATAACTCACATACTAGTAGTGCAACAGCTATCAAATTTATACACGTGTTTTTTGTAGGTTAGGGCTAACTAAAACTCATATGGATTTAATACTAGTAGCGCCATCTATGTGTCAGCCTACGAACCTTTCAGCCCACCTGTTAGCTCGCATTTTCTAATTAGGATTGCTGTGTAAACAATTGGCCTTCTTAGGAACTAAAACACACTCCTAAGTGACGAATCCATACCTTACATTCAGGATTCGTGATAGCTATCTGAAAAGAACCCTTCTCAGCAAGTATTTAAAAAATAATATGACTGGAATATACCTCAACGGATATCTTTATGTGTACAAATACTATACGATTCGTCCATTGTATTCTGCAACCCGAAAATGAAATGCATATCAGATGGTTCCGAGTTCGTATAGTCAGTTATCCTTCTACTACAGTGTCAGTGTGGGAAATTAAAGTTTCTGTGTGGAAGCTAAGAACTCAGCGCCCATGCAGCGCCATCTACAGCGTGTGAAAAGCATTTCCGACACACCATTTCTATATAATTCTGAATCGTCTAGAAGTACATTACCTCTTATAAAATTTCGTAAACATGATGCTGAGACACCTACTATATCAATATTTTCAGGGCATTTTTGTAGCCAATTTGATGAGGCGCAAATTCCAATCAGTTGATACTTTTTAATACCGTATTACTAATTTTTCTTTCAAAGAAAAACGAGAAGATTTTTTTTAAAATCCAGTTTATGTAATTATAAATATATCACTGTCCTAGAATATTTAAAAAAAAAATTCTATGGAATGCGAAGTATGCAATAAAAATGTATATTTTTACACTTTTATTTAATAGTACCTATAATGTAAGTTATTGTAAATGAATCAGTTAATGGTGTACATAATTATTTTTGAATGGTATCATGGATATTAGAGAGTTTTTGCATGCCGTATTTTGGACGTCCGTTAGCTTTTTCTCCATAGCGCGCATGCTCATAGGAAACATTAGAGAGTTTTTGCATACCGTACGTTAGTTGCCGTAGGACGTCCGTTAGCTTTTTCTCCCTAGCGCGCATGCTCATAGGTAACATTAGTACGTACGGTATGCAAAAACTCTCTATTATTACAGATACGCAAGCGCAATTTCCCATGAGGATGCGCGCTAGGGAGAAAAAGCTAACGGACGTCCAAACTACGGTATGCAAAAACTCTCTAATATCCATAACGTAT
This sequence comes from Caerostris darwini, assembly GCA_021605075.1. Lineage (NCBI taxonomy): Eukaryota > Metazoa > Arthropoda > Arachnida > Araneae > Araneidae > Caerostris > Caerostris darwini. Next base: position 45,867 of record BPLQ01014549.1, read on the forward strand.
CATTATTGCATTGCTAATTTGATTAAATTCACATATTTGATGTCATATACATACTTCAAAATACATACTATATAATATCAAAACAAATAAATTATTTCTGTTTTAAGATTATACTTCGTTAATACCACAAATTCTAAACAGTATGATATAATATATTGTAATACTGAAGATATTAAAAACTCCATTGAGGAAATCCCTTGGAATGACCTATAATTGTTGACAAATGAAAATTTAACTCTTATCAATATATTTTTTTTTGTTCCAATGCAGCTGGCAACCACTTAGACAGCTTGGTCTTGGATGCCTCAAGGCAAGCGCTGCACAGAAGTTACTCACTTTGCATTACCCAGGGGGCGCATGTAACTTGAAGATATGGACGCGGAATAACTGTTAGCTACTATACTAGCAGCTCGTTGTGTCAGGATGGAATACTCTCTTTTTAATAATACTAATTTTTTTATTTACACTATGAATACATACATACATACACTTGGCACCCTGTGCCACTTCTACAATACTATTGATATCTAAAAACCAAAGCCGGTCCCTGAACGTCTGTTTTTATCTGACGCTCCTAGCGTTCACCTCGTGGTCTCAAGATCTCACCTCAACTGTCACTTACCGCACTGGACCACAGTTAAGGACCCAGTTACTGGTCACAGTTACCAGTTATAACCGCGACCTCACGCGGTTATAATTAAACCTTACATAACAATGCCCCGCAACGCTCTACGATCCTATTAGGACCGGGACCTACGGTTTAAAGTGGATTCCGAACCACTACAAATAACCATGGCACCACCGGGACTCGAACCCGAAACCTTTGGCACCGAGAGCCAGAGCGCTAGCCATTCGGCCATTCAGGCCCTACTCTTATCAATATAATCACAATAAAAGCAAAAAACATAAAACAATATTATAAATAGTATGATATAATATATTATAATTCTGAAGTCATTAAAAACTTTGAAATGACCTATAATTGTTAACAAATGAAAATTTAATTTTTATCAATTTAATCAATAAAAGCAAAAGAAAATACAAAACATTTTTAAATGCAAAGCTAGAAAAAAAAAATATCTCTATTTTCTTTAAAAACTTTCTCCATTAATTAAAGTGCATACACCCTTTTAAATATTAATGAAACATTTTAAAATGCAATTCATCGAATGCTATTATGCCGGGACACAATATTTCATTATTAACTACCATCCAAGGCTGACACATATATTTTTCATAATTAATGAACATTGATATGTTTTTCTAACTTTTTCGTAGCACAACAACATCAAAAACTAAAATAAACATAAAGGTGCCGAAACAAGTGCACGAATTATTTCTAATATCCATCATTTCTAGAAATTAAACAGTCAAGAAAAATAAAAAAAACCCTCAATACTGGGCGAGGCTATCTTTCAGCTTCGCGCATGATATCTGAAATAAATAGCTTTGTTTATTCCGAATCTTATCACATTTTACTATCAACAATTCATACCGCTCATTTTGCAATCATCTTTTTCAGATTGGGAAAGTTTTGCCATACTTAGAAATTACTTATGCATCACTTATTCATATCCAAAGAACAGTTGATGTCAATCCTGAGGGATGAGAAAACATTTCTTTCTCGATGAGTTTTGAAGAAGAGCCAGGTTTCGTTTTTGTTTTTTGTTGTTGGAGATTTAAAATATGATTTTTAAAAAAAATTATAAATAGCGTTTGTTTTCTACAAAGTTTGTCAGAAATAGCCAGAGATGATAAATGATTGTTGAAGTTAATTTTATTTTTAAAGGATTCAAAGCAATCTACGGGTTAATATGTTGGATTTTCAAACTAGGGCATTCAGGTTCGATACTGAATGTATATAAGAGAAGACTAACCAAAAGTTATGGGAAAATGGCTCATTAAATCCTTAATCTCATTAGATCCCGAAGCCAGAACCTTCTATTGAGTTGCTGAAGGACAGTAGAATAATGCAGAATAGATAATGCAATTTACGCATGTGTGGGGGTACACATTAAAAATTGTGGTGACAAAATGTGGGTGCAGTGCTACAGGCCTCCGAGATGCACCCTAGCTAATAAAGTTTCTACATTTTACTATATGACCTCGGATCGAAGTGCTTGGCATTCGAAAATAATAATTTTTTTAATGTATTTTTTATATTGCTTACTATATCTTCTATTCTCAGTAATGTCACAGGGTTTACTGCTATATATAAATGCATAACTCTTTCTGTGGTTTCTAAATGATTTTGATACTGGTTTTTTTTTATTGAATTTTTAAGATGGCCTGAGAATTTAAAAAGTGCATCGTTTGGGTGAATAGCGAATAATGTTGTTTTTCTGCCAAAAACATTCTGCCATTCCTATTAAGTAAAATTATTGAATAGCACATACGTTAGGGATAATTGTATATACGAACCTGTTAATTACCGTATATTTTCTGAAATCTCGTAATCAAATGACAAGTCATTCTCATTTCTTTCTTCACATTAATTTTTGCACATTACTTAAGTTTTCATCATTCAAAACTATCGCCGAAAACACAGTTTCGAGCAAATTAGATGTCGCAATTGAAATTCAAATTAATTGAACTTCACCACACAGCATCAGGAGAAATGTACTAGATATAAAGGATGACCTAAGATTACAAATAGAGCACAAATCTCTTACCCTGTTTGAGTTTTGGAAATTGGAGCCAGAAACAAAATATCTTACTTAAAGAAAGCATATAGACTACTATTTCCAATTTTTGGTACAGCATATTGTCAATGCTTACGAGTATACTCGACTATGAAGTTTGTCAAATCAAAATATCGCTTACAAATAACAACTAAGCTTCTTAAAGAATTGCTACCAACAACCTTGATAAATTACATACCAGACTTTAAAAAATTACCAAAGGAAAATCGACTGAAATTATGATTATCAAATATTTAGGGTTTTTTTTTTCTATTTTTCTATAATTTTTTTTAAAATTCATATTGTTTACTTGTTTTTTAATAATGTTAAATAAATACTAGCTCTTATGTAAAATGTTATAAATTATGACATGACTCCCAAAAGAAATGTGGAATCTGTATGAGGCTCCACTTTACAGTACATCTGCCTATCCCTGCATTATAGAATAGCTGAAGTCAAACTAAAGAAAAATGGGCATTTTAATCAGAAATATGCTACATTTGTAATACATTAAATCTTAAAAATAAAACAGCCTCTATAAGATCTTCTTTCATTGCTAATATGAGATAGCATTCTATAAGCCTCAATGCTAGGAAAAATCTATCAACACTTTGGTGCTAAAGCAGTAACTGTCTTTGAAAACGATTGTATTACTGAAGGATGCAATCTAATTGTCTCCTTAACATTTAATTTTAACTTGAATTATTAACATTTCAGAAAACTAAAAATTATTTTTATTAAAACACAGTTTCACGCAAATTAGATGTCGCAATTGAAATTGAAATTCATTGAATTTGACCACACAGCATCAGGAGGAATAAAGTACTAAATATAAAGGAATACCAAGAATCACAAATGGAGCGCAAATCCCTTTCCCCAATTTGTTTTTGGAAATGGGTGCCAGAAACAAAATATCCTTACTTATCTCAATATTGGTTTAGTATTAACGATTTTTTGCAGCTTTTGTAAAATTGTTGCTAAGTGGAGTTTTTTTTTTTAGCTTTCTCCAAGTTTGTTAGACGTCGCGTTCTATTTCATATTGAATTAAAAAAGGAAATTTTGCAATATTTTGTGGTGCTCTTGTAAGAAAATTACGGCACGAATGCCGCGGCACACATTTTGAGAACCACTTACCTAAGGATTAATCTATTAATGTTAATCATGTCCATTTCATAAACTAAGAAGTGCCCTCCAATTCAGAAGTAGCGGAATATTAAGACCAACATCTTCTGTCTTTCTCGTATTGCATCGTTGTCTATCTCCTTTGCGTGGGGCATTTCCTAAGAAAAACAAATATATCTTTCATTTTTTATTAACATACATATACTTGTTAATCAAAAATAGACATTTGCACTCAGATAAATTCTACCAAGCAAATAATAAAGAAAGAGAAAAATATTATACACTTGATAAATTATATAAACTAATGGGGTATATATAATTATCTTGAAACTACAAAATATCAAAAAGAAATTATTTCTTCAAGGAATAAAAAAAAGAAAAATATTTAAAAGCATTAAATTTAAATTAATTTAGGGTTTTAAAAGAATGAAAGCTTTTGTTTTGAAAATCATTGTTCCTCTTCCCTCCAAAAAATGAAAAAGCATAAACAAAATTTTAAATTGTTTTAAATTATTTCTAATCAATAAATGAGTATTATAGCTATTCATCAGAATAAAATTTATTTAACATTCTATATTATACTATGGCTTCGATTTAAATATAAAATGACTTTCATATCACACTATATGCAATGTTTAAAACGATTAGTGGATATTGTGAATTGTATGAAATTATCAATGATCATACAACTTTTTCAACACAATTGAAATGGAAGAGGTTAAAAAGAAAAATTATAACGTTTACAAAGTTTTTTTCCTACATCGAACTGTAGCGATATCCGCCTTAAAAACTCCAGCAGCTGCATGTTGTCAAATGTAAAAAGTCCATGGCTTCACCTGACCAGCACAGAGAACAGACGTCATTAGTAGCTACACCAATGCGGTGCAAGTGTTTATGAAGAAAATCATGTCGAGAGTTGGCAATTTGCAATAAAAACTGCATGGGGCAAGTCCATTGCGATGGGTGATGAAACAAGTATGTTCCGCGTTTTATCAGTTGAAAATAGTTTGCAAGTTTGTTTTAAGGGTCTGTCTATTTTCTTCTTTACCACAGAACTAAATTGATGAAAGGATAAAGGAAATTGTGGCTTACAACCAATTTTTGCCAAAAGGTCGATCTTTTCATTTCCAGGCACCCCGACTTTTAGGATATGCAAATTTCGTCTGTGATGTCGAAAACTACTCTTTCCTGCTTTAGTGTACAATCTCACAATAGAAGGATTCAACTGAAGATCACATGGTAGATGGGATACTCCCGCATTTTCGCATGAAAATATTAGATTTGGCGGAGGTGGAGGGTTGATCCAGGTCGGTATTTCTAACAATGGCCGCACCGACCTGAACATTATCAGGAACTAACAGCTTAGTGATATAGGGATGAGATCCTCAGGTCTATGGTGGATCTTTAAGCTGCAGCAATCGGGGGTGAATTCATTCTCATGGAGGGTAACGCCAGGCCACATCATGCTCCGCTAATGGACAATTTCGTTTTCGACGAAGAAATCCTTCGAATATTCCGTAGACATGAACCCAATAGCTCATGCTTAGGATATTATAAGGAGAAGGGGTGTTAGTCGCTTATCAGCCCCAGAAACAATTCAGCAGTTAGGTCTCTTCTACGGGAGTGAGACAGAATACGTCAGTCCCTCATTGATAAACTCAATGAATCTAAGCCTAGTAGGTGTGCGACATTGCTTTCAGTCAGGGGAATCTATACCTCTTGATGAAACTCATTTGTATCCGAGAAGTCACATATTTTTTGTTTGTTTATATAATATGCACGAACTATGCATTCTTTTTCATGTTTACAGACAGGTATCGTCAATAAAATTTAATTATTTCTTGTTCGTTGCTTCTTCTTTCTCACATCCTACATCACCTAAACATCATATAACAATCACCGAAACTTATCCCCATCCGCAGTTTAAACCCAAAATCATAACCTAATTGTTTTGAACAGTGTATTTCTGAAAGTTTGTGTGTCCCCCCGTACAACATAAATTTACAACCTAATTTCCCCAAAATTAGCAGGGTTCTAATACAATTCTTTCTGACAAAAAATTTTGAAATTGGTAATTATTAAAATAATTAATAATAAATAATAATTAATGAAATTGGTAATTATTATTCAGTATTCATTAAAATATTAATCAATTTGGGACAAATTAGATTTTACTCTAACTTGAAGACATTTGTGGTTGAGGAATGTTTCATGATTGAGGTTATTTTTACGCTGTCGTTGGAGCTTTCAACCCTTCTTCTTACTGAAATTCTCCACTCCTTGTCTCTGACGTTCGAAATTTGATAGCTATAAGGGTTAATAGCCTGTTCCAGCGTGTAGTTGGAGACAGGCGACATTGCAAACTTAGCAATAAAAATCAAAGAAAAGGAAACTATTCAGTGAGATCAGAATTAATTCTAAACAATGATATATGTATAGCAAGTAGATCTCCTGAAAATATGAAGATATCAGGCTATGGGAATGAATCTAATAGGTTGAGAATAGCCAATGCTGAAGCTGAAAAAATAGAAAATGCTATCTTGAATAGAGGTGAATCGAAATAAAAAGGTTAATAAACTTTATTTTCCAAAGCCGTGCAATATCGAGTAATTAACGAGTTACTTTTAAAACTCTCTCTATTTATTCCACGTAACAAATAAGTAAAATATCTCTGAAAAGTACAAAGTCGTCCTTTCATAACGAATTCAAATCTGAGCCCTGCTTGTTACTAAGTAAAGTCGTGTATTATGTTAAAATAATTTCCCGATTTTTTTAAGTATTCAAATCCTAAATTTAAAAGTTTGAAAAATGTATTTAATATATTGTGTTATCCACAAATTTTATTATAAATATTACAATTTGAATAATTTATTTATTTTGATATTTTACTATTAATAAATTCAATTTTCTTCATATAAAATTAATCTAGAAATCTAAAAATTTTATTTCATAATTTTAAATTGATAGCATAGCTGAAAACAAACGTGTAAACTACTTTACAACATCAGAAAGGTCATCTTATAATTTTTCAAGAGAAACTTGGAAAAACAATGAATTGGGAACAGACAGAACCTTAAAATTAACATGACAGGTTGACCTAAACATTCAAGAGCATGCTCATAAGTAACAAGTGTTTAATCTCAACCCCAAGTTTCAGACGATAATTTAATTTAAGAGCATAGCGAGGGGGTCAGAGAAAAAGAGAACAGAACTACAATCGTCGAAAATATTAGGTAACCGCAGAATTTATTGCGCCGGTCAAAGCATAAGTTTCAACAGTAATCATCAGTACAGCGAACTCATAAATATTTACTGTCAAACGGTTGTTTCAAGGTTAAAAGTTTCCATATGATTTATTCCAGTTTCAATTGAAAAAGTGCTTATTTTTGAAGTTACTTTACTATGAACATGACGGAGTTGTTTCAAGCTTTCAATATGTGTATAAACACGATAAAAAGAGATGAATTGCTACATGGTAGTAATAGTTTTATTTTTTATACCAAATCAGAGCATTCAAAACTAATAGTTGGTTATGATAAAGATGGTGGTTATGATAAAAAGCCAAATAATTGTCAGAGCTAAGCTCATAGGCCTTGGAGTGAAATCTCATTTTTATCTCACTAATGAATTATGGTACAACCTTTTTAAAAAAGTTTTTCATGTGTATTAAAATAAATTATAATGCGCTTATTGGATTAGTAACTTATTAGCCCATTAATTCTTAATTAATTTATTAGCCCTTATAAGCCCATTAATTCTTTAACAGTCCCAGAATAATTGTATTTGAAATATTGTATGCTAGTCCAATAATAGTTATTAAATTTATTTCACATTTTTTAAAAATCTACTAGTAGGGATCGCAGTTCATAAAATTATAGTAAATTTTCAAGAGTCGGTACTCGGGCGTCAGAAATTTTTTGGCCGTCTTTTCACCTCGGATTGTAAAGTACATATTTGACGCTGCAGTGACGAATGGTGATCAAAATTCCGTGCATTTGAAAATAACATCAACTGTTGCCATTTAAAAATTCTGGTTCTGCAATTTTTAGCCTGCCTCGAAAGATTAATCGGCTAGACTAAAACGGTAAAATTGTAGCTGAAATAAACTCCTCGATCGTTTGGAATCTCTAATTCCATGGGGGTATATGTCCTCAGCCTATATGTCCTGTACGTATCTGTCATCATGGCGGGGTACATAAGGAGATATAAGATTCTAAAAAAAAAAACCTCGTCCATTTTACATTTACTGCTAATCAGCCTAACCTTAAACACTCTGCTACAAGGAGTGGCCTTTATGAGATAAGGATTTGAATATAAAAACCATCTTCCAATTTCATGCATTCTCAATTTCTAGACTTCTACCCTTAAAAAACGCAAAAGTCCCAACCACAAGAGCTAAACCTCTAAGCATTTTACATTATACGACACATCGAATACCCGATCGCTTAACAACCGCAATAACTATGAATGATAACATCCTCCTTCTAGATTGCGGACGAAATAAATAACTGAAATAAATTATTAAATTTCGATCCATCATCCTGAAGGAATCTTCTGTTCGAACCTAATATTATCTTGTGCCACCCTGCATAAGGTACAAAGAGATTAGAGGTTAAAAATAAAAATAAAAATAAAACTACGCCACGCTCACGCATTTAAACAACATACAATGAAGGGGTAAACACACTTTAATTTAATAACTGCACCGAATGTTACAAAAATTTCGCTGCCTGTTTACAAAAACAAAAATTGCTTCATGAATTTTTGTCATAATAAAAAACTGCTATCCAATAGATGGTGATCTGTACCTCATTCGATTGAACCTTGTAATTATAGCAGTGATAATTACAGATTTTTATCACGTTCGACGTATGAATATTCGACAACTTATAAATATATCCTTTAGTTCTAAAAGCCAACAGTTTTAATGAGAGGGGTTGGGAGTGTTGAAATGAATCAGAGAAATTACTTGTTATTATTTTTTTCAACATGGTGAAAGGAGAAAAAATTGAAAAATTACGTGTTAACGTGTTACGTGTAATAACCAGCAGTGAATATTCTATGGTACTGAAGGTACTTTTAATTCTATGGTACTTTTAATGAGAGGGGTTGGGAGTGTTGAAATGAATCAGAGAAATTACTTGTTATTATTTTTTTCAACATGGTGAAAGGAGAAAAAATTGAAAAATTACGTGTTAACGTGTTACGTGTAATAACCAGCAGTGAATATTCTATGGTACTGAACAGTTTTTGTACCATTAAATACATAAATTCCGTATGCAAGGAATTAGCTTTACTGCATCAAAAATTCTTTTAATAGTATATCATACTATTAATATATATAACATACTAATTTATTATTATTAAATTAACAAAATGGAACTGGAATTCAAATGGAAATTACGTATAATAACCAGGAGTGAATATTTTGTATAGTACTGAAACAGTTTCTGTACCATTAAATACATAAAATCCGTATAGGAGAAATTAGCTTTCATGCATTAAAAATTTTAATATATATAATATTATATATTTATATATATATACGTATATATATATATATATATATATATATATACATTATACTTATTTATGATTAATAAATAAACAAAATTGAACTGAAAGTATACTAACTTTTTAATGAAATAACAACTGTACGATAACGTAACAATAATTTGCAATAGATTTATACATTATAATGTTCGTGCTGTAAAGAGACAACTCGATGTAGATAGTCATGTGATCTAGATTCTAATGTTATTTAAAAATAATAGTATTATAATGAGGGAAGTTATGGCGTCCCTGTTATATCTTCTGCTTTACTTATTGCTTACCGCTGACCTTATGTTTTGGTATTGCTCTTGCAATGGAATATTTTTTATAATTATTCCTAAATAAAATAGTCCTATTTTAACGGAGTATCTTAACTGTATTTGCCACGTGTATAACAGCGGAGCAGTTTTTTTAAATATGTTTTATTCAATTTTTTTTAAATTTATTCAATGGAAAGCTCTAAGAGTTTAAATGCTAAATAAAAAATTTTCTCTAAAAATAAAATAAAAAATTATTATTTATTTATTATAGAATTTCAAAGAAAAATTAATCAATTAAAAAAAAATTGAATTAATTTAAATATCTAAAAATTTTTAAAAAAATTTAGAATTTCATGATAAGGTGCATTGCCATGTTGCACTACTTGTGTCCCGTAAAAAATCTTTTATAAGACCTCTTTATTTAAAATAATATTTGAATAATTTATATGCATTTATTTATGCTACTTTTTAAGCTTCAACTTTTCTTATGTGGCAATACTCTTTCAAACTGTCAGCCCGCGCTTTTGCATACGACATCTAACACATTTATTTATTTTTTTAAATTTAAAATGTTCAATCAACGAAACACTAATGTTTTTACGACATTGAAATTTATTTTAAACTAATGTGTTCAAAATTTTTATAGCATATTTCTGCTAGAAAAAATAAAAAGGAGTGTAATTTTCACATATCCTGTAGAGCATTTCGCTTTTTTTATGGATAAAATTTTTTTTCCGGGATGCGCAGTAGATCTACCTCCCCGTGGTGCCTCTGGTAACATTTTTTAGTGGCTAAAAGATCTACAAGTTGGCATTATGTCTTCCTCCCCTCACTTAGATACTCTTCGAGTCCTACAGTGGAATGCCGGTGGACTGTCTCAATCCAAGCGCGCAGAGCTTTTGCTGACTCTGTGTGAGAAGGATATTGATGTCTTTACTGTTATGGAGGCTAATTTGACAACCGACTGCCTGCGAAACCATCTTTACAGACTCAAAATTGTTCCTTCCCCGATATGCAGCTCTGGAGAGGCCATGGACTCCACGCATCTATTTCACTGTCCTGCTCTGAGCAAGACTTTTCTCGCCGTGCGATATTGGGAGGCTAGAGATATGTTAGATTAATGAACTCTGTTGCAACATGTTTTGTTGTATTCTCTGTTCTTTTTTTTTCGTTGTTTCTTTTATTGCTGTAACTGTTCATAATCTGCCATTGGAAATAAAAAAAAAATAATAAAACATAATTTTTCTATGGATTAACTAATAACAAAATGTATAGATTTAATACATATCGAAGAATACTGTTTCCTATTATTTACAGATTTCATGAAAGAAATATTTTTAAAAAGACTTTAGATTCTACATGGCAATGAGCTGTTGTGAACGCTTCTTCATGTGTATTTTTAAGAAACATATGAGACAATATATTTTCACAATATACAATTTTTTTTTAATTGAAGAGTTTTCTTATTGAATTATGAATGGACTGCCAAAAGGACACCATCATCATATCAGATTTCTACTTCATTCGTTATTGCGCGAAAGCAACAGAAAGCACCAGAAAAAGTGAAGAAGCTATGAAGAAGCTATATTTTAGTTGAGAAACTATTCATGAAGGAAATTAATGAAAAAAGGATGAAAAATGTGAAATTCTTTCTTTTGGAATGCATTCACAGATACAAGCAATGCCAGTTGCTCATACTAGAGCAAAAACTGCCCACTTACTTAATGGTAGGACTACCAATTCTCTATTTTAAATATTTTTTGTTTTAAATGTTTTAGCTCTGCATCTATAACAGGTGGGCTGAAAGGTTCATAGGCTGACACATAAATGGCGCTACTAGTATTAAATCCATATAATGTTTAGTTAGCCCTAACCTTCAAAAGATACGTGTATAAATTTGACAGCTGTTGCACAATTAGTATGGGAATTATAGCATTTTTAGTGAAGCAACTTTTGTTAGTTTGAAAAAATGGATAAAAAGGAATTTCGTGTATTAATAAAGTATTGCTTTTTGGCGAAAAAAATACTATTGAATCCAAGACTTGGATTAATAAACATTATTCGGACTTTGCACCAGGAAAATCAATCGTAGAGAAGTGGTTTGCTAAATTTAAACGAGGCGAAATGAGCACCGAGGACGATGCACGCAGTGGACGCCCCAAAGATAGTGTCATCAAAAAAGTCCACAAAATAATTTCTTATAACCGTAAAGTGAAGTAGATTGAGATAGATGAGACCCTAATGATATCAAAGAAACGTGTTGGACATATCGTGAATGAATATTTGGGTATGCGAAAGCTCCGTTCAAAGTGGGTGCCGCGCGAGCTCACAATCGACCCAAAACAACAACGAATTGATGATTCTAAGCAGTGTTTGGAGCTGTTCAATCTTAATAAACCGGAATTTTTGCGTCGATATGTGACAATGGATGAAACATGGCTCCATCATTTCACATCGGAGTCCAATCGACAGTCAGCCGAGTGGACTGCACGTGATGAACATTAAAAATGCTATAACTAAAAATGCTATAACTCCCTTACTAATAGTACAACAGCTGTCAAATTTATACACGTGTCTTTTGAAGGTTAGGGCTAACTAAAATTCATATGGATTTAATACTAGCAGCGCCATCTATGTGTCAGCCTATGAACTTTTCAGCCTACTTGGTAGCAGTGATGTATAATAGGGTGATCTTGAAAGCTATGGTGATGAACCACTCATAATTCTGATTTTAATGTGCTATCCGAATGATTAAATTTATGCGTGAATTTCTATAACGAAAAATAAAGGAACTTGGATAACAGTCTATTGATCATAATTATAACAATACACTAATTCTTTCGTGATATTTTTCATCAGGCAACAATCAATCTTTCGCAATTTCATGTTGTTTTAGACATTGGATTCGACGTACTTCCCAAATTATTGGGGGAGAAATTCTTGTTATTTACTACATATTGCATTTGCTTTCAGTTATTTTATTTCAAAATAATGAATAGTTAAGATACTATTAGCGATAATAAGAGAAATGCAATGATAGTTCTGATACTAATCCGAATGAAATTTCAATTTGAAGGGATAAATTTACACTTGAATTTCTATAATAAAAATAAGATTAAATAACAACTTATTGATCATAATTGTAACAATACACTAGTTATTTCTTGATATTTTTCATCCGGCAACAATCAATCTTTCGCGATTTCATGTTGTTTTAGACATTGGATTTGATTTCATTTAGTACCCAAAAGATCGGCTAAGAAATTATCGTTATTTACTACATATTCCATTTAGTTCTGATTTTCTGAATCATTCTGATTTTAATCCTAAACCGGTTTTAATTCGAAGGGATAAATTTAACCTTAAATTTCTGTAATAAAAAATAAATAAACTTGAATAACAACTTATTGATCATAATTATAACAATACACTAATTCTTTCGTCATATTTTTCATTCTGCAACAATCAATCTTTCGAGATTTCATGTTACTTGGTGGTCGGTTAGATGGTGGACTTCAGTACCTAAAAGATTGGCTAAGAAATGGCTGTTATTTATTACATATTGCATTTACTTTCAGTTATTTTATTTCAAAATAATGAATAATTAAGATACTATTAGTCATAATAAGAGAAATGCCATGATAGTTCTGGTGCTAATCCGAATCCGACTTCAATTCAAAGGGATAAATTTACGCGGCAAAAAAAAGGAATAAACATGAAAAAAAACTTAAAGATTAAAATTCCAACATGTTTTAAATTTTACTAAAAAACATTGTCCCAAAACAAAACTGTATTAAAAAAAAAAAACTAAAATTAACAAAAAATCAAAGCCAATGAACGTAAAATTATTTTTCCTTCAAATATATTATTCAAATATAACCAATCCAAACTTTTCATTTAAGATTCCTTCTGCTGAGAACCAATCAGTGCATGCATAACATCGCCATCATTATTTAATTGATCGTCAGCATACTTCAAAAGAAATTATTTTAGATGAACCCCAATAACCTAAGTCAACCAATCTTCCCGCTATTAGTACCTGGACCTTCAAGAACTGTCAATTCCGCTACTTCCTAGACATTTTTCACTGGAGTTTTACTGTACATACTGGTAAACCAATAAATAAAGGTTCTATAGATAGATTTCAAGAGTGGGTACAAGAACAAAAAAAAAAAAAAAAAAAAAAAAAAAAAACCTCTACCAAAGTAAATGAATCTTGTGCCGCACCTGTCTTGGCTCGGTAATTGCCTTGTATTTTCCAACAGTAGGCAATCTTTTCATTGAAATGATGAAACAAGACCAGCGTAAATAGAGCTCCAGGCTATATATACTATGCTTTCTTTACATTTTTTGGTCATACTTATGGGTTCCGTTTTAAAGTCGTCGCTTTTCGCTCATATTTGTAATCTTCATCCAGTTTGACAAGATGCAATGAGAATTTTGATGAGATATCAACGCAGGGAAATAATAGTTGGAAGGAATAATTAATCATATCTTGATGTAAAACGATTTTGTGGAAAATTTTTACAAACTAATCGTGGAAAAGTTATTAAAACTTATCCGAGATCCACGGCTGAGTGGGCACTCTCAAATACAATGGAGAACAGGTGTCGTGGGCTAAGATATTGGAAAAATATGAGATGCAAACTGGATGACTGACGCTTTAAAAAAATTGGTTATAATCATAAATTATTAAACGTAAAGAATCAATTTTATTTACATAAATTCAGTCTACTTGATTTTTGATTTATATAATTATTGTGTCAGAATTATTAAATAATATTATAAAAATATTATCACATTGATATTATTTTTTTATACAGCTATGTACTATGCATTTTATGCATATATTGTTGTAGTCCCTGTCAAACTTGATAGGAGATAAAAAAATAATTTTATTAGTTTTCTTCTTAGGCTTATTGAGGCTTGCTTGTAAATGTATAGTTAGTAATGATAGTATTTAATGGTAGCATGTAAACGATGTAATGGTAGTATGTTAATGTATAGTTAGTTTTACATAGGGAATATCGCCATAGATTGTTTGAATTTCATGAGTAGGTGATTGTCTTTAGATGGAATTAGAGAGTTGAACGTAGGAGTGGAGAATATTTTGTAACAAGAGTAAATTCCAGTGATTGCGTACTTATGAAAAATTATTATGTTGTACATGTGATTTTTTTAAGTTCTTATCGGACTTTTTACTCACCTGACAAGGATTACAAAAGTATATGTGTAAAAAGACTATCACATATAGCTACTTTACGGTCGAATTTATATTAGTAGATGTTTTTATTTGCAAAATGTATTAATTAGCACAGAATTCTGATAGCGAGTGACTGCACGCGGTGCCACAGATTTTGGGTTCAATTCCCTGCTGTGCCAGGGATGTTTGTAGTGCTTCGAAATCCATTTTAAACTGTAGGACTGACAACCCTACGCCGTAAAGAAAAAACAGTCTTGTGTTTCGGAATCTGCTAGTAGGCAGACGACCTTGTTCCGTCATGGAGCTGTTACACCATTGAAGAAGAAGATTAATTTGCACATAATAAAAAAAGTAAAAATTGCATATTACATATGTTTATACATCTTATTGATTATATTACATCTTATTATATTGATTATTAATTATATTACTTCCAGTTATATAATCAATAATATAAAATATAGTATACATGTATGCTATATTTCATGTGATGTAGGTGTTTAAAATCTATAAAAAAAACTATATCACAGGGTTTATTAACCAGGGACCCGTAGATTTAATTTATGATATGTAATGTATAAAACTATTACTCATTTGGGTTTTTTTATGTAAAATGGAGATGCAATCGATTAATAAATATAAATATTAATCGATTGCATAAAAAATCAATGTTATTTCTAAATAATAAAGAGATTAAGTACTTCTTATTCTAAAAATATTCATGTAGACTGACAAGTAAATTTTTCTTAATTTTAAAAAATAGGAACTTCTTGTATGCCTTTCTCCATACCGTGTTAAAACATTAACTGTTTACAAATATTTAATTTGTTACGACAGAATAAAAAAAAAATAAAAAAAAAATACGGACAGCTTGAAAATCAATGATAAACGTTTAAACACATTGTTACAATCTCTATCGAGTCTAATTTGAAACTCGATAAGTGAAGCCTAATCGAAAGCTCTTTATAACGAGTGCATGATAAATTCGTAAGCTGCAATATTCTTCTGGTGGGCTTGAGGACGATATGAATTGGATCACTCCTAGTGAAAGTGACTCCTCTTACGCCTCTAAAAGGGACATTCTAAATTGATAATTGCATAATCTTCAATCTCAGTCCCTCACTTTATTCCACAAAGAGTCTGATTCTGATTCATGGGGACATTGCATATCATCATCATCACGACATCAGATTATCATCAAAAACTATAGCTTCTTACAGCAAATTAGGGATACAATAAGATGGAATAAAAGACTCTCTTATATATGGTAATTTTTTAATATATTTATATAATTTTCAGAAATGTTAAAATAGTTTTAAGGTTAAATTTCTAACATTTTGTATCTATGTCTATGATGGGAAGAGTAGTACGCCAGGAAGTAAATTTCTAGACAGGATCCTAGATCCATTAGTATTGAGAAGCTGTAGAGGATAAAAACGAACCCTTAGAAAAGCAAATTCCTGGAAGGGTTCATTCAAAATTATGGTGGCAGAATGTGAGGGCACTGCAACAAATTCCTCGTGGTATAGCCTGAATAACGTTGAAACTGCTACATATCTGGCATTATAGTCGCAGAAGGCTTAAGTCAAAGAGCCGAGCCTTCTGAAACAACAACTAAATTATATACTAATTATTTCAGTTAGATTTCATGCCCCTATTGTTAACTTTTTACCACTAGCTCTATTATTTCATTATCTATTTAACCATTAACATTTTAGTTACTAAATGAAAACTGACGATGCCAATGGGAAAAATTAATATGTTGTTGTTGTTACCTTACCGATCCATACAAATTTGGCCACTTACCATAGAAACAAAAAGAAAATATGAACAAATGAAAATGAGAAAGAAAGGACATGTTTTCACTGGCACTATAATAAGAGTACACAAGTCACCATGGAGTCCCGAGAAAATAAGTAGACGGTCCTTATTAATTTTCTCTGTCTTACATAAAACACACACATCAGAGTTCATAATCCTAATTTTGGCCAAATGTTTATCCAGGCAGTCATGTCCGATTCTTAATTTAAAATTGGCAACAGCCTCTTTGCGAGTTTTTCCACTCAATTACTTCCAGTCATCCCCGATAGTCTCCTAGACTTTTCCTTTGGAGTTAGATAATATTTCACGAATATACGATGACTTAGTATTTAATTTTATCCTATATAGTTCTCCTAATGGATTCAAGAGGGATAGCACACTGTCCATGAACTTCTTCTGGTTTTTTTTTTTTTTGTCAGACGATCTGCCTTTTCGCTTCCATAAATTTCAACATGTGATGGAATCTACATGAAAATAATGTATTTACCGTTTTCATTAAGGAACTTGATATATTATTCTATTTGGGTTACAATTGCTGACTCAAACCATTTTTACAAAGCAATTGCTTCAATGGAGGATCTAGAATCTACTAGATTAACTGCTTTTGAAAAAGAATGTATTTTAGATTTAAGGTTTTCCACTACCAAGGAAACTCTAGATATTTCCGCATCAAAATTAGACAGATAATTGCTAACCAATGAAAAAACAGAAAATAATATACTATAGATATCCGTACCAGCAGAGTCTTTGATGTAAGTACTTTATAGCAGAACTTTATACCTTAGCAGAAAAAAAAACCCCTCTGTATAAAATAATTAAAAATATAAAAACAAATAACAAACACTTACCACCATCATTTATTCATTCAGAAACATGATTTTTCGATTACATTTCATTAACCACTTAAAATAATTCAATCTGTTTATTTCTTTTTCTCTCTCTCCTACACAATAAAGGAAAAGCAAAAAAGGTCAAACTTCGCAAGAAAAGTTCAGGAATGTTGGCTCCCGTAAGAAATCATCTCCTTGTTAGAAAGCATTTTATAGCACTTCATTGTCTCGCGTAGTTTTTTTCTTCATCCTCTCCTGATAACGGAAACTGTCCATAAAAATGGTTTAGAGAGCGAGTAAGTACTGAGTGTACAACTCTATCTCTCTTTCGTGAAAGGTGAAAGAGAGATAAAAAGGAAGACTTAATAATGGAAGGTGAAAAAGTGCCCTAAGTGCCACAGCTCTGTCGTATTGGTGATAAATGTGAATTCTGTCTTTATCGGCAAGCCCATCTCACTCGGTTGACAGCATCAACAGTTAGGTGTAGGTGAAGAAATCGTAATGGAAAGTACTTTGGATCGAAACGAGATACTGTAAATAGTTATTGGAAAAAAAGAAACATTTTTTTCTTTGCGTCAGCACGTAATAATGGTATTTAAATCAATTTGATAGATATAAGAAATTGATAATTTCACAAAATAAACAATGAATACAATAGAAATTTTCTTGCCTGATTACTGAGGTTTGCTTTGGTTTCTGAAAAACGACTAGAGATGATGACCTATGAGTGATAGGAGGTTTGATTTGAGCTCTACGTTCATTGTTTTTTTTTTTTTTTTTTTTTTTTTTTGCATACTTCAGGTTAATTAGATTGGGGCCTATAATTTAACTTGGATTCCGAACCACTCACAAACATCTATGCCACCGCCAGAATTCGGACATGAAGCCAGGGATACCAAAGGCCAGAGTGTTAGCCATTTGGCCATCAGGCCACCTGATTATTGACGATATAATGAAATATATAGATATATATTTAGCTGAAAGAATCTCAGAAATAGCTGCGAATATTTATTTTCCTTCAGTCAAAATAAATAAATAAATTGGGAAGATTTACTGCTATAAAATAAATTACAATGCTTTATTTTTAAGGGGTTAAATGGGTACTCAAACTTTATTTAATAAGTAACCATTTTATTATATACTATAAACTATTAATTTATTATAAATTGTTAACCAAAAATACTAATAATGAATAATTTGATAACAAATTCGTTGTTAAGCTAATCACTTGAGGACAAAGGTAATTAGAAAATTTTAATATTGCTTTTACAAGAAAATAAAGTTTACCAATTGGTAAATGTAATTTAATTTTAGTTATTTATTTTCAAATACACCATGGAAAATTTTTTTATACATTTTATTGTTTTACAAATTAATTTAAAAGAATAATTTTTTTCTGTATATAAAGTCAATATAATTTTTATTTTTTTATTTTTCATAAATTCATTTGACATATTAGGAATTTTTAAGCTTATAATTTAGTAAATTTAATTTAATTTTAGATACTTATTACAAATACACCACGGAAAAAATTTTTCACACATTTTACTGATTTACAGACTAATTTAAATGAGTAATTTTTTTACTGTAAATAATGTCACTACAAAATTTCATTTAGTTTTTCATAAATTCGTTTGGATATAGGAATTTTTGCTGACGTTTCCACAAGTAGCAAATAATAGTAATAATAACGAAATCTGAAAAAAATATCCTACTTTTTGATGATTTCATTTGATGATAAATATATATCTACAAAATTATCAAAGAAAAATAGAGCAAGCTTAAAGATAAAAGGATTTAAAAGTTTTTTATGTAATATTTGAAAGTCTCTTTGGCATTAGCAAGCATAGCGTAGCATTAACAAGAGCCTTAGAATTTTGGGAAAAACAAAAAGGAAATTCTGCTGCATCAAGCAGCTTTCGTGGGCGACCATAATTCACAGTCGAAAATTCGTAAATCTTTGTTCCCAGTAATTAAAAGCCAGAATTTCTCAATTTCGAGGGTGATGAAAGCTAATGAGGCAGGTTTATGAAGTACAATGCATCATCTTTATGTCTTAAAACAACAAAAGACGAGGAACTCCCCATCTAACAAACTGCCCCACACAACCATTAATTACAGCCTGCCAAACTGGGCATACTCCAAATTAGACAATGTATATTCCGGATGGAGACTGTTTTGCGAGATTTACTGCTCAGCGTCAAAAACTCCATGTCTGCTTGCAAATCTTTCAGAAAATCTTTCGTGGAATATCAACCACAATTTTGGTAAGTTTCTTTTCAAGATATATGTATGAGAAACATGTGCTTCAGAGACGGAGAAATCTTAATATTTAATATTATAATAAGAAATCCTTTTAAAATGCGCAAACTATTCATTACGATTATTATTCTTAAGAAATTAATTTATCCACCACAATAAACAATGTATATTCCGGATCGAGATTTTTTTTTTGCAAGATTTACAGCTCAGTGTCAAAAATTTATCTGTTTGCAAATCTTTCTGAGAATATTTCTGGAAATATCAACCACAATTTTGATAAGTTTTTTTCAAAAATATATGTACAAAAAATATAGACATCAGACGGAAAATTATAAGAAATCTTTTTAAAATGAGAAAACAATTAATTACTAGTATTATTCTTAAGAAATTAATTTATTCACCAAAATAGACAATGTATATTCCGGGTCGAAATGTTTTTTGCAAGATTTACGGCTCAGCATCAAACACTTATTATTTGCTTGCAAATCTTCCATGAAATATATTTTTTTGTGTAGGACATCTCACAATATACAGTTTGGGTAAGTATCGTTCAAAAATACATACATAATCGTTTTAAAATAAAGAATTAATTAGTATTTTTATTGTGGATTATTATTTTTATTTAAGATTATAAAAAACATACAGAATGCAAAAATTTATCAAAAAAGATTCATTAAAAATAAAAATTTTGAAGAAATATCTATATACATTTGATTTATTGTAAATTTATTATTTTAAAACGTTTTAAACTTCATTCTTCTGCTATTTAATTCTTGTATATATAAAATAGTTTGTTATATAGTTAATAAAAGTACAAATATAATCCCTACGTGGTCCTACAAATAATTATTAACATTACGATAACAGAAGTTATATGTAAGTTAAGAAACAGTATTTCCACATTTTTTTTATTAAAATTTTAATTTTTACAGAATAAAATTCTATTTTGATTGAAAAGCAAAATAATATTTTTTTTTGACAACTTTCAAAGAAATTTAAAATTTAACACTAATAATAACTTCAAAAATTATAGTAAAAATATATATATAGTTAGAACCTTGATATGTAATACACTACAGAAATGCATATTATGCAATACAGAAATGCGTATTATGCAATACAGAAATGCATATTATGCATTACAGAAATGCATATTATGCAATACAGAAATGCATATTATTAGATTACAAAAAAAAAAAGAACAATTTGAAATTTTCACTTTTCTGTTGATAACAAAAACTTCCGTGATGAAATTATTTAAAATTGAATTTTTATTTTTAATATGAGGATATTGTATCTCATAATATTGAAGTATAAATCAGTAAATTTTATAATCTATTTATTTTCGAATAATCTATTAAGAGCACAATATTATTTTTTATTCTGGATGAAATTATTTAAAATTAATATTTTAGTTTTAACATGAGGATATTGTAGCTCATAATTATGAAATATAAAACAGTAAATTTTATAATTTTTTTTTTAATTTTAAATAATTTGTCAAGACCACTTAATAAAAAACATTTACAACTTCAAAATATTGACAAATTATTTTCCAATATATTATAGCATTTTTATACATTTATTACGTAATTTATGTACACTTATTGCATGCATTTGAATACATTATTTCTGTATAACATTTCTATACAGTGTTTTTCAATCTACTTTTCCTGATATTTTTTAAAATCAAATATGATTATCAAAACACTAATCACTTCTTTCAAAAAATAACCTAGAAAATGTCTCAAACTTGATGCTGCAATAAGTTTTTGTTTTAAACATTTGAAGTCGAATGAAAATTTAATTTATATATCAATACATTTTTTCACTCCCTTAATACTGAAATGTTGTATAGGAATTTTTAAATTTTCGGTTAATTGTTTATTGGAAAATTACTTAATTATTTATTGGAAAATTACTTTATAGAGAATTAGTTACAAGACAATTTTACGATTATTTAACTTTTAAAAATAAAAAAAATATCATCCTTTAAAAAACTTAATTTCTTTATTGTCACCTATGTTATTTTCGCAAATATTAATCAATAAAAATAATTTTGTATCTAATGCAAAAATATTAAATAATTTGAAGTGCTAAAATTCATTAAATACGCAAAAATAAAACTATTCTCCATAATTCTTAAGTATATTTTTCAATTAGTTCATTAAAAAATTTAGTACTTTTTTCTATAGAAAAAAAAAATTATTATTAAAATAATCTATTAAACTTATGATCTGTATATTGTATATATACATTAATTTTCACATTAGAGTAACAATATATACTCCAATGTTATTTTATATATATACTCTAATGTCTCTTTTATAAAGTTTTTATAACAATAAAAAATTACCACACTATTGAATATTTTTCGAACTACTCTTTTATATTCGTAACGTTTTTATTTCAATAAAAAAATTACCAAACTATTCCTGAATATTTTTCAAAGAATTTAAGAAAAAATTGTAATAACAAATAGTAAGAAGAATATAAGTTTAGAGTAACTAATATGACATCTCTTTTATATTCATAAAGTTTTTATAACAATAAAAAAATTACCAAACTATTCCTGAATATTTTTCAAAGAATTTAAGAAAAATTGTAACAACAAATAGTATTTTAATGTTAAGTGGAAAAAAGCAATATAATGAAGCCATCATTCTAAAATGTACGGAACTAAAAAATAAATAATTTTTTTTTTGGACAAAATTACTATTTCTTCTCACTTACTACATTCCAAACTTCTCTTTTCTGTTGAAAATATTTGCAATTTTCAGCCATAGAATCTATGCAGACAATTGAGGTATCGCTAAATGTCGTACTCTATGATCTTGCATTTCAATTTTAGCGTCATTCACAAAAGTAACTTTAAAGAAGAGAAACTTCTAATGAATATATGGGCGGGAATGAGTGAAGAATGACTTCCGCAGTTAAAAGCGAACGATTTCTTTTTTTGGAAATGGCCAAATCGTGCCGGCGGTAGACCACACATGCACACCCCACCGCCATTAGGGGCGACCCGGGGTTCAAACCACAGAGAGGAAGGTGTCTCAAGTGCCCTCTTAAGAGTCATTCGTAAAGCAAACAAACATCAGGTGACTCCGGAGGAATATGTTTCATAATGCAGCGCAATGCTTGCCTGCCACACAGACAGATCTAATGGATTCGTTTGTTTGGATGTCATCATTGCAACTATGTGGCAGCTTAGATTTTCAGTAATTGAACAGACGGAATAAATAACTTAAACGGCAGATAAACACAAAGTTAACTTTTTTTCCTTGTGAATGAGGTGATTTTTGAGATTTTTTTTTTTAAATGAGGATTTTCTGGTGTTTGCATCAAGGATTCACTGATGGATTCACGAATGTAAAAAAATAAAAAAGAACTTAATCTTACATTATATAAATTATTTATAATAAATATAGAGCCTGATGGTCGGGTGTCTTGCGCTCTGGAATTCGATGCTAAGTTTCGAGTTCGTGTCCATGCTGTGACATAGATGTTTGTAGTGGTTCGGAATCCACTTTAAGCCATAGGTCTCGGTCTAATATGAATGTCGAGCGAAAGGCTGACAGCCTATACCATAAAAAGCCAGCGTCACGAAGCCATGTCAGCCTACAGGTACACCATCCCAACAGAAGTTGTTCTTCCCCCTTTCCCTCCTTCCGTGAGAACATATTGGTCTAGATGTTGCTGTCTATCAAGTGGGATAAGAAACAACATTTTTAATAAATATATCTTAATATTTGAACACAGTTTTATTTATAATTTTTTTTTTTAATATTGGTAGATCTAGTGTACATCACAAACAGCTTATACGATGATGATATTGCCTTTCAGGGTTAACTGCGTCGCATTTGCATGTTGCATGACAAAAAATTTGAAAAACTAACACTAGACAGCATGGCTGTTGGTGAGAAACCCTTACATGCGCTGTCTGCAGGATCTTTTCATTGTAAAGAACAGTGAATGCAAAACACTGCACCGACTAAAAGTTGGAGCTGCTCGAACTTCAGTCGTCGTGCACGATAGGTTGCAAAACGTGAAATATAACTAACGGCTAAAAACAAAAAAACGTAACGGCCTTGGCCACCATGGAGCTGTTGCGCCAAACGAAGAAGAAAAAATCACACCTCAGTGTAGAAGAGAAATTTTGGTTATTTGTGGCTGCTTGGTAAAATCAAAAATCTTCAGAAAAGATTGATCAATCTCAGATGTATTGCTCAAGATGCGCCGAGTATAATCATGATGACGTTAACACCCATTATAAACACTTAAGAAGTCATTATAGAGAGAAGAAGTTATTGTGAACAGTAGTGCTATAACGTTTAGTGATTAAATGTTATTTTTTGCAATAAATTTTTACCTTTCTTTTGTTTTAAATTAAATTTAAAATTTGTAATTTTAATTGAATTTTTAAAACACCTAACATTTAATGGTAACATTTATATTAAGATTAATTCTTCGTGTAGAAATCAGATAGATCGATGAAAATAAAATAATATAAAAATTGCACGTGATATCAGACAGGTTGAAATATTCAAATGAAACCCTATGTAAATAAACTGTCTACAAATAAACAATTATCCTTGTTTTCGAATGCCTTGAATTTTGAGCTGTGACACTTCTCCTTAAAAAATCAGATATGTAGCAGGTTCAACATTTCCCATATCTGCTATATTTCGCCCACATTTTGCTACAGAACTTGCAGCAAACACCCATACTTATTCCTCCTTGACGCAAGGAACTCACCCATCTACAGATTTATTGCTTCCATCCCTGTAATAGACACTGATTTTTCTTTCCTGATTTTGAAATCAGTTCTTCTAGTTTAGAAACCAAACTAGTCATCCAGGCCATTGTGGCCTTAAACATAAATTATCGCATATTGAATTATCATTTTTTTAAAAGTCAGAAGTTCATCTCATTCATATGAAACATTACACAATTATTATGTGAGAGGAATTAAATGAAAATTACCACAATGTTCTGCTACTTTTATAGCTTGCATTGTTATTACAGTTAAGATTTCCATTGATAACCATATTTATAAAGTAAGCTTCAGAACTGAATTGGATCAGAATGTTCTTCAGTAATTCTCTGAGACTAGAAATATCCTATATACTTGTTAACTGAAGTTTTAATAGATGTAATAATCATATATTTTTATGTTCTTACTATATATTTTACCATACGATAGACTTTATTCACAATGTATTGACTTTTTTATTTCTATGATCTTTAGTGAACACAGGAAAATATAAAGTTACAAATATAGGACGTGTACGACATGAATTTCCGATTCATAAATTGGCGGAATTCTTAATTATTGTAATACCATGAATACACCTCAAATTGGAAATATAAGCGTATTTTTTATATTTATTCTTAATATAAATCTTGATAACAAAGATTGAAAAAAAATTATCAGTTCTATTAATATATTTTTCATTGAATTTAACAATTAATTTATTATATTCTATTTAATTAAAGTTAACTTATTCCACCCAGTGACCGCATATATGAAAGTTTGAGGTCACATAAAAGCTGCATGCACTTCTTAAAGAAAGACAAATAAACTAAATAAATTTTACTGAAAATTAAGGAAAAACAAGTATTAATACTAACTATTGAAAACAACTCACTAATATCAATTTATCATATGTGAACACACGATGGTGGGCGAGCACATATAGTTATATACCAATGATCAATTACCAAGATATTTATAGAGCAATTGAACAAAATAATGCAAGAGCTACTAAATTCAATAGCCTCAGGAATATACCAACGTTTGATAATCCGAATAAGCAATTGCTTACTTTACGAACAAGCAATTGTTTGAAATACTACAAGAAGGACAACTAAATTCAATAGCCGCGAGAAGGTAGCAAAGTTCAATAACCCAAAAAATGTATGAAGCAATTAGACAGAATACTACAAGAATTACCAAATTCAATAGCCAGAAAAATACCATAGTTTGATAGCCCTATAACTTCATAAGAAAAAGATTGTTCTAAGTACTGTAAGAAATATTAACACATTCAATATCCACGGGAATATACCAATGTTACACAGTTGATATTCGGCTAAATACTGCTGCTGTTATGCTGTTTTTATACAGTTACTACAATGTTATACTGCTGCTGTTATGCTGCTTTTATAATTTTACTATTTTGTTATACTGTTGCTTTATATAGTTGTTATACTATAGCTATACCATTATATTATTATACGGTTGTTATATTATAATACTGCTGATATTTATACTATTGTTATTCAGCTATATACTGTTGCTATTCGGCTATTTTTGGCGACGTACGACAGGAATTTTTTGTTTTCTTCCACGTATTTTTGATGATATAAACAGAAACAACATAATGCTCACACATAATAAAAATTCTGGGCCAAATTGCAAAATATGAATTTGGCAAACTTTTTTTTGTGGAACCAGCTGGATGATATGGTAACCCGGGTTTCTTATATTCTTCGCTATTCATTTCACTTACAATCGCTACCGTTATTTTGCGCATTTTGGCGAAAAGAGATTTTGACGCCAAATCCCAAATGCCCCTATTCTGCGATTTTCACAAATCCGAAAGTATTAATAAAGTTATTTAAACTAAATATAAAAACCAAGTATAAGAAAATAAAATATTTCCTAAAGGAGGGAAGAAAACAATTAAAATTCATAGATTTTTTAAAATTATTTAAAAATTTTTTTATTTAATTTCTAATTTTTCTTTAAATGATGTCAAAACATAATCTCAGCTATTATAATATTACTGGTATATGTGTAATAGTATATGTAATAATATAAACAGTTTTTATTAATATTTTGCTATTACAGTATGTTTCTCGTACAGAATGAAACACGCATTTCTGTATTACAAATCTTATTTCTGAAATATCATTCGCTAAACATCTGGGGATATAACGTAAATTTTGAAACATATTTTGTTTTTATAACAATTCATTGTAAAAAAAATAATTTCTTAACCAAAAAATATTTATTTTTCGTTGTAATGAAATTTATATAAGCCAAAACTACAATAAGCATATCAATTTTTCAATAACATTTTCTTTTTATGGGGTAGAGTCGTCAGCCCTACTCCCAACGCTCTACACTCCTATTAGACCGGGATACACGGTTTAAAGTGATTAATTTAAAGGGAAAATAAAGTGAACCACTATAAATATCCATGGCCCAGCCAGGACTCAAACCCGAAACCTCTGTCGTCGGGCACCAGTGCACTTGTCACTCGGACATATATATATATATATATATATATATATATAAAGTATGTTATAAGTTTAAGATTGTGGAAGCCAAAGAGGATATGTATATAATATATTTTAACAACTGGGGTGAAAATGAAGACGACATTTTTGTTGGAGAATATATTTGATATATTTTCATATTTACTGGAGGGAAAGAAAATGATCAGCATCACTGTTAATTATTAATTTTTTCTTCTGAAAAGTATTTTTAATTTTTGGGTTTTTTTATCCACTTGCACACACCAATGTATGATACACAAGTATTTTGTCTAATTCTGCCTAAGTCTGACCTGCTTTCAACGTCAAAAACTTTTATATTTCAATCTTTATTTCAATTTATTATCTTTATTTCAATGATTTTCAATTTATATTTAGAAGATTGCTTATTTGTTTTCTCCGTACAGAGTTTTTTCCAATTTTTGTTAGCAAAAAAGAATTTTTAAGTGCACATTTTAAAGGGGCTATATTATTAAACCAGCTCAGGCTGATTTTTATAAAACATAAGGGGGTAAATTTCCACATAGCATGCGCAGTGTCCTATAATAAGTATCCCGAAATTTTAAGTTATTTTAAGCGGATAATCGTAAATTTTGTTAACGGCGGGGAATTACGGTAATTAAAGCTGACAGCTCTACAGCCAATCCATTACGCTTTGGCAGCTTCAATTAAGAGAAACTTGGCCACTAACAACCTCGGCAAATGCACACGCGCCAGGAATCGTGCCGGAGAAGCAAATTTATTAAGTTTTTCTTCCACGATAACCTTCAGCAAAAAAATAATAATAAAAAGAAAGTATACCAGCTAATGTCCTCTCAATGTCTGTGGTCTGACTATTAGGCCGACGTTAATAATGGCCATTTGCTATCTTTACGGCCTTTATACCGAAAGAGGATGAAAGATCTGTTTGTGACCGCCTACCACCCGCCCAACGCCCCTTTCGACATGAACTCTTCCGAAAGGGGGGGCTTCTCTTAAACTCGACTGTCGGGGTCAGACAATGAAACTTTTTCTGAAAGATGACGTTTACATTTATATTAGGCTGCTTCTATGTTTTGAAGAATCAATTTGGATGATGAGTTCTTTTCATGAAGAATGCATTGCGCCATTTGTCATTTTTTTTCCTGGCCATCATTACGTTTTGTTTGTCGAAACTGTATGCATAAACGACTTGAAACATTTAGTGAATTCTATATGCTTTTTTCTGTATTGATTTTTCTACAATATCACTGTGTCCAAAAAGTAAGACCAATTTTCAATTTAAATTTCCCGGCCATATGGTATTTAAATTTTTTTTTTCTTTTTTAGGTTGTTGGCACTATCCTTGATATCTGTGTGAAATTTTACGTCGAAATATTCATTAGTGTTTGAGTTACGCTTGGTTTTGTGAGATCTAAAACTGATTGCGGTGATTTTTGAAATGTCTCTTCAATTGACTAATAATAATAAGTAAAACGTTGTGCCCGGAGTGGTCTTTTGAGTTTAGGGAATAGCCAGAAGTAGTAATCAGGTGAATACGTTGATTGTGGAACGATATGGGTTTCATTTTTACCGAAAAATTCAGTGCGAGTTGGAACATTCAGTGTTTTCGGTAAAAATCGAGATTTGCCGCGTTTGAGGCCCAGAACATCTTTTAAAATTGAATTTTGAAATTCCAACATCAGCAGCAAGGTCTCTAGTTGTAAATCTACTGGTTGCAAGTACCAAATTTTTAATTGTTTGGACGTGAGCTTCGTTGGTTCAGGTTGATGGTCGACCAGAGGTCTCGTCGTCTTCAACGCGTTCTCTGTCTTCTTTTAACTGTTTATACCACTTCTAAACATTTCTTTCCGATATAAGAATGCTCACAGAATACCTTCTGCAACATTCTATACGTTTCCGCAAACAAAATTTAATGCAAGTACTTTACTCAATTAATTCAGACATTTCAGAAATCGCAGCAATCAGTTTTAGCGTCTGACAAAACCAAGCGTAACTTAAACACTAATGAATATTTGGAAGTCAAATTTCACACAGATGTCAAGGACAGTGCTAACAACCTAAAAAAGAAAAAAAAGTTCCATAAAAATACCATATGCCCGGGAAATTTAAATTATGTTATTATTATTTTTTATCTATTATTATTATTTTTATTTATCTTATTTTTTGGTCACAGTAGTATTTTGATGAGTGGATCGCTTAATCGGTCCTCATAAAATTTGCCGTCAGTATTAAGTATCAAAACAATTACTTTCAGGATAAATACAAAATTATGCGTAGTTTGAAGGCTGATTATCTGTTGGCCGAAGTAAAAGGTTATAAATTTCGAAAAGTGTTGAAGCATATATGATTGGTTTATTTTTATAAGGAATAGCTTTGTTATAGAAAACGATCGTTTTTAAGACAATTATTTTTCAAATGTGAAAGGTGTTTTAGTCTAATGCCGAATTGGAGCTGGAAAAAATTGGGGTAATAAAAAATTGGGGGAATAAAAAAAATATATAATTTTAGGCCACTATGTAATTTTTACATATTCATATATTCTTTGTTTGTCTTTTTATGAAAATCAGTGAAATCTTGGATTTAAAAGTAACCACACTTAAAAAAATAAAAATTTCCAGGAATATCTAAACAACCCATAATCATTCAGTTGCTCGATTTTTAATTAACTCTGAAACTGAAACTCAAATACAATTAATTTTAGCAACAATATTCAAAGAATTTAATCGTTTAAAAATAAATAATTTTTTTTAAATCATAAACATCAATTACGAAAAAGGGTAAAATTAATGAGCATAATGCGATTTCGAAAATTGCATTTTCTCTAAAACAATATTTGTATGACTTTTTATGCGTTTATTTATAATATTTAATTGCGAACTATATTTAAAAATATTTACTTTTATCTCAAAGGCACACAACTTTTATAAAAATTTTGATTGTAAAAAATGTATCTATTTTATATGTATACAAATATTTCATTGCAATAAAAAATGTCAATTGTATTCAGTTAAAAAAAAATTATTGTTTTTAAAAGAAAGTTATATTGCAAGTTTTTTTAAAAATTATATACAGAAAATTAAAGTGTAATTATAAATCCAAAAATAGTTTAATATGTTTCCTTGACATATATATTAATTCTTTAGAAAACAATATGAATATTGTTTTTGTTGATTTTAAGTCTAGTACAATTCTAATTAGTATGTTGATAACCTTCTTTACATTTTTAACTTACGTTTTGTGTGGTATAATTAAATTACACAATAAAATGCACTTAATCCACTTTACAAAATACCTTTGAACTATGTAAATAGTTGTTATTTATAATTAATTAATATTTAGTATTTTTTTTTTTTTTTTTTTTTTTTTTTTGTTTCTTAAATAGTTTAAATGGTTTTATAAAATTTTTGCTCTGCAAAAATAGATCAAATATATTTTGTATAAAAATCTACTTTATTTAATTATTAGAATTCTGATAAAACTCGAAATAGAACTCGTTTTTGAAAGTTCCTCATCTTACGAATGCTCACATTGATAAAATCCATACATGAGGAAATCAAAGAAGCTCCGATAATATTAACACTTTTTAATCTAAGACAATTTTTATGTTGGGAAATTGCATAAAACGAGAGCTTGAAATTCAATTGAAAATAAATATATTTTTATTCAGACAATGAAAAATGATATTGTAACATGAAATAATTTTGTTTGAATTTAGAAAAATATTTCTCTGACAGAAAATACTCAATAATATAAATAGGAAATATACCTGGTTAATTATTTTATGAACTAAAGTAACAAAACAGAAATCAATTTTAGTGAAGGAATAAAAAATTTAATTGATATAAAACTGGAAAAAAAAAACAATATGCATCATCTATAATACTTTTTAAATACATTAATTAATAACCATTAATGGATATCAAATTTACTTTTTACTTTTTAAAAGTTTTTCTCCAGGAGCAATTTATAGTTTTTTACTCTCACTTGATCACAGTTTTAAATTGCATTGATGTAGTATTTTTTAAATAGAAATTTAATAAATTTGGTATAAAGCAATAAGCAAAATCCTTGATTTTCAAACAATAAATAAGACTTTTAAAAAGCATTTAGTCAGTTTCAATTTTTAGTTACATAACCAAATGTATTTCTTTAGCTTAACCAATTTTGACAATCTTCAGTCTATCAGCTATAAGTCAAAGTGCAATTCAGTATAATTTAAAATTTTAAAAGTAGTTATTATAAGGAGTTTAAGTATTATTATTGCACTTATCGTAAGTTGTTCTAATGAAGCTGGCAATACAGAGAAAATTAATATTTGTGCCATAAGCAAGGACTGCACCGCTGTTATTCACCCATGGGGCACGTGTAGCTTGAAGATTTGAGAATTTATTAACCTTATCATTTATATTTATTCACCAACAAAAAAACAAATTTCTAAAAGTTTATTATTTTGAAACTTAGTCATTCTTACTGAAAAAAATAAAAAATAATTAAATTTATTGGAAAATTGTTTATTGCAAAATTTACAAAGACTGTGTAAGACAAACTTGTTACATCTGTGAAAAATATAGAACAATAATGTGTATTTAATATATAAAAATATTTAAATTTTTTATTTTATTAATAGGATGTGAAAATTTTTTTACATGTATGTTTTCTATTTTCTCAGTTAGTGTCGATTTAAAATGAATAAAACGTTACCAAACAAATTAAATTAAATTTCACACTGAAAAAAAGTTTAAGTGCATTGTTTCCTGGTAAGTTAAAAATTTATTTATGTTCGCAAAATGAAATTAATAAAAATTTATGTAGGAACATTTAATAAATATTTACATAAAACAATATTATTATTTTCTTTTACTTAATTATTCAATTTCTTTGGTCTTTACAATAATAAACATTTAACTTTATATTATTTTAAAATTAATTTTAAATTAAGTTTAAGCTTATATTGTTATCTAACACTAAAATGGCAATTACGAAATAACAAATGGCAATTACATACTAAAATGGCAATTCATAATGAAAACTATTGTCTATGTTCACAACAGGAAACTCAGACAAACAAACAAATATTCATCCTAAATGAGATCAAATTAAAAAAAAATAAACAGAATCAAAAAGAAAGAACAAAAACTTAGAAAGAAAAACCACAAAATAACACCACACAATTCACTAAAAGGAAATCAACTCTGAACAGACATTCATTCAAAAAAGAAACAAACAGAGAAAATTAGAAAGAAACAACAAAGCGAGAGAGATAATAATAAAGGGAAAAACAACAACAAAAAAAGTCAATTATATTTCACTCCCTCTAACTTCCCTTTACTACTTCCTTAAGAGAGAGAAAAAGAAAAAAAAAAAAAAGACGAACACCCCCTCAAAGTTTTTTGAGTCATCTTTTTCTATAAGTAAATAACACGACTCTATCTAAGATAAATACAGTTTGCTTTTGTTATCTCTATGGATTCACAAATAACAGTGTTTTTCCGACTGAATTCATTTCTTTCTTTTTCGTTTTGCTCTTTGTACAGGACGCAACGCAGACCTGTTATTTCGGACCAAAATCGTCCCGTGTGGGTGGTCGAGTAGGTTACTTCCAGGGGAAGGAGGGTGGGGGGGTTACTGCCCCTACCCCCTATTCGTAGTCCGTTTTCCTTTCGTATACGACAGATAGTTCCGTTTATGTTTATAACTTTAATCTGAAATATTTCATTCATATCTTCAAAAAGTTATTTAATTAAAGTTAAAAGTCATTATCTTAAAAAGTCATTTAATTCAAGTCATATAGTTGTTTAATAATTTAGTAATAATTAATGAAATAAATAAATATTTTTTCCAATAAGAATAATTTTAATTTAAAAAACCCCCTTAAAATTGCAATGTGTCAATTTATGATAATATAATGTAATCGCAACAGTTTATAAAAGTATGTGAACTGGGTAATGGAGAATGGTGACTTTCAAGCAGTAGTTCTGGAATGCATGAAATATACTTTTGATTAAATGCAAATAAATAATAAAAGTATAAATTGGTAAATAATCTAATGAAAGCCTAAGTTAATGAATATTAAGTTAAATAAAAAAGTTAATGAAAGTCTAAATTCATAAAATTCTCAATTATATCAGAACAGGGTAATGAGGAATGGTAATTTTTAGTTGTTCGTTGTGGGAAACATAGATTAACTTTATTAAATAAATGAAACTAAATAACTAAAATATAAGTTAATAAATAATCTAATGAAATCCTAAGTTAATAAAAATCTCAAATCCATTAGAACTGGGCAATGAGAAATGGGGACATTCTAGTTGTCGCTTTGAAAGACATGGAATACGCCTTTGAATAAATGAAAACTATTAAAAGTCTAAACTAATAAATAATATAATGTAATTTATGTTAATAAAAGTTTAGAATTCTATCTGAACTAGTTAATTAGAAAGGGTAACATTCCAGTTGTTCTGGAAAATATGGAACATACTTTGGAATAAATAAAATAGATCTCTTTTCTATAACAATTAGCATTACTTACAACAGATTATTAGATTTATAACAGGCCATGAAAACATGAAACGCCGTGTAAAAAAAAAATAATTCAAATCAATTTAATTTAAATATTAAAATAGTAAATTTTGTGGGGGTTTTCTGTAATATTTATGTTTATTATACTACAAGTTTATATAACACAATATTAAATTATATATTTAATATAACACAATACTAAGTTATATATATAATATAACACAATATTAAGTCATATTTTTAATATAACATAATATTAAGTTTTCGAATATATGCAAATCGATGTTAAAGGATTTCCTACCTTATTTTTAAATATTCTTTTTATATTACATTTAATTGCATTTCATATTATATTATTCTCTATTAGCAATGTTTATCGATGTTAGACTATCCATAACATGTTTCACTGCAAATATACCCAACACACTAGGAAGTTTAATAAACTAACGTGGTGGGGGAAATAAAGACAGAAAATAATTATGTTATTGAAATGTGAGAACAACATTGAAAATTACCA
This sequence comes from Caerostris darwini, assembly GCA_021605075.1. NCBI lineage: Eukaryota > Metazoa > Arthropoda > Arachnida > Araneae > Araneidae > Caerostris > Caerostris darwini. The sequence goes on from BPLQ01014549.1 coordinate 79,898, forward strand.
ATATAAACAAAAGATTTTAATAAATTAACTACTTTTGTAGCTTTTGTGCATTATTAAAATTAATAATAACCAGCATAAAATAAAATAAATAATAAATAATAATAATAATAATCATATTTTTTAGTAATGAAAAATTTACTTAACAACAATATACATTACGAAAACGAACGTATATCAGATAGATTAAAAGTGAATTTAATCAAAAGCTTTAATGATATTTTCCGTAATTAATTACTGTTTATTAACAAGAAAAAAATGTTTTTTCATAATAATTGTATTTTTTTAGAACTGAGTTTTCTTTCCCTAAATTAAAAACTTAATGAGAATTATCTATTATCTATCTATATATATATATATATAAATGCAATATGATAAATTCAGTAATCGTAAAGTAAATTATGTTAATTATGTCACTTCCCCCTCCGAAAAAAAAAGAAAAAGAAAATCTGAATGAAATCCTTAGTTAAAAAAGTTTTAAAGGAGGAAAAAAAGTTTTTAAAGTTTTGGAAAAAAAAAATGTGTACACCAAACTTATATTTATAATTATTTAAAAGCCAAAAAAGTGTCCTATTAACTACTATATTTAATCCTCAAAGTTAAAAAGGAAACAATAAGCTATTTACTTTTAAATAAAGATTAACTCAAAAGACATTGCCGCAGATAAATTGAATCTGTATTTCAATATCAACCAAGAGATGGCGACACAAGCAGGATAATGATTATTAGAAATTGACGATCACAGGTAAGTGAATCCAGTTTCTTCCTTTGGGGGAGACAGGTAAAAGTTGTTATTATGTAGGTAAAAAAAAGATATGTAATTATATGATATCAAACTAACGGAAATGACTCACCGTAGTCGCTTCACTGAATATAAAAATAATAAATACCTTAGAATTAAATTAAATTAAATTTAATTTAAAAGTATTAAATTATTATCTTTAGTTAAATTAAAGTAGTATAATTTGTTTATGAATCATAGATTATGTGTTGAAAAGACCTCTAGAAGGGCACATTGATGATTATACACGGCTATATATAAATATAGTTGCGTATAAAGCATAGGCTATTCGTACATCTTCATTCAGTTCCTTTAGCATATTATGTATTAATAAAGTTCCTTTTTTTTAAACTTGTTGTTGATATCATAAATTAGAAAACAATTTTTTAACTTTTAAAGGCAAATTAAAGCTATAACAATATGATAAATCGATTTATTATACATTGAAAGCCCCCCAAAAAAAAAAGTAATAGACGTATAAGAATTTTACGCCATATTCTATGAAAGTAAAATAAGCAATAGTAAAGTAAAGAAACTTTCATTCAATGAATGTAAATCTAATTTCAGTAATACAACACACACACACACACACACACACACACATATATATATATATATATATATATATATATATATATATGTATGTATAAATAGGAGATTCTGCTAAAGACTCTTACTCTTCTACGTTTTACTCTTAACTTTCTTGAGAATATATAAAATAAATTATTTAACCAATTTTTTAAAAATATTTTTTTAATTCAAACCATTTTGTTTAAGAAGTCTATTCTCACCTTTATTAACAATGTTTTAATATCCGTAATTAACTTCCGTAAAATGAACTGAATGAATGAGATCCGTAATTAATACCATTATTAACATCCGTAAAATAAGATTTAACGATTCTGATGTGCTCATAGTAGCTACGTAGATAGCACGCAATTGAGAGAGCTTGGTTTGAAAGCCGACAAACGAATTCTGACAGAAAATACTATGCCTGTTCTATGCCAAAGTGGCACACGATAAATCCCTAAGTTCGGAAGTCCCTCTGTTTGAATCGATAATAAGAAAGGATGGAAGGTACAAAATTTCTAGATGCCTGAATCTGTTACATATCTTTCATACTATTTTGTAGCTAGCTCATCATTTTCGGCATTTGAAAACAATAACATAAATTAATAAAAACAAATTTTAGTGTTTCATGAAAAAAAAAAAAGATTATAATGGTTACTGAAGAACGATTGTACATGTTCAAGTCACCTGATGCTTAACGATTTAAGGAACAGCGTCCTCGTCTTCTATTACTAATGTTATAAATACAGCTATAATTCTCACTTTTAAAAAAATTCTGTAATAAAAATTAAAAATTGAAACTATAAAGAACAAGAAAATTTACTTAGAGAACTCTTAAGTACATCTATATTTTCGCTAATTTTTAACAAAATTATTAATTATTAATAATAAAAATTAAGGCTATATAAATATAACTAAAGAATATCATAAAGAAAATTTCTTTGTTTTCTATGGGATTCTGCTATGAGAATTTTTATGTTCTCTATTTTTTTCCACAGACTTTTCAATATCTCTTCCTTTGAAAAAACTTTCATAAAATTTTTTTATAAAAGCTTATATAAAAACAACTATACAGTAGTATAAAGAACCTGAAAATTTGATTGGTAAGCCATTGTCTGCGACTTGTTTTCACAAATATCTCTCTAACTCCTTCCTCGGAAAAAAAATGTATAACATGGATTTAAAAAAAGTCTAAAAATTATAAAGAGCAGTTTTAAAAAGATAAGTTCGCCGTTTGTTTTTGTAGATTTTTCGATATCTCTTCGAATTTTTTTTTTTTTTTTAATATAGATTACAAATAGGCTACATAAAAACAATTGCAGAACGCTATGAAGTAATGAATATCTATTCGCATTTGCTTTCATAGATTTCTCGTCATCTCTTTGATATAGTAAAATACCATTTTTTTTCTCAAATAATCTTTATATAAACGTTAGGAAACACAATACCGGAATCAGTTCAGAACATTTATAGAAAAAACAAACTAAAAACAGATAAAATTTAATTTTTTGTATTGAGAAATGATTTTTCTTACAGAATATATGATAAGAAAAAAAAATTTTTTTTAGAAAAATATATGCTGTTCTATCTATATGTAAATCAAAGAGCAATATTAGTAACAACCAAAAAAAATCTGATTATATTTACAATTTATGTTAATTTAAAAAAAAAAAATCCAAACACTTCTCTAAATTTGTCGAGTGGGAATAATTTCTCTAAGAAAGCATCAATCACCAAAATCATTATATTAATATTAATCGCTGAAGTACTTGATTGAAAAAAAACCACAGCAATTGACAAACCAAACGAGTAAGAGGTGAAATATATTTATGCATTACGTTCTTACCCGAATAAAATTTTCATATTACTTTTAAGGGAAATTTTAAATTTTGTTCTTTTAATACACTAATTAAAAAAAAATCACATATGTATTCCCATATATATATTGAAAATTTCTTTTTTCCGTATAGAAAGACATATAAATTTAGTATCATGTAGGCTATATTCTATTTTGTAAAGGAAAATAAAACACATCTTACATTATGTTAAATGCAACAATAGCTATAATTTACCAATATTCTTTGAATTTAGAAGCATAATTTTCAAAACTTTACTTTGACACTTTTGAAAGAATTGATAAATAGGAATTTCAAAGATAACTCTGGGAAAAATTCCTAATACAGAAAATATCCGTTAAACGTTATTTTATCTAAATCAAGTCCCAGCCACAATATACACAACTATCATAAAGGACAGCACATATTCAAATCTAATTTCTTTTCTTTTCTTCGCACATCACCCCTACAACTATGGATACTTAGCTCCTACCAGAAAGAAATTTGAGGGTGGAACATTGATTGGCCTTGAGCATATCAATGACAGCATGCTGAGGGGTATCGAGAATAATGCGTTCCGAAAAAGACTTAAAAGCATAAATGGTCCGCTTTTCTTTCTAGTATGGGAGAAAACCCGAAAGCCTCCCACGAGGTAGACTGATTATTGATGTGAAATGATTTGCACACATTGTCACAATCGCCATTGGATCTCCTCGTTTATGGAAGTTGTGACTACAACAATCCAACTAGAGTATTCGAACCTCAGCCCTCTTGCAACCTAGCTGAGCATATTGCCACTTAGCCATGATGTAAAAACCGTCGCAGTCATTGCTTTTAGAAAAGAAGATAATCGATATCGATTGTGACAGCGTATGCCAGCATATCGTATCAACAGCCAGGTCTACCTGATAGGAATGCTTAGGGTTTTTTACCATCCTACACGTGAAAGCCAGGCAGTTTCTCTGGAAATTCCTTCCTGAAGATAATATCTTAACGTGCTGTTCATTTATGAAGCAAGAGATCACAGACATAATATATATATATATATATATATATATACACTATAAAGAGCCACAATACATGAACACAAATACAAAAGGACCAAACAAGGAATGTTTTAGAGACACGGCCTTTTCGCATGCTAAAAACTACTGCAGGTATTTGCTACTCGGAAATGTACAACAAAACCATCATATATATATATGGATATAATATCAAAGCAATCATATATATTTATATGAGGGTTTTGATTACATATATATGATGGCTGTACATTTGCGCCTAGCAATTTAGCGTGCAAAAAGGTATTGTTTCTAAATTCCTCCTTGTTTGTTCACCTTATATATATATATATATATATATATATATAGTACGATTTATGTCACTATTAAAATTAAATTTCCTAATTAAGATGTGTGTGTATATTTATTAATATTTCTGGATATTATACAGTACATTAAAAGAAATGTATCTTTTCTTTCATTACGGAAAAATTAACTAGTGAGAATACTTTAATACTTTAATAATATATTACATACGTGTATCTGGGTTTTTCTATAGTTACGAATCCATATTAAATTCATTTAACGATGAAAAAGAATAACAGCGCTTGGTTATATCCTCATGCCCACATGCATAACGCAGCCTGCTGCAACTCATCCCAGAAAAGATGCATTAATATTTCACGCGTTGACTCTCTTTAATCTGGCTGCACGCCATGGGTTTCCCTCTAATAATCTCAGATTGGAAATCGCAAAGTTATTATTCCCATTTTGGTCGCCATCCCGATACTCGACCAACCCCCATCCCCCTGTCCTCCCACCCCATCTCAAAATTGCAGTGAAAGGGGGTAGGGGGGTTGCAGAAAGATGCAGCAGGGAATCGAACTTTCATGCCGGGGGGGCTGATCACGCCGGGACAGGTAGGTATGATTATAAAGCGGCAATGACTTATGACGAAACACGGGTTTTATTGGTGTATGGTTGGGGCAAAAGGGGGGATTCATCATAGATGTAAGGAGGGTTATTGAGTCAGATAGCAGATGCGCATGCGCGCAGGTGCGTCCGCACGCAATCCGCTAAGGGACCTAGTACATCAGCTGCTTGGCAAACTCTAATCTAATTGTTCTGTATTAAGAGACGAGTGCAGCCTTTTTCTGTGTCTCCGTGGCGAATTGTTGGAGGAAAAAAAGAAGCACATAACAGGAAAAAAGTGCACCACAAAGGTTAACTGCGACTCATAAAAAGCCATTTAAGAAGAGAAGACATACTGCACAAACAGGAAAGTAAAAGAGAGATAAAGAAGCTTAGAGGGAAATCTAGAAAAATCTTTTTTTTTTTTTCTTTCTTTTTTGCTTATTGAAAGATGTAGGCTAGTATTGTTTGCCTTGTAAAGGGAAAATTGATTATGATTTTTGTTCTTAGAAAAGGAGCATTTTTCTTTGAAATAGTTTGTTTTATAACTTTGGTAGTAAACCCTGAAGATTAGCTGAAATGAAAGATGAATGCATTAGAATGAAATATAGTTTTTATGCAAATATTTCGTTGAAGTAGATTTTATACGATAATAATTATAATTCACTAAAATCTGCTTCGAAGAATATATGCAAAAAAAAAAAAAAAAAAAAAAAAAAAAAAACAGCGTATAAAGTCTTATTTTTAATCACTGTAATAGATTTTTTCACTGTAGTAAATACATTAATACTTATAAATAAATAAATTTATACTCCTTAATGATTTTCTTATTTTAGATTAGAATGCATTAAATCATCTAATTTTATTATATTATTATTTCTTATATTAATAATATTAATTTTTTTAAACTAACTGATAGCAATTTCAGTGAAATAATTAAAAAAATTAAATAATTTTTGTTCTAATTATAAAGTAAATATTTAATACAAATTTATTTGTTGGAAATTCGAGATGTAACAAGTTTGATCTGTATTGAAATAAAAAAAAAAATTAAAATATAAATCAAACTTTTTCTTTAAAGTTCGCGAAATTTACATTTAAAGCTTTCTTTTCACCACAAAAACTTTTAAAACAGCTTTATAGTGTCATATTTTTATGTGCTTTAGTTTCTTGCATTTTAAATTTAAATTTGAATTGATTTTATATATGTACATCAAAAAACTGATTTTATTCAATATCAATTTTCCGTAGTTGGCTTGTAATTCTAGGTTAAAACTCTTATTGCGAGAAGTGATATGTCATTTTAACATTGTCGCGTCAGAAATACGTATCAACAAAATATAATGCTTACCAAAACCACAAAACCAACTTCAATTCCTTGAACTAATAACAAATGTCTACACACATAACGAATAATTATCAATGTATATTAATTAGTAATTACAAATGTTTATTCTCTTTGGGTTCCTAATATTTAAAATTTATATTTTATAATATTTTATATTTCCTATCAAATAAATGACTTTATACAACATCAAATATCTGTGGTATTTTACTTTAGCCAGAAATTTTTGGAAGATTTTTCTTTAAAAATCACACACTTCTCCTTATTACGTCTCGCTTAATCTCGATTTTAGAATTATTTGACGCATCAGACAGATTAAGAGCAAACAAAACACGGTGTTTACCAAAACAACTATTATTGACTCTAATCCTTCAAGTAATAACAAAAAAAAACTGTTAATGCTTACAAATTACTATTGTTTATGTTTTGGTTCCTAAGATTTTAAAATTTAAATTTTATAATACATTATATTCCCTACAAAACAAAGGACTTTGTCCGACATCAACTCTATGTGGTATTTGACTTGCCAAACTGGCCTCAATTTGACCACTCAAAATCATACGTTTCATGCATCACAATCTCCTTAAACAATTCCCACCGAGCCTTGAATCTAAAATTGACACATAAGATCATATTAATCACAAACAAAACACACGTTGTTTACCAAAACAGCTGTTACTGCTGCCCAATCCTTGAGCTAAAAACAAAATAAAAAAATTCAACAACACACTGGACAGACAACTATAATCCATTCCGAATACCACTCTTTTACATTTGACATTAATAAATCTACCTCCGTGGCCATGTTACAGATCTTCTCCCTCGCACATTCGAATCCTCACACGCATTATTATCACAAGATGATGGGTAACCGAAGATTTCCCCGCAAAGGGTCTTGTAGACCTCACATTCCACATGACAGCCACTTTATATTGTAAGTTTTTTTTCTTCTTTTTTCTTTTCTTTTCTTTCTCTCTACCTCCGTCTTAGGGTGAAAAGGATGGACAGAAATATGGGCGCAGTCTGCTTGCAGTGCGCGGCTTGTAGATCTTTGCAAAGTCCGGCTGCGAGAGAAGCGTTAGTTCTGGCAACCGCTGGAGACATAAGAGGTATAATTAATAGTTTCCATCTTTTCTTGTGAGATTGCGGAGGTTAGGGATGGACTGAGGAGACAGCGTGTTGTTTTCACGGCTTTTGCAGATTAAGTGTTTTGTAATAGCCACTCGTATGAGCCCGTTACGAATGAGGAATGGTGGAGGTGACCCATCCTGGAAAACTAGGTTCGCATCTAGTTGAAGTAAAGTGGAAAAACCGAAGCCACTATTCGTCCTTAACTCAGTGTTCATAACAGTCTTGCTGAAGTAGTTGAAATAGTATTGTTAGAACCCTTAAAAATACATTGACAATGTTATAAAATTATTATACGTTATAATTTAATTATCTTATTTTTCACAGATTTATTTATTTACTTATTTTGCAAGGAAGACTTTATTTATTGCATTTTCTTAAAACGGTTGGTTAGTATCTAGTTTGCCCAATGGGATATTATTATGTGCTTAATGAGTCAATTTTTAATTAAAATAGAAAACTGGCATTGTTAAAACTACAATTATTAAGCTTATATCCCATTTTATTCTTGTTATAAAACGCAAATGGTTATAAACAATAAAATGCATAAGTCTGTTTCGTCCATCTTCTCAAAGAACATCGATTCAAATGGCTGCAACATAAAAAGGAGAAAAAAAAGAAAAATCCTCAAAAGAATGTGTTTAGACATACGACATAATGAGTGAATTCTCTTTGCCTTAGAATAATACAAGTCAGTCAGCTGCAAAATACTGGTTTAGAGCAAAATTAAAAAATGAAAATCGAACGATTTAACTGGTGATGTTACGAAAAATACTATTCTGAGACTGGAATATACTTCATTTAATATCTATCCATGTACTCCATTTAATAATCATTTAATAATTTCTTCACCTCACTTCTTTTCTTTTCTTTCTTCGCATTTTTTTTACTACAAAAATAACAATATTTTACCCCCGAAAAGGTTTTCAGAGGTAATGATAGATATTATGTTTTATAATTGCCATATGGATACAATATATTCTTATATAAGTAGCAATATTCATCGAAGAATTACTTATTAAGTTAGGAGAGGAAATACAAACGTATCTGCTAATGATATGAAACAAGTAAGATTGAAATAAAAAAAAATATAATATTAAAAACAACAAGAAGCTTATCTAATGCAACAAGAGTCCTGGTATTGAGATTGAAGGTGACAAATTGTTTATAACTCGAGTGAAGGTAATAACACAGTTATAAAAAATTATAAATTAAATTATTGAAAAAATCAACGATTTTTATACGCGTGATTATTAATTAACCTTACCATAAGTATCTGTTGAAATTTTAATTTTTTTATTAAATTCTTTCAGTTTTTCTACCTACCAAAATATACGTATATCAGTAGATTTTATAGACCTATCATATAGACAATGAATTTTATGTCATTCTCTAGAGAAGAAGGTTAAAATACAAATCAGGTTATCGAATTAGGTAAAAATAAATAAATCTGTGATTAATCATTGTAATAAACAAAAGGATGACTGCCAGAATTTCGAATTCAATTGCGATAGCCAGACGTTTCCTATCATTTTTAAATTCCAAAAATAGTATTAAAATACTTTTGACATCGCATCCAAAAGAATATTAATATAATAAGAAAGAACTGAAAATCTATTAGAGGAGATCAAATATTTATAGAAATTTCTTGAATTAGCATAATGAATACACAACTTATCTATGTGTAATGAGAAAACATTGTAAGATGTATTTCAAAGCAGTGGCTATAACATCTTATCTTCCTTAACAGATAACATGCTATAGCTGCTGCTTATTTTTCAACTAAATTTAATATGATGAATTATATTGTGTTTAGAATTGATATATTTGATTATATTGTTAGATGTAGTATAAGGATTTGTATTATAATGATGTAGGAAAAAAGTACCGATTGAACACTTTTAATTATAGCAATAATATTATCTTTAATACATATTTTATTGATAAAAAACTATTCATTTCGAATGAACTTAGGAATACTCCTAAAAAATTCGATGAGTTCAACATACTTCTTTAGCACTGTATAATTTTTTTTAAATAAATGTATTACCTGCAGTTTTAAGTCTCTCTCCTATCATCATAAATGCCTTCAGTAAAGTGAAAGTCGCCAAGTTGTCTTTTATAAAACTTTATTCTTAGCGACTTTTACTCGGCTAAACTTGTTGTTGTTGACTTAAAATTTGTTAAACGTAAGCTACATTGATTAACTTTTCATTACAAACACTATTAATCTGTATACCTTTTATTTTATGAGTGTGAGAAATTTTTTTAAAAAATGCATACATAAAATCTATGTACTGAAATACGTTGATATTATTCAAGAGGCCAAGTCGCTTTATTCAAGTTGCTTCAATAATGTTAAACTTTTCATGAATAAAAGGATCTGGAATAACTAGTGGTTAGTGCGTTGTATTTCTGGCCTAATAGAATTCAATTGGAATTCGACGAGCGAGACGAAACGAAGAGGTCTTTTTTTTGCTTGCATCTGGAATGGAGCATGATAAATCTGTAGGTCAGAAAATATCTGACGATAATAGAGGGAGGCGAACCCCTAGATGCCGCTCATAGAGATGTTGGTTTCCAACTGAGGTTCAGAGAAAGTGGATAAACATGAATGGATGAATAAATGTGAATCTCTTCGGATAAATATGAATTTACAGTATTGCCACCATCATCATCATCAGCGGTCCAACAGCCCCATGGTGGACCAAGCTCGTCTACCTACTTTCAGATTTCGAGACAGGAGATGTTTTCTTTTTATGTCAGCCCTACACCCAATTCTCTACAGTCATAGTAGTACCGGACCTACAGTTTAAAATGGACTCCAAACATCCATCGCACAATAGGGACTCGACCCCTGAACCTGCGGCCCCGAGAACCAGAGCACTAGTCACTCGGTCATCAAGCCCCTATTTCCATCATGCCATGTGCAAATGATGAAGAAAAAAGTGCAGGTACTAACTAAAATAAAGTTTGTTATAAAATGATAAAAAATATAATTTTAATTTTCTCCAAGATTAGTGTTTGTAGATATAAGTTATCATTAAATCAATTTTCAATTGTAGAAAATGTTTTTCTGTAACAAGAAATATAATCTGTTCAAATAACTCAATACCAAGTATACGTTCATCAATTTTTTTTTCATATAATCAGATGGGAAATTTTATCCCACGTTTGAATGAGTAGTTCATCCAACAAATCTATTTCAGACCTATTCATTTATAAACTCTATGGATTGTAAGCATTCAAATTATTCAGGTCAACCAAATTAATGTATCGCGTGCCTAAATCCATCGAACGTGCAAGAAATAACAACTGCTCACCGAGAGACTTAATGTCGATACGAATGGACATGGATAGATTGCAGTTAATTAGATTCCCCATGCTCTTTCTCACATTTGCACCAACTTGTCGGACAGCATAACAACAGTAATTATCAGTGACTCATGTGCAAGAGTGCTGCTGAACTATTTTTTTAACTGATTAAAAAAGGAAACTCGTATTGACGCTTAATAATCAGTGTGTAAATCAAAAATAATTGGTGCCAATTATTACATCGCATACATCGAGAATTAAGACCTGAAAAACGACTTTCACAAAGTTTTCTAACACTATAAGTAAGAATTTTGTTAAATATTTTACTCATAATTACTACCGAAAGCTCCTTTCAGGCCCATTAAATAATAACATACGTTGAAAACTTTCGGGAAGGGTTTTGCTACATTATAAATTAGGTGTGGAGGTATAACTCTTGTAGTATTTTATCATTTCAGTTTCTTGAAAATTCTGTATTCTAATAGCTAAGAAATGAACGTATATAATCTAAAAGAGAAAAATAATTTCTGGACATACAGTGTGGTCAAAAAGTCTAGATTTGCTTTGAAAAAAAATATTTTAAAAAAAGTGTAAAAGAGAAAACATACGATTTTTTTATATTTGAAGAAAATTATTTAATTATTTTTATTTCTTGTCTACAAAAGTTCTCTAAAATATCCACAGTCGTGGCGTAGAAGATATGCCTTTATGTTCCAATCCTTACCATGATCATTGCAACATTCTGTGTCGATAAGTTATGTGGCAGTTTCTGTATAACTTCAGAAAATGTATGCACTTAAACGTTCTCACGCCCCAATTGTGAAATTTTTCCATCTCATACGCTTGTTGAACTTGTGCAACAGAAAGATTTACCTGGAGCAACAGAAAGTATTTGCAACTTACCGACACAGACAAATTGCAATTTTGGTAAGATTGCAATTTGTCTGAAGAACTGGAACATAGATTTAGTGTCATATCCTCTACACCCCCACTATGGAAATTTTCTATCTAATATGTTTGTTGTAATGTGATATTTTCCATCACATACATTTGTTGAGAATGATTTAATGGGGTAACGATGCATACCTTATGGACACAGATATGTTGCGTTGAACATGATGAGAACTGGAACATCAGTTTGTGGCATATCCTCTATGCCAATTAAAGTATTCGTACAACTATTGTTTCAGTTCGCACCATCATTGAAGCATGTCTATGTCGACAGGGCATATGGCACTAAATCTCTCTGTAGTCTTAATTTAGCAAATATAAGTGGTGGAAAATGCCCACAATGTGGAGGTGCCATTGAGGAGGATGTCATTAAGGAGGATATGCCGTTACACTTCGTGTTTCAATTCTGATCCTCACTGCAACTTTTCTGTGTTGACAAGGTCTGCGAAACCAAATCGTTCTCTAGCACTAGCTCAATAAACGTATGTGATGGAAATTATTCACAATAGTTGTATGGATATTCCCAGCTCTAAAGTAGCTTTGGAACACAAACCTTCAGGAGAGATTCTAATGTAGCTTATTAATTTGATTTACATAGACTTCAAGAAAAACTAAGACAGAAAAAAACCTGGTTATACGGAAAAAAAAAAAAAAAAAAAACCCTATGAAATATTTTTTCAAACGTTATAAAGAATATACATTTATAATTTTTACATTTTCTTATATTATATGTTTTTCAGAACATTACACCATAGGATAGATAGATAGATTTCTCTTTTATTGTATATAATCTAAAGACTTTTAAGTAGAACTTTTTATTTGATACAATACATTAAAATACTTTCATTAATAGGCTTTTATAATAGAATAATGCATTGATTCACAGACCGTTGATGTTTTTCTTACCGCCTAATGTATTATAGGTTTATTTCATTTAAAAAACATTATTAGTAATTTTTCTTTAATTGGCGAAATATTAAAAGAGCTTTAGTTTAACAAAACTGATGCAGCATAAGTGTAACAAAAAGTAAACATTTAAAATATTTTATGTTTACTTTTTTTGCTTGCTTTTTTTTGCCTTTTGTTTGCTAATTTATTGCAGGCTGAACGATCATAGCTTTTTTATCAATTACGTGCTAATAGGACACAGGACAGTTATCCACACACACACACATATACATTATTTTGTAACATAATTATTGACAAAAAGCATGTTCTTTTTTTAAAATCCTGCTCAACAAAGTAGATGTGGTTGTTGCCAAGTAATACATTAAAATGTAAAAATTTGTTTGCATCAACACAAACATGAGTATAAAGAAAAAAAAAACGAAAGTGGCAAACTCTAGTTTGTGCTATTGTCTTAATGAGGGAAAACATTTTATGTGAACAGATTTTCAGGAGAAGATAATACGAGAGTTGCGAGGTAATGGATGAAATAAGGAAATTAACGAATGAGTGGGGTAGATATTTCTTGAAACAAAACAATATTACAATGTTAACGCATGCACCATGAATCTATGGTAGCTGAAGTTGGCTGCATAAAGTTTGCAATGCAAGAAACTGAGAGTTTTGGAAAGTTGTAGCCGATGGTGTTGTTCCCAAGGGTTATAATGGGTTATAATGGGATGCTGATAATGGGTTCTTTTCAACCCCAGGTCCTATATTAACGTTATCTATGACTTGGGCTATTTTGACTTACATTGAATCCCTCAACTTTCTGAAATACGTTTCCTCCAATTTTGTTCACTTAAGTTACATATAAAGCTGACATATTTCTCAAAAAATTTCGCATATTTTTTGGATTTCGCACGTGTCCGCTACCTTTCATTGTGACTTATATTATTATATTTAGTTAGATATTGCCTAACCTTTCAAATGAAACCTTGATCACTCCGTTAGCACTTCTTGATTCCGAGATATAACAGTAAAAACTCAGCAGACATTGCCGGATTCTAGGCCAACTCAACATTCCGAGTCCCCATAACATGAAGCACGATTCCCTCTCCCTCACACTTGAATATTTTAACCTTCCCCTGTATACAATGATATATTTAAATTTTGCAAATTAAGGATTATGGACAGTTTTGCAGCTTTTATTGCTTGCTTTCATATAGCCGGTTCAGGATCGGAATATTATGTTTCCGTGTCCATTTTGAAATAGTCCATTCAAATATTCAATCGATTTACCTATTGCTGGCGATACATAAATTTTGCTTAAAGTTTATTTCATTTACTACCTAAGTTATTAAGTAATAATTATGTAAGCACTTTTCTTGTTCGTTTCAGTATAAGTAATTCATTGAAAAGTATAATACCAAAATGAAAAACTTTTACTATTATATATTTTGTTACTAATTTAGTGACTACTAAAATATATTTGTTTTAGAATTTTGCTAGAGGAAAAAAAATGAATTTAAAGAAATCATTAAAGGTTAAATGAGTTAAATGAATCATTAAAGATAATTTATGTTGTCCTTCATTTTAGTAATGTACAGATTTGCGAAGACCACAAGCAGCCTGTACTCATTGTCACTTGGCCACTGACACACACACACACAGTGGAAAATTATCAAACATTCATTTATTTTATTTCTTTATATGTAATAAAAATATTATAATATAATAAAAAATCGAATAAATAGTTGCATGCACGATATTACATTAATTTAATAAATATTTTAATATTTGGTCAGATTTTTGTAGTAACAAAGCATAAAAGTAACTAATCAAATGTTTTTTTTAATGAGAAAACATTTATAAAATCTATTTGTATGGATAGCCGGTTCAGAATTCGTAGTATTACTCGTATGTTTCCATGTCTACACCGTACATTTGAAAGCAAGCAATGTTTAAATTAAGCATTTATTGAAATGCATTACCAGCACGCAAGAGTGTTTGGTATGCATCAGTATTACTTTGTATCTAAATTTCGCAGTCCACCAACTAAAAGGATATAGATTTATTCGTAAGAAAGGCAGTGGCATCTCACGTGCTCAGGAACTTAATCAAAACTTGAAGAGAAAGGAAGGGGGCCACGAAGACATTCCTGGGCATAGAGTACCATTCTTAATGCAAGCCGCACTTAAGTGTTGTATTGAGGCGTAAAACCTCACCCCACCATAAATTATCCTTAAAACACTTCATTCCATTCTAACAGGTTTCATTTGAAAATTACTTCCCCCATGCGAAGGAGGTTCAATCCCACTTTGCCATCCCTCTTTCGCAGAGAAGGCCATTAATATTTTGTGATCTGCCAACTCGCGGCTGCACAATAATAGCAGACAGGGGGAGGGGAACAACACTTAAATAATACACTGCCTGCATGCGATTTCGTTTCTTGTTTGGCTGTTTGGTGGAGGTTTTATTTTATTTTTATTATTTTTTATCACTCGTTACTTCAACGTTTTGCTTTTTTAATTTGTCACCTTTCAACACTTATCCCAGACGTAATAACACCGGAAAGCACCACAAAGCATTGAAGAAGTTTTTTTTTGCGAAAGAATGGTTCCATGATGTGTGTAATTTTCAGTGTCATGATAATAAATCTGCTGCCCCGAATGAAAAAAGGCCAGCGCTGATTCTTCCCCTATTTAGGCAATCAGCACCAATCGCAAAGAACTCCTTGATGCGGCCAGTGTGATAAAGATATGATCTCCTTCCGAAAAGGTAAATAGCTTGTCCGATCTGACTGCACCAAGGACATTAACACGAATAATTCGTGTTTGATATATCGGTTTGGGGGAAAACTTGCCTTCATTGTTTTGTTTTTTGTTGTTGCTTTCATTTGGATGATGGGTTAAGGTTGCTTTATTTTATTTAGAAAGGATTGTGTGCAATGAGCAACCTGACAGGACGATGAAAAGAAAAAAGGCATCGGATGACAATGAAATTGGATTTTGATAACTAGAATTAACACCTCCGCAAGTGTGAGAAATTACACTGGCGAGTCTTCAGGGACATCCCAGTTGGATGTATCCTAAAACTCAGCTCTTACTACACACTGGTGTTTATGTAAATGAACACATTTCTTCACAGCTGTTTAAAAAAAATTTGGAAAGTATTAACTAATGCTTCACTCACACGATAATGATCGTTTTTTTTTATTTATAAGTTTTTGTTTTCTGCAAAACAACTAGTTACCAGTCAAGTAGATAATAAATCTTGAACAATGCTAAGACAAGCCTATCTAAAACAATAACACTAAAACAGAACACAACAATCAATCAACCAAACCACTATATACTAACTTTTTCTCACACAACATCTTGAGAATAGATTTTCAACCTGTTAAGTATCTTATATTAAGCAATAGCCTTGAAAAAATAATGAAAAATTTCTTTTGTAGGTTAATGAAATGTATATTAAAATGTTTCCATGACAAAACAATGGATTAACATAGTTGAAATCCATCAGGAATCCTTATCGAAGAAGAATCGATATGTATTTTATGATAAGTTTTTTATTCGTCAATTCTTTTTAAACTAATATGTACATACATAATGAATTAACCCAAATGCAATGGAATTTTTAAACTTTGATACAATAAATCACTCCTTGTTTCAAATAGTAAACAGGTAAATCTGCTGAAAATTATAGTTTTATGTAATTTGCAGTAAGTATGTGGTAGAATCACTAAATAATTATATCATCATATTAATTTTTTTAGATGTACGATAAAAAGTCGAAGCAATTTTAATTTATTACATTAAATTTAAACTACTTTACATACCTGCTTTAAAATGGAAATAAAAAATTTAATATGGATGTATTTATAATGTCTTATCGACTTTGCGTTATTCTGAATTTTATTAAAAAAAAAAAACGTGATAGGATTTATAAAAGGAAGCTATACAAAAGTTTTTGTTATCATTGTTTGATTGTTTGTTGTTATCAACATTTTTAACTGCTATTACTTTTAATCTTTATCAATTTCTAATTAATAAATAACAAAAAATCGCTATTATTGCATTAGATATAAATATTGAAATTACTACTTGACACATTGATGAAGGAAAAAAAAGATATTTTAGTTGGCGAAACTGGTCCTATTTGGTCATTTCTTTCTTTGTAGGAGAATTTAAATAAAATTGACAGATACTGATACATTGTGTTTGTTCTAATTTTTAAGAAAGTGTTTCTTAAGAAATATCATTTGACGTATGAACCGAAGCATTGAAAAATGATTAAAGAAATTGATCGTTATTGTACTTTTAAATCTCACCATTAAAAGTCAATAGATACTAGTTTTGAATGGCCACACCTTTCAAAGCCTGATGTCGATAAACTAATAATAAGATAACCAGGTCATTTACTTGGAAAGGGTTTAAGAAGTAGACTTGATTTTTATTTAAGATGAACTTCAATGCGCTAAAAAATTAAGATAATTCGTTCCACTTAATCATATTATTTTGAAAACAATCATAAATCACATGTGTTAAACCTTTAAATAGGTGATATGAACTGTTATGGGTGTACGCTTCCGAATGTACTTTCATTTATTGATCTAAAATGATTCTTTATCAAACATATATATCAGTATTAAGTCAGCATGACGCAATAATGTGTTTCTATCTCCAACTCAAACAGATTTGATTTTTTACAGCATGTACAAATGATAGTTTTAAATTATTTAAAAGAACATTGATTAAGATATAATAGACGTGTCGTTAGCTACTAAACCAAATAGTGAACTTCATTTGTAAATGAAAATTAAGAAAGGCTTTTCATAGATACCAGTTTGCTGATAGCAAAATCAATATACATTTAATAGAAAATATGTAGCAGTTTAAACGTTACTTAGTGTGCATCACGATTAAGGGCTACACTACACCACCGAAATTTTTAATGTGTTCGTACTCTCTTTCTTTCTCCTCAATCCCAACGGAAGAACTTCCTGAACTTCCATCGTTCCCATTCTTATTACAAATATTGATCGGTTGTCGGGTTTCGAGCCTAGCTCTCAATATTCAGAGACCCAACGCATCATTCCCTAAGCTACTCTGTCACAGAAAAATGGATTTAACTTTTTATTTCAGTTATAAGAAAGTTACAGTGCTTAAAATTATATAACCAACATAGATCATTCAAAACCATCAAAATTAAAATATATGCAAAAGGAGCCCTTTCAGTGAAATACTTTTATAAACTACATATATATTAACACTATTTTTATTATACATGCAATAAAAAAGAAATTAGAAATATAATAATAAATTTGATTATTTACTTTTATATTTATGATACGAATGATACATGTATATATTTAGCTTTTCTCGTTGATTATATAAAAATAGCATTTAAGCATTGTTTATTTGATGGTACAGCCCTAAAACAATAACAAAATTAATCCTCCTTAAATAAAATTAAATAATTATTCTATTTTTGATACAACATAAGTATTATAATAAGATATAACAATAACAGTATTTAGTAAAAAATAAATTAAATTTTATAGATGCATACATACTAAGTAAATTGGATTGTTAATGTAGTCACTAATAAACAGGATAATTCTTCATTATATTTATCAATAAGTAAGAAGTAATAATATGCATTTATTAAATTTAAATATGACATTATTTTTATATAAATTAGCAGTTATGATATATAGCCGATCTATATCAGAATATGGTTATAAATTCATACAAGAATAAGCACTAATAACTGATACATATAAAAATATTTCGAAGAATCATAATTTTTCTTCATTACGTTTGAATATTTTACTTTTTACTTTATTAAAAATCTATCAAAGATCGCTTTGCAATATGTATTCTCTTCTTCAAACTATTTTAAACCTACTATAAAAGCTGATATTATTCAGATTTTGTTATGGAAGGCTTGTAGATAATTGAACCATTAACCATCTTGCAGGATAATACAATCATCATTTTACACACTTTTCAATACAAGGATTTCAAACTCACCTCCAATGTAACATGAGAAAGAATTTTTCTGACATTAGGACTTCCAAATGGACAACTTTGTTCTTAGGTAGTGTTAGTTGCAGTGCTGTGCTTTTTCGCGTGAGCATCGATTCTGAATAACCTTTTACAGAAAATAAGCTTTGTGGGTGGATCCCTGCGAGCAAAAAAGAGATACGGGAAATCGTCTGCTAAAGTAACGGTGCACCACCCTCTGTCACTTACCGCAGTGGCGTTGTTTATGCAGAAGAGGTGGGGGTGTTTGCAAATCGGCTGCTTTTGTGTCGGTACATACAAGCTTGTTTGTGGCATCAATGTTTGTTGTTTATTTTTAAATTGAGATATTGTTGCGGTCAACTTTAATGATTTTTTTTTGTATTGTACTTGATATTAAAAAAGTTTTCAAATTATTTTTATGAAATTTATTTGATGGCTTGAAGAGTTCTGATATTTCCTCATATATCTTCGATTAATATGTAATCATTTTGAATTCTAAATTTTGACTCAATCAACAAAAATTTTTGAAGAAGAAATTTTGAACTTTTAAAAATCTGTCTTAAAATACTATTTATGATATGAACAGGAAAAACTAACAGAGAGGGTTGAAAATGAAATTTGATACTCTCATATATTTGGATATTTGAAAATCAATTGATTTAATAATTATATAAAATTAATTTATCTCATAGAACTATTTAATAGAATTTATCTCATATCATTATTAAAATCACGGTTTAGATATAATAATCAAGCACCATCAGGCATCATAATGAAATAGAGATCAATAAACTGAAATATAATAAAAAAGTATATATTTTATTACTATCAGTTATTATTATTTTAAATTTAAATAAAACCATTAAATTTAAATTTGTGAATTAAAAAATTTTGCAATAAAATCAAGTTCACATATTTATTTTATTAATATTTTTTCTCCTGATTATAATGTATCTGAAAATAAATAATTAAAATTAAGTAAAGTATAAAAATAAATCCTTATTATTCCTTCATTTATTATTTATGCTTTACTATGTACCATTTAAAAAATAATTATGAATTATAATTATTAAAATTATTTTTATGAATAAAATGAAAGCCATCTTTATAGACGAAAACTACGAAAAGTAAAAATTATAGATTACAATTTAAATAAATTAAGAAAAGGGAAATATGAATAATCGAATAATTTTAATTTAATAAGATAACTAAATTTTGTATAATGTAGAACAGTAGCTTTTTCCATCCCGTGAGATTTTTCGCACTTTTACAAAATATATTTATTTTACAATGGCCAAAGTAGGGAAAACCAACGTATTAAAAAATATTTGTGCATCCATATAATTCAAAAATTTACTATCGCAATTATGAAAAAAAATTAACTCTGATTTTAAAATAATATTCTTGTTAATTTATGACAGATATTGCCTGTTTTATTTAGTTATGAGTGGGGCCTGAATGGCCGAGTGGCTAGCATTCTGGCGCTCGGTACCACAGGTTTCGGGTTCGAGTCCCGGCGGTGCCATGGTTGTTTGTAGTGGTTCGGAATCCACTTTAAAAAAAGTAGGTCCCGGTCTAATGGGATCGTAGAGCGTTGTGGGGGCATTGTTACTCCGCGTCCGTGGCATATCTTCAAGTTACACGCGCCCCCTGGGTAATGCAAAGTGAGTACGTCTGTGCAGCACTTGCCTTAAGGCATCTAAGACCAAGCTGTCTGTGTTTGCCAGCTGCATTAGAAAGAAAAATTAGTTATGAGTTAACAGTTATTACTCATGAACTTTTCCAATTTGAGAAATCTGGCACAAAAAGTTGTTAGCGCCTTTGATTCAACTTACACCTGCGAATAGTTGTTTTGAAAATGAAATTGACCAAACATAAAACACGCTCAAACTTAACGGATGTAACCTGCAACACCCATTACGATGTACCCAAATTGAGATCGATTTGCAAAAGCTAAGTGAAAGAGTGGAGAAGCAAATATTGCACTAGTAAAATAAATATTTTTTAATGATTTCATTTTTTTATTTCTTTTTTATTTCTTTACAGTGTGCGTTTAGTATAATTATTATTATATTATCTTGTTGATATGTAAGAATAATAGTAAAACACAATAATAATAACTCATTATGTTTCAATTTTTCACTCCAAAAATGTGAATAGTGGATCTAAATCTAATATGGAGATATATAATTTTATATGCGGCCCGCGGAGTTTTGATGCATTTTCAAAGTGGGTCGCAAGATCATTTGGCTTGGCCATCCCCGATGAAGAAAAATAATCTTTTTTTTTTTTTTTTTTTTAATTAAACTAAAATACACAGATAAGATTACAACTATGAAAATAAAATTATAAACAAATATTTTTCAACTTTCAATTCCTTTACCATTTTGATTTGGTTTATCGCGTATTTTTTTTACGTGTATTTTTTTTTTTTGCACACTTTAGTCTAATGAGACCTTAACCTAAGTTTAACGTGAATTCAAAACCACTAATAAATACCCATACCACCGCCAAGATTTGAACCTGAAGTCTGTAGACCAAAGGCCAGAGCGCTAGCCAATAGGCTATTAGGCAGCGTTACCATTTCGAAGATCCAAGAAATTTCTTTATAAAAGAAAAATCAGGAAATCTCTAAATTAAAAAAATATCTGTATATTGTCTTCTAAAATAATTAAATAATCTAGCAATCTGAAACAAAATTACATTAAAATAATTTCCTACTAAATTATGTAGCTGGAACTGGCGCTGAAGACAAAAAGTTAACGCCACCATCTTTGTAACAAAAATTTTTAAATTATAAGGTTGAATGAATAATTAAAAGAGGAATCCAATTCAATTCCTAGAGAGGAAAAAAAAAAATAAATAAAAGCCAAACAAAATGAGGCACGCATAATTACGGCCAAAAAGAATTGCTTGAAGGCGTACCAGACATGTGGCATCGCATCATTTGCATACGCTTAGTTTTTCGGATATTATTTCGGTTGAGCCTTTTCCATATTTGGAAAAGCCTCCATTGTCCTCAAATTAAACATATTTCCCGTCGTACACGTATGACGCCTTCCCGGGTTTTCGCTATTATTAACGATTTTCCACTAATCATAAATCACTGGCAAGTAAATATATGGAAAAAGGCGCGAGAATTCAACTGCGGGGGCAACGATTCGTCAGACAAATGATCTTTTGGGGTGACTCATTTTCCACGACGTGAATTATGTTAGAAAAACGCCAGGTATAAATGAGCATTTCAGGTGGACGAGATATTTTCTCGCTTCATATTTCACCTAGCTTGGAATGCTGTGGTACACCTCATAGGGAACCCCATTACAGGCTTGAAAAACGTGCGGAAGAAAGTGGATTACACAGAAGCAATGAATGCATTGCTGGTTTGCTTTTATTCAAAATTAATTAATGATTTTTGCATGACAATGATAAAGCACACACTTTCGTGGCTTATAAAGCAAACGTTAAATTTACTTTTTCTAACTCTGAAAGACACTTTTCGGGTCACTCATCCATTTTTAATAAAGGAATGCACTTTGTTACCTTCTAGTGTTTTTAACGCCTTAACGAATAATACCGAAAATCTTCCTTGAATCTGTTAGAAACACCGCGAGATAACTCGTTCTTCGAAAATTATTTTTTTAATTCTAGAACTAAAACAAGTATTTTGAGCTACGTTGTATTATTTTAAGGTAAACACGAGTTCACTTATTATATCGTACATCTGGAACAGGCATGTCAGGGAATGTCCCTTTCATATATTTTTAAAATAGTTTAAGAGTGTAACCTTCTTATTTATTTAATTTTTAAACTTTTTAATTAACCCTTTAACTAATTACACCCAAATATACTCGTAAATCATATTTTAATTTATTAAAAAAAACCCCGAGATAACTCGTGCGAAAATGATTTTTTTTTTTTTAATACTGGATTACATTTGAATACATGTTTTGGACAACGTTGCAATATTTTAAGGTAAATACGAGGTCATTTATGACATCGTACATACTAGTTTTAAGAACGTTACCTTCTTGTATTTTTTAACGAATCATACCGAATATACTCGTAAATCATCTTTGAATCTCTTTGAGATACCACGAGATAACTCATGAAAAAATTATATTTTTTAATTCTGGACTAAAACGAGTATTTACATTACGAGTACGTACTACATTGTATTATTTTAAGATAAACACGAGTTCACTTATGACATCTGGAAACAAGCATGTCAGGAAATGTCACTTTCATATATTTGTTACCTTCTAGTTTTTTTTAACGTCTTAATGAATCATACCGAATATACTCTTAAATCCTCTTTGAATCTGCTCAAAACACCACGAGATAACTCGTACGAATTTTTTTTAAAAATCTGGATTAAAACGAGCATTTTGGACTGCGTTGTATTATTTTAAGCGTTAATTTACTCATGGCATCTTACATTTGGAAACAGGCATTCTATTGCGATTTCATATTTTTTTACAGATAATTGACTCGATGTTCTTCAGTACGCAATGATGGACCAGGAGCTGGGTTTTATTTATTACTTATTAGCGCTCCAAAATGAGTGAAGGCGAATATAGCTGCAATGATAATAGCAGCGATGTATCGTACTGATCGTTGGGGATAAATCGGAGAATTATAGTTTTGATTTTAATGTACACTGAATTTAAACTTGAATTCCTACAATAAAAATGAAAAAACAAAAACAAAAAAAAAACTGAATATCAACTAATTTATTATAACTCTAAATAAACATATTTCCGAATTAAAAAAAATATTAAGAAATAAAATATTATTTGAAAAATAAACTCTAGATCTTTTAATACATTAGGAATAGTTTTTGAAGAATTGAGAAGTCTATTGCCGTCGTATGACTTTTAGATATCTGTATTTGCGTGGTGTATGTCAGAAAATTATAAAAACGCCATTAAATAATGAGATTTCTGTACTTAATTTCCACTGAGTGTACTTGTCTTTCAAAGTAGTGATTGTTGTGTACTACAAGAATTTCAATAACTTAAACTATCACTATGGCACAACCACTTGGCTGTATGATTGGAATTTTTCATGTTTTCTCCAATTAGAAACATGAAAATACCACTCTTTTTATCTCTAAAATTACTTCGGAAGGCATAACTTGTTACTTTTAACTTTTGTGTTATAGACCTCTCCATTCATGGTATAGTCTGGGTGGGCTGAATCTACTAAAAAAATCTGCCATAGCAATGAAAAATTATCTCAATTCAAGTGATGGCATTTTTTTAAAAGAAGAGTTCTGAAACAATAGAATCCTTTTAATTAGTTTTAATTAGTTGCTATAACAAATAACTTTGTTTAATTAATATAGACAGCTGCGCGAAGTTTATTACCTTGCAACTTAGATTGAAAACAGCTCGGAATGAAGTGGCTGAAGGCCAAATTTTTTTCGAGCTCTTTAGAAAAAATTGGTTTTGATTAAATGAATCTTCCTTTTTTTATTTTGTATGCGTTGGAATGAAGATGATACGTTAAGAAAAAAGATGATTTGTTTATTTTTTTATACATTAAAAATAACGAGCTTCTAATTAGTAGTATCAGTCAAGTTGTGCAGAAAATTTTTTTGATACTTTAAAATTATAAATATGAGCATGAAAAATATTTAGATCCCTTAACCACATCCTTTTGTAATTGTAGAATAATAACTGAATTTTTATCTGTTGTTGTTGGGCCTGAATGGCCGAGTGGCTAGCGCTCTGGCGCTCGGTGCCACAGGTATTCGGGTTCGAGTCCCGGCGGTGCCCTGGTTGTTTGTAGTAGTTCAGAATCCACTTTAAAAAGTAGGTCCCGGTCTAATAGGATCGTAGAGCGTTGCGGGGGCATTGTTACTCCGCGTCCGTGGCTTATCTTCTAGTTACACGCGCCCCCTGGGAAATGCAAAGTGAGTACGTCTGTGCAGCACTTGCCTTAAGGCATCCAAGACCAAGCTGTCTGTGTTTGCCAGCTGCATTAGGAAAAAAAAAACACCTGCTGTTGTTTTAATAAGAAAACAATTCTGCTTCTTTTCAATTTTTCAAAAGATATGTCGATTAATTTTAAAATATTTTCCCTAAAAAAATTTGTTAAACTGGAAAAAATTGTGATTACAAGATTGCTGAAAAAAATAATTTAATTAAAAAATATTATTAAACAATTGTTTCATTTAATGTTTTTTATTATTATTATTTCCAATGGCAGGCTACAATAAGTAATAAAATAAAAAAGAAAAAGAACACAAGGAACATGAAAGCAACAGCGAGAATCGAAGTAAATCACATAGTGACATGTTTAGCCCATAAGGGCACTAGCCACCCAATAACAGTAGAGGGTTTCATTTAATGCTAAATTCAAAATGTAGTCCAATTAATTATTTAAAAAAATATTTGCAGAATACTAACTGTAATAGTTATGAGTCTGGTCGTCAGTTAATAGTAAGTCTAACAAATATTTGATAATTTACCAAAAATATATTTTAATTATTTTTGGAAATTTTATCAAATCATTTAAAATAAAATTATAAATTATAAATAATTTTAAAAAAATTCTAAATCATTGAAAAAATATCACATCAATTCACATCTTTTAATATTTTTGCGGCCTGATGGCCAAATTGACCAGCTCTCGGGCTTTTGGTACCACAGGCTTCAGGTTCGAATCCTGGCGGTGGCATGGATGTTTGTTAGGGGTTCGAAAACCATGTTAAACTGTAGATCTCGGTCTAATAACAAATACCTAAAGTATGCAAAAAATTATCGTAGAGCGACTAACCAAACCAAACTCAATATTTTCGCTAATTCTATCCGCAATGGAATGTAAATATGTGCGAAGCACCTTAATTTCCAAAAATGTCTTTTCCTTCTACCTGGCAGAAAAGTTTCAAATATTGCAATTATTGTAAAATCTTGATAATTAAACAAAACAATTGAAGATGTTAATGTCCTTGTTTTTTATTATTGTTAGTTAAAAGTTAAAAAATTTTAAATTAAGAAAAAGAAAAAATGTAAGTTAATATATTTGAAATCAAAAGCAGATAAAAATTCCTGCACCGTAAGCTGTTATGTTTTTCACTTGATCACCATCAGCTGATAGTAGAGCCGAATTATAAAACTTAAATAAACGATATTTTTTGCATATTAACAAATGAGATTATCTAATTTGATAATGAATCAAAGCAGCACTGAATTAGAGTTAGTAAAATAATAAGCTTGCTGCAAAGTTGTGTGTGGCTATTGTTTAATAATTCGATAATTGAGATGGATGATGGTAATGGAGCTTTAATAGCAAGTCTGTTTAACCTTTGGTCCGACATTATTATGAATGCGATCTAACTTCAAGTCATATAATTATTCAGATATTTATGCTCTTTTAAAAATATATTATTGAGATTTTAATTAATTAGAGAAAAGTTGAAATTAACTATATTTTCGTTGTATTTAAATATCAATATACATTTTTTACTTTTATTGGTATTTTTATCTCGTTAATTAAAGATGATTTATGTGCTCAATAATTTAAATAAATTTTAGGAAAGAAGTAAAAAATTATTATTTTACAGCACTTTTGCTTTCGCTTATTTGCCAATGGATATTTTAGATTGTACATTATTTATTATTATTAGGTTTTTTTTCCTTGACAATGACTTAAATTTAACTTATAATGTTTAACTTATTATAGTTAAATAATTTATAAATATTTTAATTATATATTTAATATATTTTATATAGGGTAATAATATAGGGTAATTTTATATAGGGTTTAATATATTTTATATTATAAATATATTATATATATTTTAATTATATAATTTTAATTATAATAAATATTTTAGATTGTACATTATTTATTATTATTAGTTTTTTTTTCCTTGACAATGACTTAAATTTAACTTGCAATGTTTAAATTATTTAAATTAATATATCTTAAATTTAAATATCTAAATATATATTTTTTTCCTTTCACATTCAGCCTAAAAAAAAACTTAATGCTTTGGACAACCTCGCTTTAAAGTCTAACGGATAGCAATAAGCAAACATTGCACTTTAGATTAGGGTGAGAGAAATTTATTTAATGCAGATTTCTAACCCCATTTCTCGCTTTTGTAGTGAATAAACTCTTTGTACCGATTCTAATAGTAACAGTACAGTTACTTGAGTAATATTTTATATATTTTTTTCATTTGTAGTGCTTGCAATTAGCAATTACAATTCTAAAAAGAATCGTTTTTTTATAATTAAAAATCATAAAGCAGGAAAAAAATGTGTTTAATTGGATTTCATTATAATACATATAGGGTGATTATAAAAAAAACCTTTTCGTTCTGAGTCCCTAGCTATTATACCATTCACAGAAATGAAATATTGGTTTAAGGTATTTTGAGGTAGGTGCTCAAGTATCATACGAGAAACAACAGTTAAACTCTTAACAGTTACAGTTACAGTGAAGAGTTTTCGAAAATTTCAGATGTCAACATCTTTTATTATTATTCGAATGGGATCTACATAGCGAACAAACATAAATAATGTTTGAAGGGTAATTGTAACACGAAAATCGCCGGCACTAAACAGACTAAGAAGAAAAGTGAAAGCAACCAATAATGACACGGAAGTAACAGAAAGCAAAGCATTTTAGCGTATTTCACAGATTTTCCACGTGACCTTCTTCACACGCGATGACTTATTTGCACTCTCTGCATGCGGCACTATCCACCATCTGCATGCGGCACTTTGCAGAAAGACTCCAATAGTTGCCAAGTGGTCCTTATTCTAATGACCGTGACCTCCTTCACACGCGATGACACCTTGCATACGGCACTATCCACCATCTGCAGACGGCACTTTGCAGAAAGACTCCAATAGTTGCCAAGTGGTCCTTACTCTAATGACCGTGACCTCCTTCACACGCGATGACACTTTGCATACGGCACTATCCACCATCTGCATGCGGCACTTTGCATACGGCACTATCCACCAGCTGCATGCGGCACTTTGCAGAAAGACTCCAATAATTGTCAAGTGGCCCTTACTCTAATGACCGCCAAGTGGTCCAAACTCCTGTGGTCGCCAAACTTCTTTGACCATGGACTCCATTTCTTAGCTTTTTGTTGAACCCTTCTGTTTTGATATAATACAATTATAATAAGATAAGCAAAAACGCACTTTTCTGAGTTCTTATATCATTTTATAATTGCAGCAGTTGCGTGTAGAATACGGTAAATATTGCGCATATACTCTTGCTTTTGTTGCCTTTCCAAATGGAAGTAATCCAAGTTATCAGAATTAAATGTTATCCGTACAATAATGTTTTTTTTTTTTTTATATTTACATTTTGCTATCGACCCTGATCTCGAATCAATCCTTAACAATATTATATCGATTCCTGTTTAAGAAGACATAAATAAAAATATTATATTGACCCTTGAGGGTGTATAGCAAAATATATAAATAGCCATACGGATATATGAGAGACTGATGCACTTTAGTGTCCTCTGAAATTATTCCTGAGTCACAGTTAGGTTAAAATGAAGTTGATATGAGTTTGATTTGAAAATAAGTTTTTTTTATTTAAATCCGCACATCTTCATTTAAAATCTGTTTGCCTCAATATCTGCATACAAGAGAGAAAGACAGTGCGTGCAATCATTATTTATTTATTCGGAAAAAATATTTTTTATCTTTCACACCTGTTTTCGTTTGTTAACAATGATTGATTTGAGCAGCATTTAAAGATTTGCAGGTGTGGGCGAAACGTAAGATACGGGTCCACGCAGCACTCAAAAATAGATTTGTTTTAATTAATCATAGTGTGCACATTTTTGAATAATATAATTTAAGTAAAGAAGTGAAAAAATTATTGAACGTGCTTTAGTGATATGAGAAGAAGGTGACATATTTTATTAAAACATGATATATTTTATGCTTTTCTTTCATAAACTAAGAAAGCAAAATGGATTCTATTCGTAGGAATGTATGATATATGGACGTGCCTTTCAGACATTACGTTCACAGATATACACACACAAATTTTTTATAATTTGCAATTCCAGTTTATGCAGTCTTTATTTTATGCCTATTAATAAATTCTATTTTAATAATTTTACTTCCTTTTTTGCATATTTTATCATTTTCTTTTAAAATTATGTATTATAATCGATTTTACAAATAAATATCTTAAAGATGCTTTTAATTAAGATAATATATCGTGGAATTTTTCTGATGGCATCCTAATCATTTTGTGCATCTAATATCATAAAATTATGTAACTTAATTTTTGTAACAAAGCATGCATAATTTTTTTAAAAAATTAGAGATTTACATACTTTAATAAAAAAATATTCAATTATTCCCTATTTAAACTTTTTCCTTGAAGAAAGCTATTCAATGAGTATCATACATTGTACGACAATAACAATGCGATATCGTTTGATGATAACAAAAATTTTAAGATGCAAGTAACATTTGCCTTTGATTCGCTTTTGAATATTTCACTAATAGAAACTTTCGTTTTACACAAAAATTTTCTTTTACTGTTTTTTTGTTTTATTTCTTTATAATATTTTGTGCTTTAAAGTGGATTCTGTTCTTATACTAAAATCTCAAGTCGTAGTATGTCTGCAATCAGAAGCTGACAGAGTACGAGATCAAGTATCTTATTTATTGGCTTTGGTTCTACGACGTAAGATTTTACCATCCAGTTGAAACTTTTTATAAATAAAGATAAATTCCTGCATTATGTATTAAGAACTTTTAAAAATAATAAATATTTTAAATAAAAAGAAAAATAAACATCGATGTCAATATGACATCAAGCTAAAAAGATTTGGAAGAATCGTTATGTAGGACTAGATATATCGATATTGTAAAAGTATTGTATAGATATAACGATTCTATATATCTAGATATATAGAATCGTTATATAGACATTGAAGAATATTAGGACAATTTTTAAGCAGTACCTTACTCAAAATTTGTTATTATATGATACGAGAATTACCTGTATATGGTTTGCTTTCAGTCTTTATTGCGACTTTTGCTAATATATAATATTTAAATTATAATAAAGTAAATGATAAAATTTAAATTTTATTAAATGATATTAAAAATGATTAGTGAGCATGCTTAGAAGAAGAGAAAAAAAATCTACAGAAAATTTTCATTATAACAGAAAGAGAAAAGAGAGAGAGAGAGAGACAGAGGAAGAATTTTAAGAAAGTTAATTTTAACGTTTCCTGTTTAAAAATTTCCTTTTTTGTTTGAATTTCAAAAATTTCATTTTCATGTTTTGAACTTCAATTTCGCAATCTTTTAAATGCTTTTTTTCATCCAAGAATTTGACTTGATTTAACCCATTTCCATTACATAAAAATTAAATAAACGCCCTTTTTATGCAATATGCATATTAAATTCTAATGTTTTTGATAATAACTTCCGAGCACATAAAACTTATACAGATTTTTATAGTGAACGCTAATGGATGCTATGGAGATCTACATTCATTACTAATAAATTCGAATTAAACATTGAAATCCTCGAAGATCCCAACACCAGCAGAAATTAAGAAACCTAAAAGAATTAAAATATTTAAAGCTACTTCATATTTCTACACTAGGTAAGCCACTTTAATGTTTAATTTTCACGAATATACATATTCATAATTATTAAACATTGAAATCTATCTGTCTCAGAATTTAATAAACCAATGACAATTGAAATATGTCAGGTTCATTGTTTATAACAAATTTCAATGTTTACCGATAAAGAATACTATGTACATATATAATTATTAGTAAACAACAAAATAGTTTAAGATTTCGTATATACCAGGACTTACTAAGGATAATCTCTCTCTCTCTCTCTCTATATATATATATATATAAAGCAAGAATAGCATATATAAAGATCATTTACTTTATTATAACCAGCGTCAATTCTATCTGACTATAGATATTGCTTACATCCATTATCAATAATGTCCATTATCAATAACCCCTGCCTAAAATCTCGGAAAAAAATTATCTCTGTTGTTATATTATAGAATATAACAAACCATTGAAAACCGAAATACGCAACCAAAACAAAAACAGGAAACAAAAAAAAAAATAAAAGACAGAGAGACGAACGGCTACACCACTACGAGAGATAGATTTCATTCACTAACTCGCTCAAAAACCACTTAAAAAAACTATAAAAAAAAATTGGAAAAGAAAAGTCGTGCAGGCAGAAAAAGACCGCAAAGCAGGGTGAAATAAAAAAAAAGGGGGAAAAAAAAAGAAAGAAAAAAAAATTCAAACCCAACAGCGTATTGCACGTGGAACACACATTGGCAAAGAAGGCAGTGCCTAACTGCGTCGCGTGCCATTGGAAGGTCGCCCTGCGGCACACTTGATTGGCGGCGCGCGTCGCACCACCCCCTCGCCGTGTAACAACCCCCCCTTCCACGATTCCTTCTCTTGCTCTCCCCCCGCCCCCCTCCCTCCTTTCGCGAGAGAAGTTGTGTTTAGCTGAGAGACCCGAGACACTTATTTTCGCCACTCGCATGTAAACGCGCGCTGAGGTATTGGCGGCGCAAGGCGTTAGGCTTAGCTGCTGGGTCCATGTCCGCGTGCGTTGCCGTCGAATCGACCGTCACGTCCACCGAAGGTCTGCGGACGTACTACGGCACGGGGATGACCACCGAAATGGCCGACTTCCACGATGTGAGTCCAATAGTTTTTTTGTCCATCTTTTGGGTACTGTGGGTTACGTTTCTATAATACTGTTAAATCCCTCCACTTTAGGTTTTTAACGTGATTAAAAATTAGTTATACCGCACAAAATCCGATGACTTTTGAAATGTAGAAAAATTAAGTATTTGTTACATTAACAATCTAATCACCTACATTTTTTTCGAAATTTATCTAAATAGTTGGACTTAAACTTACCTAATCGATAAAAAAAAATCAAAAATTTTGTTTTCTTTCAGGCAATTCCGAAGGACAAGTTTTTTATTGGAAGCTTTATATTAATGTATTATTATTTTTTTTAAATGTATTTTTCTAGGGATGGGATTTTCAAGTCATTTTTTTCCGAAACTTTAAAATCCTATACAAAAATTTAATATTTCAAATTTTTAAGCAAATATTAGTCTAATCTATGGTGCAATTTAGAAAATTTCTGGAAGTTTATGTAATCTATTAGTAAATAATTTTTGCAAGTTAATTAGAACATAAATTTTTTTCAGTTAAAAACTGCTTTTTGACAAGTTCATTTCAATTCTTTTCATTTTAAACACAAAGTATGATTATTTTTTCACATTTCTTGAATGAATTTTGAAGACATTTATTTCTACTTAAAATGAAATTTAATAATGTTTAAAAACATCTTTATTTTTAAATGTTCTACTTCTTCTCCAAATAATTCATTACTTTTTCTTTAAAATATAAATTCTTTTTAATTATAACTATAATTTTTAATTATAATTATGCTGAATGTAATTCATTGATTAAAGTTTTCTATTAAAAATTGAATTTTATTTATTTTTAAATTTCTGGCACGCAAATCGTAATATGTTTACATTTTATTTGAAAACTAAAGATTGAATTATGCATTAGTTACGAAAAATATTTTGCTTTAATATAGCATTTAGATTGAATCTTAATTATTTACAATTATATATATACATATATTTATTGCATAGATAGTTGAAAACAAATTCTGATATTTACTCTATTAGCAAGTTTATTCTATTTATTATTTTTTTAAATAATCTTCCAGTAATCCAACTAATTAGTTCTATCAACTTTATGTAACTCTTAAAAATGTCTTTTATAATGGATATTGATAGCACATTTTTTTTAATGAGTTTATACTCAAGTTAAATTGAAAAGCATTTTATGTTAATAATATGTAATAAATTTAAAAAATATTAATTTATCTTTAATGCAAGTATTGTTTTTAAATACCAATAATATTATTTGTTTTTAGCTATATTTAAGATATAAACTTAATTAAAGGTAAATTTTACGTTTGAAAGCGCAAAGATTAATGAATATTTATTTGAGGATGATTCTGTTTAAAATATGAAGTTAAATCTCTTTATGTTTTTTTGACTGGTTTCGTAAGTGAAGACATAGACTCTTTCAAGACATATGAAAACGATAGAATATTAAATAAACCGATTTTAAAATTATTTATGATGCTAAAATAAATAGTAATTGATTTATTGGTAATTGAAGTGAAGAAAAAAAACAATTATCTGAAAGCGCTGTCTATTTATTTGGACATTTTCAAAGTCATTATGATGAAAAAAAAGGAAAAATGTGTTCTAGATAACTTTGAAAGTTATCAGAAACTTAATTTTAATAATAATTGCTAATGTACAATAGCTTTTTTTTTTAAAAAAATATTCAAAAAAGTTAATATGAATAATATTTACTGCCGGTATTAATTTTTTTTTATTTAGTTTCGAATTAGACGCATCTCATAGTTTAAAAATTGAATTATTATTTCAAATCTTTTTTAATCCTCTTAAGTTGATTTTTTTTAATTATCTTACGTCTAAAAATTGCTACAGTGAATAATATTTTAACTAGTGATTTAATGCAAAAAGAAAATCACGTACCTTCTGGAATTAAATATCTAATTTTAGGAGAAATAATATATATATATATAATTTAACAATGCATGCTAATTTTGTAAATTTATATCTTCAGAAATTTTGATCTATATGTGAACTATAATTGAATATAAAAATTATAATAAATTTAATTCGAAAATACTAATTTCGATTGAAAAGTTACATTAATTCGCCATAATTTAAAACAAAATAAATTAACAAAATAATGTGTTGCATAAATATAGATATATTACTGAACTATTTGAAAGTAGTTCATTTTTTAAAAATGATTGCATAAGCAATATATGAAGTCAGCTATTTAAAGCTATTAAATTAATTAAAAACTATTGTTAAATTTAAAGCTACAGAATTGTAATCTATATTATAATTCACTTTAAATAATTTATTTAGAAATCCTTTTATAATATCTCATTTTACGTATAATATGCGAAAGGAATTTTAAAAACATCTTTATCAAACTATGTAACTATAAATTATAAAATTATATCTGTATCTTATAAATATTCTATTGAACATAGAAATTATAAATTTAATTCGAAATTATTAATTTTGATTGAAAAGTTACATTAATTTGTCATAATTTAAAACAAAATAAATTAACAAGATAATATATTGCATAGATATCTATTATGTAATTTATTTTTATCTATTATATAATTTATTATTTATTAAGTGTTTTAGTAACATCTATTATGTAACAATTAAAAAGAGTCTTTAATCTAATTTCCAATGTTTTTAAAACTTCTTTTAATCAATCAAAATATGACAGACACTATAAATAAGAAAATGTATATTAAATATTTCTTTTACATTATATTGTATTTAAATAAAAATCTTATACATTCTTTCACTCTTGTATTTCTCTTCTTGATAAAAACAACAATAATTAAAATCGTTCTACTTCGATAATTTTCTTTGGCCAACATCAAAAACCACTTAATTTTTTTTTTCACTCAGTTATATTTAATTGTGCCGTATATTAGAAACATTAGATCATGTAATCAGTAAACACAAGAAGTGTTTTAATTCATAAAAATTCGTGAATGATTATGAAGTAATACTCAGCTTTGAACTACTAATTAGCATATCTGAATAATTATATTAAATTTTTCATAGTTACTAAAATTTAAAACATGATTTATTTTTTTTATTTATTTTTTTTTGGGGGGGGTATTAACAAGGAATTCAAATATCAGCATAAACCTGCGATGCATTATTAATGATACAATCTTGTAAATTTAGTAGAAACGCAGTTAAAGATTAAGCAAATTTATTTAAAATACTATTTTTCAAATTGTAAAAAAAGAAAAGAAAATGTAATAAAATATAAAAAATAAAAAATCTGTTAAAAAACCGACTAATAATAGAGCAATATATGAATATCAGAGGTTTTTTTTTAAATTTAAAATTAAAGTATTGGCTACTACATTAGGTTGCAAAAATAGCTTTTTTATTTGCAGCTAGTCAATGCATATATTGAATTAGAACGTATGTCACTAATTAAAGTTCAAAATCTTTACTTTAAAATAATTCATTATTTAGATACTATTGGTAATTATATAATATGAACATTCGAACTATGCCTTATGTCTCTGATCATCATTATCTTTTTAATAAACTATTTTAGTATCGCCTTATTTTCAATTATATTATTTAAATCTGTAACTTCTGAAAGTTAATAGAGCAATTAAGAAAATTTAATTTATTTGCTGAAAATTACAATCTTCTATAAAATAAGGTAGAAGTCAACCTAATTTTAATTTCTACAAGTGAGTATTAGTCTTATAAACGTGGTTATAGGTGGATCCAAAAATATTTTACAAAGTATTTAATTTTTAATTCCTTTTGTAATTTAATTATTTTATAATTTATTCCTTTTGTAATGAAAAGGAAATTTTCAATTCTCTTTATTTCCTTCGAAAGGCCAAAGTTTAAGGCATTATTCAAAGTTGAATGAATTAATTTCCGATGCCGAAGTCCACCAACAATATTTCACAAACAATGCCAATGATTGATTTTGATTATTCCGGAACGCATTTTTCCGGAACGCCTTCTTTTTCAAATTTAATTATCTAATCGTGATGTTAACACAAATGCCTTGCACACCGAAATTCTACGAATATTTTATAATTCAAGTATTTGATTTGTGTTCGACCTTTTTTTGTATTTGATTTGCACTTATTTATTTATTATAACTTATTTATTTTTACTGTATTTTTTTCTATTTGATTTGTATTTTTTATGAATACAATATAAAAGACATTCTAATTTGACAACTTCCAGTAAAGCATCGAATTTAAATTAAAATCCTTAGGTTTTCAGTATTTTTGCAACCATATTATAAAGATTGCAACCATATATGCAAAGATTTTATAAAGTATTTTAAAAATCCATACACAAAATTTAAAAATTTGTAATATTTTTGTAATGAATTTTTTATATAAGCATTTCACTTTAACAAGAATTCAAATATTAAAAATTATAATAAAATTAAAAAAATATCGATCAGTTGCGACATTTTTGAAATCAAATATCTGTGTCAATATGAGAAAATACAGAAAATTCACTTCTGAGGTGTAATGACTCAAACATATTTCAGATTTGAATGCAATTAAATATTGCTATAATTTTATAATTTGATTTTATAGCTGCAAAAATAATTGCTTTCTCGCAGTATTTTAAATAAATACAACATAAGTAATAAGTACATTTTTAGTTTAAAGGTAACTCCTTGTGCATTCCGTTTTTCAATTTGTTCATATGATATTAATTTAATACTATTCATATAATATTATTTTAACACTGCTCATATAATATTACATTAACTACTGATAACTTGTTTATGTTAGTATTTTTAAATATTGACACAAAAGAGGTTGCCAAGCACTAGTTTGGTTACTTTTATATCAATGAATGCTATTGTATTTTTGAGATTTTATTCGGTTTATTTGATATTAGCAATGTATGAATATCGGAGTTTATTTTACTTATTAAAAAGTTTTGACTACATTAGGTTTCAAAAATAGCTTTTTTATTTGCAACTAGTCAATATATGTATTGAATTAGTACGTATGCCATTATTTAAAGTTTAAAGTCTTTACTTTAAAAATAATTCATTATTTAGATATTATTGGTTATCCGCATAATATGGACTTCTTATGTCTCTGATCATAATGCCATCTTTTTAAGATCTGAGTTTTTATGGAAAAGCCTTCTCTAATTTATCAAGAAATATTTGTTTTTGAGTTTGTGACTTTATAATAATCAATTTACAAAAGTTCTTTTCGCACAAATATTTTGTTGTGACAAAAATTGGGGCTTCAATATTTTAGGATTGTTTCTAATTAGAAAGTTCAAAATCGTTACTTAAAGATATTTAATTATTTAGAAACTATTGGTTAGCCGCATAATATGAACATAATATTAATTTTTAACTCAACAACTCTCGTTAAGATTAGTATGTTTTATGTGAAATCGGGGACATTTTGATCTGGTACAAGAAAACATGATGATCCGAGAAATAAGACGCATTTAAGGTCCCTGACCATCGTGTCTTCTTTTTAAGATCTGAGCTTTGATGTGAAAGCCTTCTTTAATTTATCAAGAAATATTTGTTTTTTAGTTTGGAATTTTATAATAGTCCATTTTAAAATAATTTTTTTCGCACGAATATATTGTCGTGACAAAAAATTGGGGCTTCAATGTTTTATGATTGTTTCTAATTGGATTCAGAATCAGAATCCAATCAGAAAGAAATTTTTAAATTCATGACAAAATTCATGTGTTCGTCAAAAAGTTTCTTCAATATTATTTTTAATGTGTTTTCCAGTTGATTTAATGTTTTGTCCCTGTAGACAAAAAAACATTCTCAAAATAAAAATTCTCAAATAATTCTCAAATAAAATTCTATTCTCATTCTATATTCATTCAAAAATTCTCATTCTCAAATAATAGTTAAAATGACTTTATTTTAAGTTTTATGCCTTAAAACATTTCATAAAGGATACAATAAAGTAGCCTTTAATTATATCGTGCATGTGAGTAGACGAAGAAAAATCGCAAAATAAATAGGGCGGAAAGAGACTTTATATACGAGTAATTTTTTCTTTCTATAAAAAGCATGCGATACATCTAAATATGTCATGTAAAAAGAGGGACTAATATATATCAGAATCCAGATGATTTTTTATCCCATAATTTCCTTATTGTGAATTTCATACAGTTTTGTACATTTCGTAGAAAATAATTTTCGATATGTTATAAAATATTATAAACTAAATTTCAGAGAAGTAATTAGAAATCAAAGTTGGTTAATTGAGTTATTTTTGAAAAATCGCTTCACTGAGTTGATACTCTGCGAACCATATTTCTCTATTTGGCACTGTTGCATGTTGATTTGTAGTTTAGTATTCGGGTCACTATGCTGCTCTCCAGTATGCTCGAGAATTAGTATGCATGCGCAAGACAGCCTCCCGAGAGATTTGACGAACATGCACACGGTCCTTCTGGCGCACGATTTCTCTTTCACGGCAATCACCCCCGCAGCTCTCGCAGTTAATGGCTTCAAAGAAACGTAACAAATAGAAAACACGAAAAAAAAAAAAATGCGCATTCAATCTATCTAGAAGAACTAGCCAAGCCTTCTTGTAAATTATTGTGTTAAAAGTGGTATGGATCACATTCAAAAAAATAATTTAAAAAACAATCTGAAAACATTCTTCAAACTTTAAATTATTTTTTATTTTATATTTATAAAGCATGCAATTTCTTTTACTTATTAACTTCAATGATGATTAAATGTTATCAAAAAATTTTAGGTAGTCAAAGGAATGGCCAACTTTTGAGTCTCATGGAAACCAATTTGAAATCATATGCTTTCTTAAAGCACTGAATCTTAAAAGCGCTTAAATGAATACATAGTGATTTGTATGTATTAATTTAAAGCGTGTTTTTTTTTAAATCTTAATTATAGAAAAAAAGTAAGTTTATGTAGGTTTTAATACACTTAAATACATTCAAGTTCTTATTTCTTTAAAATATTCACTACGCCAGTGATTAAAGCTTTTGGTCTTGGGCTATGATTTTCCAAAACATTCCGATTAAGAAAAAATCAAATTATTATACAACGGAATGTTTAATTATTTGTTATGGTGGATAACATAGATTTTAGTTTCAGGTGTTAAGATTAGTATATTTTATGTGAAAGAGGAAACCTTTTTTCTTCTACAAATATGGCTCCAAGTAGCCAAATAAGGATAATCCTGGAACATATTATTTATATAAGATATAGTATTTTTAGTATTCAATTCAAATTGCTAAAATGAAATATTGTAAAAGATTGATACAATTTCATGGAATTATGAATAAAAAATTAATTTTTAATTAGTTTAATTTTCACAGATTGCATTTCCTGTAGAAACGTTAAAGAGTAAAATTTCATTTCGAGGTAACAGTGCATAAAAACATGTAGATATAAACTATCATAGGAAGTTTGTGCGTAATAATATATGAATCAATTAAGAATACATTGTTACTAACAGCGTTTCTAGTCCCAAAAAAGTCTAATAAAATTAATTATTAAAATCTCGTTTTTAATATGGAAGCTTATTTTTAATCTTCCACGAAAAAAAAACAATGTCGAAACATTTTTTAAAATGAATATGAAAGTAATTGTTTTTTTTAACCATTAATAATTTTAAGACAGCTTTAAAAAATTTTTTGTTTAAAAAGATTTTCAATTTTAGAAAGAGAAATTTTTTTTTGTTTTTGATGATTTTTTTGAATCAAGTAAATACAATAATTTCAAATTTATCACAATCCGAATATCGTAATTTAGACAATGCCTATAACCACTGCGGTGTGAAATTCCAATACTGATCACTACAAGCGCGTTTGCTTTATACTCTCTGATTTCATTCATGTAAATTAAATATAAATCACATTTATATCAATATATTGATCAACGTTTACGACTGTTTTTGTTTTCAGCCCCTATTTATTGATAAACTTAATCTCCATTTAGTCTTAATAATGATTTTGTATCAATCATTTTGTTAAATTTTTTACATTGTATTCAGGATACAATATATTCCAACTAATTTTAATTTTAAAACTTAAATCAGCACTTGTAGTAAAGGATTTCCGTTGTACATTTAAAAAATATATGCGTATTTAAAAATCTTTCGAATGGAAATATAAAATGTTATAGTTAATGTCAAACAGTGTTTATGAAGAGCTTTGAAAGAAATTTAATGATACGAACGAAGAGGTTCGGAATTCCCCGCGTAATCAGTTGCTACTTAAAATGATAGACAGACTTATAGTATATTAATGCCAAATATTTCACCATAGTCGGGCTGGATACATGGGTGTTCTTCTTCGTTCAGTATTGTCTCTTTCTTATGTGCAAAGCGGGGTTTCCTTATATTGTATTTTAGTTCATAATTTTGAATTTTTCATATTAGCTGCACATGACGTCAACTATGCCAGTTGCCGATTTATTTCAAATTCTCGCGTAATTAGTTTCTACTTAAAATGATAGACAGACTTATATAAGTGCCAAATACTTCACTATAGTCAGTCTGGGTTTTCTCCTTCGTTCAATATTACCTCTTATGTGCATAGTGTGGTTTCTTTGTATTGTGTTTCAGTTAATAATTTTGAATTTTTTATATTAGCTTTACATTCTGTGCAGCTAAAATGAAAAATGCTGTATGTCGCCAACAATGCTAATATGTCAGTTGCGAATCCTTTCCAAATTCTCGCGTAATCAGTTGCTACTTAAAATGATAGACAGACATATATTAATGCCAAATATTTCAGTAGAGACAGGCTGGTCTCATGGGTATTCTCCTTCGTTCAATATTACCTCTTATGTGTATAGTGTGGTTTCCTTGTATTGTATATTAGGTATATAGTTAATAATTTTGAATTTTTCATATTAAGTACACATGACGCCAACTATTGCAGTTGCGGATTCATTCCAAATTCTCGCGTAATTAGTTGTTATCTAAAATAGTAGACAGGCATATACTAGTTCTAAATGCTTCTTCCCATTCGGCCTGGCGACTTAGATGTCCTCATTCATTCAACGTTACCTCTTGTAGATCTAGTGTGGTTTCCGTGTATTATATTTTAGTTGATAGCATTGGACTTTTCATATTAACTGCACAGGATGTCACATGGGATAATTGGTATTCATTCCGGATTCTCGCGTAACTAATTGTTGCTTAAAATGTAATGTACTAAAGCTAAATACTTCATCACAGTATCTTGGGTGTTCTTCATTTAATGTTACCTTTTATGAATGTAGTATGTAGGTAATACCTTAAAGTCATATTAGCGATGCACACCGTTAATAGGGTTAGAATTAACAGACATATAAAGTACTTTTTAAAAAAAGAGAAATATTTTTTTTCTGAAAGAAATTCCATATCACCATGCTCTATACATTCAATTCTATAAAGATGGGTATTTTTTTATTACTTATTTTTAGATTTACAACCAATAAAGTCAGCAAATTGACATAAAGAGTGTGAATAGCTCACATTGCCATTCAATTCAATGTGCAGAACATAGTTCTCCAAATGGCTCTGTTTGTGCGATATTAACTTTGACCCCAAGTTGAATAAATGACATTTATGACCTGATATGGGTTTCTTCGATCTGTAAGTAAAGTGTTGTGGTTACTGCTGACAATCACGATTGAGGTTGCATGCATGGCGATAAAAAACTCGTTTTTTTAACTAAGATAACCCTTTTCTTGGGTAACAGAGAGGCTATGTTGTCAAGAATCTACCATCCATGGGGACCTCCCACGCTTTTATTTAGTTTGGGCCATCAATGTCAATGCGACGCCGATATCAGATTGTTTATGAGACTTTTCCCCCCTGCTTGTTGTGGAACATTTCTATTCGGTGACAAAACGGAATAGTTCTCAGAAAAACAAAGACTAAGAAATGTGTAAATTATTCGTAAAGTTCAATAGATTGGGAGCAAACTTTTATGGCATTATTTTGGTTTACTTTTAACCCTTTAAAGAATTAGTATTTTTTTTTCATTGAAGTCTAAAATATTAATTATTAGAATTACGACAAATATTTTACCTTGTGTTATTTATTTTTTATGAAGAAAATTCTATAAACTTAACCTTTTGAATTGCACATTAGGATCTGTAATTTATAGCCAGTAAATTATAATCAATAAGTTTTTATTCTGGTTTATTCATCTTTTATTATAGAAATTCAAGAATTGTACATTAAAATCAGAACTATAATTGTCTGACTCTTAGCCGAAGTCACAAAAAATGTTTTCATTTTTACTTATAAAAAAAAAACCGGAAATTAAATGAGCAAAAATAGCAAGCATCTCCTTGCCAATCTTTTGAGTATTGAAGGCCATGTTTGGGAAG
Source organism: Caerostris darwini (assembly GCA_021605075.1). NCBI lineage: Eukaryota > Metazoa > Arthropoda > Arachnida > Araneae > Araneidae > Caerostris > Caerostris darwini. The sequence goes on from BPLQ01014549.1 coordinate 121,688, forward strand.
CAATTTGAAATCGCGATAGAATGCTTATTGCCCTATCGTACGATGTGAAAAGTGAATTGAGTATTTACCTGATAATAATACAACGTGGAACCACATACTCGTTATAGCCCAGAATTTAAAAATTATTTCAATTATGAAATACAATTATACTCGGGCTAATTGCTGAAGGGGTTAAAGTTTTATAATGATTAGATATAACGTAGGAATGAAAATAAGTAAGAACGTAGAAATCATATGCAGTTATTATCAGTTCATAATGTAATAAAAATAAACTAGTCTTCGATGTTTCTTCTGTTTCGCATCGAACAACTCATTTCTTTCAACATTTATTCAATCATTCTCATTTCTTTGAACTAATATACGAAAATAAAGATACGATAGGACGATATCATATAATGAAATAATAGGATAACATAATAAAATATAATATAGGAAAATATAATAAATGAATAAGCGATACCATAGAACGATATAATATAACGAAGAGATAGGACGATATAATATAATGAAACGATTGGACGAAACAATAAAATATGATAGAAAGATATAATAAATGAAAACAACAACATATTTTGAAAAAAATTAAGTCAATAACATGGCTTTTTCTACTGTTAAATTAACATTATTATTATAAGTATTATATTTATACATAGAACATCAGTAATCAAATTATATACAAAATTTACACTAAAAATACATTTTCAAAAGCCTAAATTCCCAACAGCAATCAAGCAATTATGCACAGCTACCAACTGAGCTCAGCCCATACTATTTTAATCTACGCCATTTTGTTTATTTTTGGTATTCCATAATTACATCAAAATAAGGAAAAACCATTTTTTTACTGTATTTTTAGCAGTTTACCGCCATTTCCAGTAGTATTTCACAGATATATTAAGAAACAAATCAATATTAATTTTCAACTTACCTTTAATTCCCAAATAGGATTAACTTCATACGTATGTATATACCACGTTCAAACGATTGTCCTCTTTACATTAAGAGGCGTGAACCGTCCAAAATGAAGTATAAAATATGTGACTTAATATTGGTCATAAAACAAACAAGACATGATTAATTTCAAGTTTTTCTACTTACATAACTGAAGTGACAAACCAAATTATCATAATTTTCGGCTGGAAAACAGAAAAGAAATCGTATAATCCGAGGAAGATCAGTTCAGATACGTTCGTATTATATATAGTAATCAAATTCAGTTTTTATTCTCATGGCATAAAAGTAACAAAACATTTTCCAGCTTTAAAGAGAGTTTTTGATGTCACAATTATGTAGAAAAAAAATTAGATTTTTAACTTAAGATAGTGGAAACCACAAAGAAGATAAGGGTTTGAGAACTGTGGTGCCAAAGTGACATTTTGTCGACAATATATAATCTTCATATTTTCCTAAAGAGATAGAAATCTTGATTAGTATCACAGTTAATAATTCATTCGACCTTCTGTAAAATGTTCTCAATCATTATCTATAACATCATTCCAAGTGTTTTACATCTGCTAGCACATAAAGATATACAATGTTTATTAAATTTTGTCAAATTTTGTAAAAGTCCATCGTTCACATCTGTTATTCTTCTTTCCTTACGTTTAGAAAGAGTTAATTTTCTCTTAAGCTAAGGTTTTTTTTTTTTTTTTTTTAGAAAAACAGTTTTAAGCAGCGGTTTTAATATAATTTTTTTTTTTATATAAAACTTCTGAAAAAAATATTCACGGCTTGTAAACAACGTCTTATAATCCACACCCCAAAACTTTGAGAACCTTTACCGTTTAATCCCCGGAATTACGATGATATTTATTAAACGAAAAGTTATTTTTAAATAATTAGATAATAAACGACATTTGTGTGTGGTTCTCGAAAAGATTAATTGGTGTTTCAAATAATAAGTTTAACTCTTAGTTTTTGTTAGCTTCAAATGTTTGGAAATGTTATGAAGGAAATAAATATCATGTTCCCAGTTGATATATATATATATATTTTTTTTTTTGGTTCACACACTTAGAAATAGATTTTATGTGACGATTAAAATATTCTCCGCAAAATGCTATAAATTCTTTTGAGAATAAATAGTTTTGATTTCAGCATTAAAAGCAGCTGTTTGTAAGACGATAGGATGTGAAATAGATATCTCAATAATGACGATATTTATCTCATAAACACATTTCTGGAATGAAAACGAAATATATACTGATAAATTCATCTAATGTTTTTAGTAGAATTAAAATGTTATCAAATCTTTAAGTGTTTAATTTAAAAGTATCTAATTTGGGCCTTTCATTGTGAATTAAATTTTTAAAGGAATTTAATAATATCTAAAATTCTTTATTAAGACTGGATAGAGTAATTATTATAGATAAGTCTTTGTTTAAAATTTGATAAAAGATGTTTTTTTTTAATTTTAGGGGTAGGCATGGCTTATGAATTAAAAATTAAAATAACAATTTTGATGATATAAGTGTAGTAACAAAAAGTATAAATAAATAAGTTTCCTTTAAGAAACTTTATATACGGGAATCTTTCCTGTCTCTTTTTAACTATGCATCTGTACATCACAAGTCTTTTTTTTTTTTTTTGATAAATTAAAATTATTTGATTTGGCACATAAAATGTTATTTTTGTACGTATGATAACATAATAAAAATTTTGAAATAAAGAGATAAAAAATATTGGGATTAAGTATTATGTCAGCAACATGAAGTTCTTCAGAAAGAAGTAATGATTTAGAATGGATGAATCATCCCAAAAAAATTACAAAATATTAATGTTAAATTAATTTTTTATTTTACAGTTGACATAAATATTGAAAACACTGACAAATTAATATGTAAATTATTGCAATAGGTTCAATCATAATAGCGAATAATGCATTAAAGATGTTGATTTCATTGACAATAATAATATTTATGCATTTTTGAAATATATGTAGGAAAACATAGTATTTTAAAATGCATGTTTAGGATTTTAATTGTAGTAATTTACTAAAATTTATAGTAGTTTAAAAGTGTACTCGATGCATGTGTAGTTTCAAATATATGCACCTAATCTGTATTTATTAATATTTACTTCAAATATATGTACTAATTTTTTTTCCATTATTCATAAGCATTATTTCTCTCTCAATCCTTTCTTTTTCCTCGTTCGTTAATTTTCCGCATTTTCTATATTTTTAATTTATCTGCTTCCAAGAATTTCGACAAGTGTCTATTATGGACGACAGAATGACAATAGAATTTTGGGCCCCTCATATAACAGTTGTCACTTGACTATGATATCACTAGTACATTATTTGCCACTAATACATCAAAATTACATCAGATTCCATATTCTACAGGGTACAACACAAAAGAGGTATTACAATATTGCTCTAGACATTACTTGTCAGCAGAAGGAAAGGAATTTCATTACACCAGATAGTATCTTATAACTAGAAGGAAATGTCACAAAGGAATTTCAGAGGTAACTCTTTGAAATGGCATATTAGAGGAAAGTTAACTTCAATAAGGTTGTCTAACTGTCATTTCTAGACTGTTCGCCACAATCTTCACCGAGTCTACTAGATGGCAAAATGCTAGATCCTTCTAAAAATGTATCTGATTAGGAAAGAAATGTATGCGCATTTAAAGAATATATTTTATGTAATTTAGTACAAAAATTGTTCAAAAAATAATTTACTATATTTCATAGCACAATTGTATAAATATTCATACAAATTATAGAATTTTGCACTGTATCAAAACATTATTAACTTACGGCATAGAGCAGACATTTAACAATAAAATATAATTTAACAATAAGAAATTGTGAATTAGAATCTATACTATACTTCATTATTATGCTTGGTATCTAATGGTGATAATATCCTATACATACAATGAACTAAAATGACTATGGAATTTGCTCAATAAAAGGGAAATATGCATAATTCTTACGAAATCAAAAATAAATTGTGTTAATCCTTCGCATTCTTACAGCATTAAATAGTACGCTATTTTTTCAATTTTGGAATGAAGCGACCTTGTAGATAGCGTATGCAACTACATAGCTTTTTCCAACTACAGGATCCACGTTCGAAACTGGGCAAATGAAGGATAACGAAAAACTTCTATGACGGGAGGGGCAATAATCTTAAGTAACAGAATCTGCAGTATTCTTATTCTTTGGCCTCAAAAAGAATAAGAATCATGCAGATGTCATTCTTCAGAGTAATCGTCCAAAATTCTGGTGTTAAAATATCGAGGCAGTGTAACAAACCCTAAATATCACTGAAATTGCTATATTTTAGTGACGAATAAACACAGGTCAAAGAGTTCTATATTTAAAAAGAAGCAAGTATTTCATTGTTATTCATTTTTTTATTTAAGACGTTAAATTAATTCCTAAAATAATTAAAAACATTTATATATTGAACATTTAAAAATTCAAGATTTTATTTTTAATGTTAACATCGGTAAAACTTTATGTACAGGGCATAATAACGTTTTTAACTTTGTTAAATAAAAATATACCTTATTTTAAACCCCATTTTTAAACTTTGATTCATTATTTGAATTCAGGACGGCTTTATCTCCAAATATTCACTGTATAACAAAGGGTTATTATAGTTATTTATCTTATAAAAATTTTTAATATAAAATTATTTCCTTGGATACCGAATTTTTGTAATGAATATAAGACAGTTTAAAATTTAACGTTTATATTTAATATTTAACAACAAATATTTTCTAAGATCAAAGTTTTAAAATTTTGATTAAAGTAACTTTACATTAGAATGTGAAATCTCCAACTAATCAGAATATTTATTAGAAAAACATGTTGCTAATCAAAGCAAATTAAAAATATGCATCTACAACCTGATCACGTTTTCGTGATTATTTACAAAAATGTTATAAAACGTACAGCGGAAAATGTTCTAATCGTACGAAAAAGAACAGAGTTTATTGATATATTAGATAAATGCGTTTGTAAAATCGTAAATTATTGTGATGAATACCGACTTTCATAATGCGTCAAATTTTATTCAACTCACAAAACCCGTGGCAGTGAGAAATGTTTAGCAGACGCATAAATATTTGTACGTCCAAATTATGATTTGCATCTTATTTGAAGTTAATACACGTTTTTAATTATTGTAAGCTTTCTTAGTTGTACCTGAAAAAAAAAATATATAAGCAAGATTTACGTGTTTTTCAATAGAAAATGCATAAAAACTAATCTGGGACAAACAAATTTGACTATTACTATAAATTTATTTCCTCTTTCTTCGTCAGTTATGAATAAAAACAACGTACTAAATACGAGCCATTATATACATAAGAGAGTTTAAGTATACCTAATTAATATTTCTAAACATTAATGCAGTAAAACTTTTCGGTAAAAGTTAAAGCTCCTATAAATTAAAAGCAGCAAAATGTAAAATTATGGTAAAAAAAATTCAAAACTTTTTGCAAACTATAAAAATTGTTCTTTAGATTTAGAAGTCCAATGAAATTTGTTGAATAAAGGTATACCATAACAATGTTTTAATTGTATAATTAATTTTAATGTTTAATGGATAATTGGTTAATTAAAATTTTATGCTAGATAGATGTTAATATTTTTAAATTTATCTTTACGCAACTTGTAAATTAACCAATAAGTCCATTGTAAATTAGCCAATAAGCGTGGAGACTTATAAGTGGTATTTCCAATGTAAACTGGCTAACAAGCATTGAAACATATATGTTGACATATTAAAAAATAATAAAAATATTAAGTTGGATTAAAATTAATTTATTCTAGCAAAAACATTGTTTTGTCCATTTAACATTATGTTATCTACTGTTTATAATAATGTGTGTTTCTGTAATAAGTGAAGATACTTCAATTTTTCATAAATGTTGATGGAGAATAAATTTAATTTACCACATTAAAACAGTTTTTAAGATTCATAAAAAAACAATATTTATGAACATTAATATTTTATATATTTGGTAGTTGTACTTAATATCTTATTTGCCTTTCTAGATGTGGCAAGACATCGAAAGCGTTTTACTAGGAGATATGACATTGAACACGTCTTCCGGATATACAGAAATCAGAAATGTTTGCTCCAATCAAAGCTCATTCACTCCTACTACAGATGACAGTGGAGGAGGAAGCATGTCATCTGTACATCAACCTATCACAAACAATAATGTTGCTCAGCGTGGGTGTCCACAGTATAATCAATCCGTATCACTAAACTTTTCATCACAATCACAAAACGTTCTTCAAGTCCATCCTATACACAAGAGAAACAGTGACAGTAACATTCGTTATGAGAGAGATTTAGGAATAGTTTATGAAACGCCACCGAAGCATTCTTATGAAGATACAACAATTCAGAACAACATTTTACCAGCGGTGTCTTCCAAATACGACATGGGTTTAGTCAACAATACTCCAATTGAACATCAAAATCCAGAACCTTTAACAATGTTTGGATCTCAAGATTACCAATCTGGGCATCAGCAACACTTAAGGTATGGATCTTCGATCGTAGATAACAAGCCTGATCTCATAGGTGGAGGACTCTTCAATTCGCCTTTACCAATTCACAACAGAGACATGACCAATAACACTGGGTCCAATAACTACATGGTTTCACCATGGAACACTTATCCATCACCCATTGTCGCTAGTCATTCCTCACCCCCAGGTACCCCAGACAATACTTCAGGGATCAGATATCAACAGAATATTAATCAGTATGACGGTTATTTCAACAATCCACCTCTAGAAAGAATACCACAAAGACGTTCCAATCACATGTCAGGAAACCACATGATGCCTGCACCTTTTCCATCATCGTACACATCCCAAGGGAGGATGGTAACACCTCCAAACTCTCCTCATTTGGTTGACTTGTTATCTGGTAGAAGCGGGACAGCAGGAATGACCATCCTTTCAAATCCCGCTAACGTTGGTATTGAACAAACATTAAATGCTGGTATAGTACAACCACCTCCCCCACCAACCAAACCAAGAAGAGGTAGGAGGTCCAGAGGACCTAAGAAAGTAACCATTCATACGTGCTCATACCCAGGGTGCTCCAAAACGTACTCGAAGAGTTCCCACTTAAAAGCTCATTTGAGGACTCATACTGGAGAAAAACCATATCAATGCAACTGGAAAGGTTGTGGGTGGAAATTTGCGAGATCTGATGAACTTACCAGGCACTACAGAAAACACACGGGAGACAGACCATTCCAGTGCAGACTGTGTGAAAGAGCATTTTCACGATCGGACCATCTGTCTTTACATATGAAGAGGCATACTGAAATTGTTTGATAGTTAGTTCGCTGGCCTCTAAGAATCTGAGAGGCTGGCGAAACAGTAGCATTGACCAAAAAATTATGAAATTAAATTTATTAAAAGGTGGAGGTGCGATAAATTATCTTCAATTTTCTCCCTAAGTGCTTTCCTCTTTGATCTCCGTACACAATACAAGCGTTGTAGCTTCGTGTGTGTGCAATAATTGGTTCAGCATTTCATCTCTGAAATGTTGTAAAGTGTCTTGCAAAATCCAGAGCTGGGCTGTAAAAGAATCCAAGTGCGTGGCACAACAATATGGTGAGTTGTCATTTCTTCCCTTGAATGCTTTTTTTTTATTAAATGAGTATTTTTAGTGTACAGTTTTCTTAGATTTGTTTAAAGTGTGCATTAAACTTAAAAAGTTTATTCAAATTTTCTATTCTAAAATTAAGTCCTAAATGAGTAATTTAGGGATTAACGAAGAACATTAGAATAAGAATATTAAGAAGAACATTCCTTAATATTAACATCTTTGAAGATAACTTTAAACGAAAATAAGTGGACTTACATTTAGTAAATAAAATATAAACAAAAAAGTTAATCTATTAAAATTGATTATTTTTAAAAAATAAGGATATTATTTTTTTTATTGGCATGAATAAATGAAGGTTTGATTGGAACAATAAAAATTCTATAAATTTTGCGTATTATTTCTTGAAGCATTGTCATTCAATACCTTAAAATTAACTAAATTAAGATTAACAAAAATGAATTAAATTTAAAATACTTTTTAATTAGTAAATTCTCGTAAAACATTATTACATTTTTTAAAAAATAAACACGTTTAGAAAAATTGCAATTTTTTATTTTGACTACTGATTTATAAAAAATATGTTAATTAAGGCAGTCTTTCATAAATTTTGGTCTACTATTACCTATTTTTTAAACATCGATTTTTATGTTAATTCTTTTCATATTGACTAATTTTTTAATGATTTTACGCGATGTTAACTATGGTTAACCCATTTTTGATATTTCTTTCTTTAAAGAGATATTTGTTGTCAGTCTCTAACTCATAAATTAATTTTTTTAGAAACGATATTTTCTCGGGACCTTCAACACAAAAATCTAATTTTTCTGTCAAAAATCTTTGAAATATTCAGTTTGGGAAAAAAGTAAAGCATGTTACATAAGTTATCTTACATATTAATTTGCCATTTTGAAGGATGGTAAATACTAACTAACAATTACAACTTAAAATCTGTCGCAGCTCTGAGTGAGTGAGATATAGCTTAATTTAGGTTTAAATTTCAAATTTACTTAATTTCGTCAAGGAGAAATTTCTTTAAAATGAAATCATTTGAAACTTCATTCCATCGTAAATAACATTTTAATTGTGGATACTGGACGTATTCTCCTCCCAAATGGTGAAAAATAATTTGTTTCAGAAGAATATGCTTTTCACATGCAATAATTTTATTAAAAAAAAAAAAAAAGATATTTGCTAATGTCCCTGAACAAGTTAAAACATCTTTTCAATTTAATGGCGACTTTTATAAGTGAAATAAATAAATCCTTAATTTTTCCTGATTGTTTTATTCTTGCTTTCCTCAAAATTAACATCTACTCATTCAGATATTTTGCCTTAATAACGACCAGCATAAGAATTAGCGAATCGCAATACGATAATGTCCTTGGATAATTTTTCTATTTCATGGCCACTTCATCAAGTTCATTTCACCCATTTACTGAATGCGCAACTCGTACAAAGTATATTTCTGAAGCAAAAATTTAATTTAATCCTTGAACCTTTCTTCCCAACTTTTGCATTAACCTTATTAGCATATGTCTAACGAGCTTCAGCAATGGTAACACTATCATCCACGCCAACCTTTCCCTGTGACCGAACAGAATTAGAGGTTAAGATTGGAGGTTGAAATCGACATCGGATCCCAGTTAGAGGCCCGTGATGCTTCGAAGCCATGTGGCACTCCTGGCCAGGCTTGATTTAAAGCGGCAATAAAACACCCACTTGTACATCAGATTAGCACTTTCCATTAACTGTCGTTTCTTGCTCACTTTTCTATTTATTTATTGACTCGAGTTTCCTGTGTGCTCTTTTTTCAATTACTGTCCTGGGCCAGATATGACAGGAATGTCTCAACTTTATCTAGATCGTTATATCTTTGGAATTCTGGATTTGGAAGGTTTCTACAGTTGCGTGAGAGTTTAACCAATCGCCTCAGTTTTATTGGCGATTTTTCATTCTCTTTAAAAGCAAATTTTGAAATAAAAACCATATAAAATTACATCTTTATTTTTTAAGACACATTCATAGCATATGATTTGTTGGAACATAACTGAAGTAATCTTTTAGTGTATCATGTTTTGACTAGATTTCCGTTTTTCTTTGTTGTTTTTTTTTCTGTCTAAATCGGCAGTTGATTTATAGTTTATAATCTTGAAATACATTCCACAATTCTTATTTCATTTTTTCTTGAAATTATTTTATTAATTTATATTTCAAGATGTGCATCTTGGATACTGAGCGTGCTTTAAATTTAGTCATTCTGTTTGATGTCTTATTCAGTATTAACTCAAGAAATATTTTTGTATTTTTTTTCCAGTCTACGTCTCTTAGCCATGAAAATAATTTTTTTATCACATTTATTTGATCCATTTTTATGCACTAAATTTTACTTTTTTTTTCTTCTTAGAGTAAATAATCTCTAAAAGCAATATTGAAAATTGTTTTAATCTAAAATATGTTATAACAATAAAAAAAAGATTAAATAGATGAAAAACAAACTGATTATATCAAAATTGTATAGGGATACTTTTATTTTAAAATTGTATAGGTATACTTTTATTTTAAATTTGTATAGGGATTTAATTGAAAGGGATATTTATAAAATCATTTAAAACACTTAAAATGGAAATTTTCAAAATAGTTAAAAATACATATGGAATAGTTTATATCCAAGATTTATATTATTTTTAGCGATGGAATTATTAAAATGATTTATCCGGATACATACATTACCGGATTATTATGTATAAAAAATTTTCATCCATATTTTGCGTATATCGATGCTAAAAGTATTATTTTATAAAAGGCTTAAAACATATATAAACAACAGCTTAGTAAAATCGAACATATTTAAAAGTAAGAAAACAAATCAAAACAATACTTCATGAAATAGTACAGATTATGAACCTCTGCCAAATTCTGTAATTTAAAAGTTAATTTATTTGGTTTAAAAACACATTTACAAAACAAAAATAAAGAACAATTGAAGAGAAGTAATTTATTTAACAATAATAATTTTATTTAAAAAAAATCAGTTATTTAGAGTAAGGTAGTACTACTCATTTTGTTTTTAGAAATACGAAATAATATTTGTTAGGTTTAAATAATGCGTTTGAAAATAAAACAGTTTTTTTTGTTCATTATCAGGTGTTGTTCTGGTTGTTTTGTTTGGGTCACTAAGCCAAAATAAAAATGGCCGTATCTTTTGAAAATGGGGGAAAAAAAAAATTATCTGCTTAAAAAAGAAATTTATTTTTAATAGTTAAGCGTTTTTATATTATTATATAATACTATTAGGAATATATAAGTTACACTGACAAGAAATGATATTCTAATCTGGTAAAATAATTGTTGCTGATGATGACAACGCCGTGTTCAACTGGATATAAAAATGTACCATTATCTCTACCTTATTTCTTGGTGCGACCAAAATTTGAAATAGGCAACCCAAAGAGATTAACCTGGGTATCTTATTGATTTCTGTAGCTGGCACTTTGACCTCAAGCCATATGCTTCTATGATGGCACATGCAGCTGATTTAGCTTTATCCAAGGTGTACTACGTAGAGTCTTCTGCCTGTATCCACATTTTTCTACCTAGAGTTTTAAGTTCGAGTTCAAGTTTTCAGATTCGTTACAGCTTGGTAGGTTTCGAATCGAACAATTCCCAATTCGAAATTAATTATAAAAAATATCTTCATGAAAAGTATAAAAAATAAGCATGCAATATATGATCTAAGTAATATATTAATGCTATTGAAGTTACAAAGACTTTCCTTTTCAAATATTTTCTTTCCACCTTTCGTCAAAGAAAAGTTGCTACCATCTTTATTTCTTGGTGTAACCAAAATTTGAAATGGAGAAACCTGGGTATCTTGTTGATTTCTGATGTTGGGCACTTTGATTTTAAGTCATATGCCACTATATGGCCCATGTAGCAGATTTAGCTTTATCCAATGTGCACCATGTTGAGTCTTTTGCCTGCATCCACAATTTTCCACTTCAAGTTTTACCAGCTTTGGCAAGTGTGGCATATAAGGAATTGCCGCTTCCTTTATTGAAATATTTTCTGTTGGATATATACATATTTCAAGTTTTCAGATTCGTACTGCTTGGTAACTTTTGAACTGAACAATTCCCAATTCGAAATTAATTATAAAAAACTACCTTCATGAAAAGTACCAAAAATAATTACCCTCAAAAATCTTATCCCAAAACATAATATCAAAACCATTAATTCTTTGCCTGTTCGAACAAAAAGCAGGCTCTCCACACTTTAGTACTACGAGCAAATGCATAATATACGAACCCAAGTAATATATTAATGCTATTGCAGTTACAAAGACTCTCCTTTTTGAAACTTTTTTCTTTCCACCTTTCGTCAAAGGAAAGTTACTACCATCTTTATTTCTTGGTGTTACCAAAAATTGAAATGGACAACCCAAATAGATTAATCTGGATATCGTGTGGATTTTTGATGCTGGGCATTTTGACCTGAAGTCATATGCCACTATGATGGCACATGTAGCAGATTTAGCTTTATCCAAGGTGCATTATGTAGAGCCTTCTGCTTGCATCCACATTTTTTCACCTCAAGTTTTACCCACCCTCCGCAAATGTGGCATCTGAAGAAATGTTGCCTCCTATCTTTCTCAATCGAAATAATTTCTGGTGGACATACATGTCCTTTAAATTTTTGGATTCGTTGGTAGGTTTTGAACCGAACAATTCCCAATTCGAAATTAATTACAAAAACTACCTTCATGAAAAGTACCAAAAATAATTACTAAAATAATTCTGTCACAATACATAATATGAAAAACATTATTTCTTTGTCTGCCCCAACAAAAAAGCCGGCTCTTCACACTTTAGTACTACAAGCAAATGCATAATATACGATCCAAGTAATATATTAATGCTATTGAAGCTACAAAGACTTTCCTTTTGAAACTTTTTTTTTTCCATCTTTCGTCAAAGAAAAGTCCTTCCATCTTTTTTTTTTAGAGCACCTACAATCACCCACCACCACCACCAGGGTGATGCTGTGTGACAGATTTGCTGGCAGAACCAATGACATGTGACATGAATTTTTAAAAAACGGACCGGGAAATGCTCTTTTTTTCCCTCTCTTCTTTTGTCCTTTCCCCCTCGCTCTCACTCACCTCTTGTGGTCAGCATTAAATGGACTGCGGTGAGCTTCACTTTATATATTATTTCTCGTTTTTTCCCGTTCAGTTATTCTCCCCCCCCAATTTCATCTCCCACTTGTCCAGTTTGTGGTCACGGAGTAGCGTGGACACTTCGTCCCTGTCGAGAGTTCCGCTAAAAATGACGGTCCTCTCCATTAAATAACGAGCTAAATTGAAATCGCGAGTGGTGTGGTGCCTTTTTTTTTTTTCCTTTCCATGTTATTTTATTGAATATTTCCTTTCGTAAAGCATTGTCACGCAACTGAGACACTGAACCCACTTAATATTTGGTTTGTAAAACCTCGTGGTACTAAACCCGAGGAATATCATGCATTATTTAAGCATGGAGAATTTGTGATATTTGGTTAGCGATGTATGAATAAATAAAAGTCAGTATTTTTAATTCTTACTGATGTTTGAAATTTTCACAATGCATAATGCATATAAAAAAGAGGCATAGTTATTATATTAATTGTTATTTAGTTTGAAAAGTTATGGATGGAATTAGGATACTGCATTGAGTTTTTGGCATAGCATTACAGCGGCATTAAGGGTAAATTTTAAATCTTATCCATAATCGCACAAGCTTTTACCTAATTAGGTATTAAACTAATAGATTTAACGTAAGGACTTAGCATAATTTTAACTTTATAATTTGAATTAAATTAATGAAATTGACACTGTTTAGTTACCGAGTTAACTTCTTACAGAATGCGTTTATATTTCATTTTAACTGTTTCAATTTAAGCACCGTTTTTTTAAACAAGAGAAGCTTTTATTATTAAATTAAAATTTTCATAGTCATGACGAAGTTGTACCCATAAAATGAATGGAAATTTAAACTGCCCAAAGTTAAAACAATGCATATATCAATTATTCGAAACTTTGACTTTCCTTTAAAAAAACTTATTATGCCTCTTAATACAGTTTTACAAAAGAATGTTTAATAGAATTTATATAAAAAAAAATATTAGTAAAATACTCAGTATTAGTTAATTTTTTAAGTCTTAAAATTTTTGATATTTACTTAGCAAAATATGCGCGCAAAAAAATTAACTATTGGCCAATGTTTCCAATTTTAACATAAAAAATATTTTTGATATTAACTTAAATAACATCGATATAAGTTGACAAAATATTATTACTTAGATTGAAATATCATTGAAATTTCGGATACAGATATCTGAAAATTTTTATAGAATTTAAATTATATAATAATACAATATTGCTTTATAGATAGAATTACAGATATTTTAGATATTTATATAGATAGAATTGCTCATTTCAGATACAAAAGCAGATATATTTTTGTACCTGAAATGAGAAATACTCTAGCAATATTTTAATTTTTCAAATGGTATCAAATTTTCTAATTGAAATCAAGATTGTAAATAATTAAAAAGAATGTCAGTGGCAGATTAGATATCCATTTCTAATTTCATTTGATATTATTGTAGATGAACCAGTAGTAAAAGACACAAATGTTTCTCGATGTATTGTGGACGAATGAGGTAAAGTCACATAGCAATTAGAAAATTGTCCTTATATTTCACTTACATCTCCATACATTAACGATATAACGAGGAGTAATTAAATAAAATCAGAAAATACTTGTACATTGAAAAATACTTTGCCAAAGGTTTACTCCTTTTTTTCACAATTATTTTAATTTATCAATTTCTGTCTAAATTTTATGCAAAATTTTTGTATATTTGAAATTTCATTTTACTGAATCCAAAAGATCTTGATCTTAGGAAAAATAATTAGTTCTTTAGGAAGAATAATCAATTTTTGTTTAATGAAATTTATGGTTTTTGAATCCTACCAAAGAAGATTCATTTTTTTTATTATGCAATGAAAACAAATAATAATGACAAAATCAAAATGATCATATAAAATAAAAATATATTTAATTTTCGCATCTCTGAATTACGAATTTATTGCATTCTTTATAAAATCTTTTATTGTTACTGACAAACAAACAGACACTGATAAATTCTGACTTCTATATATTTTAGTCATGAATCTATATTGACAAATAATTACTAAAAAACTATTTTCATATTTATATTATAATCTTTCTATTAACAGAAATTTTTTTTTATTCATATCACACCATTTGTTGCAATATTTTAATAAATATATTATATATATACATATATATATACTATATTATTAAAAACTCAGTTTCCACTATATTTAAAATATAAAATGCCGGCGTTAGAAAAATAGAGCAAAATTATTGTTTTTCTAAAAATTGCCTAAAAATGAATTTACTAATGAATTTATTTAAAAAAAATATAGTTAGTATATAGTTAAATCACAATTATTACATAACAGGACTTGTAGTAAATGACTCAAAAACTCTTTTTAAAAAAATTCTTTTTGTCTAAATGAATAGAACTATTGTTTTTCTTTTTCTAGATTAGATTTTCTTTTTAAGAATTATTAAATAATTAATCAATAATTTATTTTAATTTAATGTGACACATTATTCATATTTTTCTATTATAATATGAAACATATTTAAGGAGAAAAATATTGTAAAGCATAATATAATTAGTATTCAATCATTGAAAAATTCAGTGATCAGTACTTATTACGCTCTATTGAAACCCCTCTAATTATCGTGATTATTTTGTCGGATTCATTTTGCGAGGGATCGCATTTGAAATACGTGAAATATAGTTTAAAATTATTTATTATTATGTGTAATCCATATTTGATTTTTTTTTTTTTTTTTAGTTTTTAAAACACGAAACAAGCTTGGAAAAATTGTATAATTTACAGTACAACAGTATAATTTAAGTTATTTTCAATCAGTGAGTTTTTAAAAGAAATAATGCAGCTGTAATATATCTCAAATTGTACGTAGTATATTTAAAATGATTTAATAAACAAAATAGTACTTAATTAAAAAAGAATTTAAAGATACTAATCAATAATTTATATTAATTTCAAATATTCATAAAAAAAAAACTTAAGTCGATGAGTAAAATTTAAAGCATAAAAAAATATAAAATTCTCACAAAATTCATGCCCGCAATGTTGTTACTCATTTCACAATTATTTTTAAACGAGCTCAAGGTCAAAGTTTGCAAATATTTTAATATTTCATTTCTTCGCTTCGATTGAAGAAGAATTCAAAACTTGAATTTTAAGTGATTATTATATTTTTAAATTTTATTGATTGAAGATTTTTATTGATTTGCTCTTACATCAAAATTGTAATTAAATCCAATTATTCTCATCTGTGTCATTTAATACCATATTAAAGAATTTATTTGGTTTGCCGCTCTATAATATTGCGCACTTTAGGCTAATTAGACCTGTTCCCATTATTTAACGTGGAATCCGGACCACTAACAAACATCTATAAAAACTTAAGGCTTGTGGTATCAAAGGTCAGAGCATTAGCCAATTGGTCTTCGGGCTCCCCATATTAAAGAAGTATACTTATTCAGTAACTAATAAATGTGAAGATAGAATCACATTTAAATGGCCTTAAATTTCAAAGATTAATGATTATCAACAAGTTAAGTAACATAATAAATTGTTCTTCCATCAGTTCAGCGCGAAAAAAAAGTTGTTGATTTATCATAAAGTTAAATTTTAAAGATTCTTGGAAATAACCAAAGCGCGTATTAGCAGAAGCTCATTCAAAACCTATTAAAAATCTATATAATCTTTATATATTCACATAATCTATCTATATATCTCTCTCTATGTATATATGAAGAATAATTGATTTTTCAATAACCAGATTTGCTGTTTTATCTTTGTATAATAAGAAAAATATATTCGCACATAGGACACTCTCTGTATTCAACATGTTCATCAACATTCAACATCAACATCAACATTCAACATCACTTCAAGTTAAAACAATTTACATATATATATGTAAATTGTTGTAACAATATATATAAAATATATATATTTACTTTATATATATATATATATATATATTTACTATTTACTGATATATATCTACATATCTACTGAATATATATCTACTGAACCTACGAATGTTTTTGAAAATTTCATTATTTGATAAGCGAAATAAAAAAAAAAATGTTTTAACTCTGAGCGATCATATTGAGTGCCGAGAGTGTCTTATGTACGAATATTTTTTTCTTACTATACAAAGATAAAACAGCAAATCTTGTTTTTGAAAAATCAATTACTCTATTTTTTCGATTATAGTAATAGCGACAACTTTCCTATTGACTTAATTTATTTCTCCCAACTGTTTGGGAATTGAGTGATCAATTCCAAAATTCCAAAACCACTAGACGAAAGTAAAAAACAATCACAATTTTCCTAAAGACAGAAACAGAGAGAGAGTGAGAAAATACGACTCCGTTTTTTTTTTTTTATGCGTTTATCCAAAACATTAATACCGGAAGTGGTCATTTATTTCCCCACGTGCAACTTGTACCATGCAGAGGGCGAAAATTAAAACGGCCAGGATTCAGACCACCCAAGTTGAAAAAAAAAAAGAGATGAATTTAGCTTTTACAAAATGAATGGTAAGTCTCACCAGCAAAAAAAAACTAAAAATAAAATTTTGCGCGCAGCATTGGGTCTGCAAGCGTTTTCAATAAACACCTGAATCTTTTTCCACTGTTTAATTCCATTCATTTTATTATGGTTTTTATCTCTCTTCCAACGTGAAGGCTCGCGCTTTTTGCAGGTGCATACAACTACTGCAATGCGAAGACAGACAGCGACTGTCGGAATTGTGGCCTTATCTCGCAAATGAAAGATGATAGTTCTTGTGCCTTTGATATAAAGCTGAAGCAAGCTCATCTTGGAAAAAATTAAATATCTCCTTGGTAGTTAATAGTCATTATTAAGTTCCGAATATGTGATTTTTGACTAAGATTTCTATGCAAATAAATGTTATCATACATTATTGATGATGGTTATTATTACTATTATTTAATCCTTTCCTCAGTTGCTTTACTTAATTCTTCTACTAGAAGAAATAAAAATCAGTATTCCGCTTAAAACCAAAAAATTTCTTGTATTGTACATGGAATTTAATATTCCAAGAGCAACATTTTCAACGTTTATAATCTTTTGTGCAAGCTAAATATAATTATATATATATATTGTTGAACATCTATATGCTTCTACTTATATAAGCAACAGTCCACTGATCGCCTATCAAATCTGTGGGAAAGGTATTGCCTCCAAGAGTACTTTTACGTATAAATTGTCTAGCATTTATGTGTCGTAAAGGAGAAATTTCGGTAAATGCATACAAGGTATCCTTATTATCGATGGGAGATGTTTTACGTACTGTTTCAAAACCACCATCTGGTCTCTTCATTTCTGAAAGCAGTGATTGCAACGGACACCGGACATTCTAGCTGTGCACGTTACCAAGGGGATATGAATTGGGTATCTTTTAATATTTAAAACATCAAATATTCTCAGTTTTTGATTAAAATCGGCCTACAACGATTTGGTGGTTGCATACTGGATCTATGTACGAATGAAATGTTTGAAGTTGGAAAGCTAGCAGAAACCGATACGCTGAGGATGACAGCTTTAAATTAATTAACCGGAAAATCCCTCCAATGATTTCAAATAGAAGGGAAAAGACTAACCACTGATGGCGACCTTGGAAGTGTTTCCCTTAAATTATTATAAAACTAGTGCACTATGTTTACCCACCAAAATGGCATCCCCTTTATTGTCAATAAGCTTCTCATATTCATTGGCAGGCTCGAAGGAAAATAAATGTTCCGAATGGGAAATACTAACTAAATAAAATCTCTTTTAAAATTTGGACTTTACTTTTTAATTTTATCATCATTATTAATTTTTGTTTTAAAACTGTTTCACAAATAGCATCAAAATAATTTTTTTTATAATAATTAATTTGAAAAGAAAAAAAAAATTAGTCTTAAAATATGTAAGTTTTCAAGATTGCATAAATTAAACATGAAAAATAATTAAAAAAATTAAACTGTATTAAACATAATCGCGGTATTAAAATTTTTTTACTTATTATAAATATAGTGAATTTAATCAACTTTTTTATATCAATCTGGAATAACTCTTTTAATTAAGAATTTTCAAACGGTATTAT
Organism: Caerostris darwini; assembly: GCA_021605075.1. NCBI lineage: Eukaryota > Metazoa > Arthropoda > Arachnida > Araneae > Araneidae > Caerostris > Caerostris darwini. Next base: position 140,576 of record BPLQ01014549.1, read on the forward strand.
TATTGCAAAAAATGCTACATTAAAGATATTTATTTAATCATTTAAGCAAAGATTTTTTAATTTATGCAAACATAAACGTCTAATATTAATTATATATTTTTACGAAATTAAAAATTAATAATTTCGCGTGTTTTTTTAAAAAATTTTATAACTTTATCTATGAGATTAAATTACAAATTTTGTACGAACACAGCAAAACAAAATCAATGATGGAATTGCGTAAACTTGTAAATATAAGTTTTTAAAGTTTTTATTTAATTAATTAACTTCAAAACTTTTATTTAATAGTATTCATAGTAAATAAGTTAAGTAGTAATACAGTTTAAGCATATTTTAACTAAAACTTATAAAACTACATATATTTAAGTATATTTTAACTAAAACTACTTATTAAATAAAAACGACGTTATTTTTTTGTTTTGCAATGTAAAACTAAAATTTGTAAAATTCAATTTAAATTCCTTAACGATCTGTGTGATGTACCAATATTGTACAAATCTTTTCTGTACGACATCGAATTATCATATATTAACCTTATATTAAAGTATATATAGACTTATCGCCAGAGATTTCGCGATCCTCATACAGTATATAACTGTCATTTTATTATTAAAATGTGTTAACTTTTACACATATTGAAAGAAATCACGCAAATTAAATGCAAATGGTAATAATTAATAAATAATAGGCAATACTTCATTAGGTTTTTTTTGAGAACTAAACCGCATAGAGTCAAATGTTTAAATACAGTATGAAATCGTAATAGAATGACGGATGCCAGGTGTACGATATCATATTTAACTTAGAATAATAGAAGATAGTACCAAATACTCTTTTCATTCAAGCATTAAATTTTTAATTTTCACACGAGTTAACACGTACTGCTCCAAATACGTACGAGCATACTCGGCATAATCCGTTAGGGGATTAATGTGATTGAAAATTAATCCTGTGTTATTAACATATTGAAATGTAAAAGAGAATAGTATTTAAATCAAATCTTATTTTATTAAATAATTAAAGCGAAATGTTTTAATGGAAAAGAACCATTTTTCCACGGAATTATTTTCAGATATATTTTTAAGAGTTTCATGCTCTATCCCTTTCAAATTTATGAAATTAGTTTTTATCCATTGTAGTTTTAATAATCTGTAAATATTTGTCCATAAAAGGTTTTATAGCTAGCGTGTTTCAATTCATAGATGAATATATGACTGCAAATAGTACTATTTATAAATCAATATTTCCAGTATTTGAAGAAAACATTTAATTAAAGTAATATTAAGAGACATCATTGTTTTGAAAGATAATCTCGTCATTTTTGCCTTTTAAATTTATTATAGATAGTTAGATCCTCCACGACCTCCATCCACGATGGAACCTCTATCGTGTTCCCTTGCGAACTTATGGATACTTATAGTTCGTGTTATGCACTGTACTTTATATAACATACTCCATATCAGTTCTTTCTATAACGCATAATCTATATAAGTTCTTTTCATATTACTACTTTGTATAGCAAAGGTGCGCTTCCAGGATTTGGTCTTAGGGAAAGGGCTTTTTCAAAACAAAGCTTAACCGTTTGTGAAATTCATAGATCATACTAAAAACAATAGAAAAGGTATCTGAAGTCGAAATTCCCTATATTAATTATCTTAATAATAATATTTACATTGCAATCATTTAGTTCACATATGTAAAAAAAGAGAACACTAAAATTAAGAAATATTGTAAAAAAAGTAAAAAATTTGATTTCTAAAAAACATTGCTCTTATAATTATAACGTAAATTTTATCTTTGTCTTCTTTTTTGCCAGCTCTTCGATTACAAACGTTTATGTCAACGTCACTATTTTAATGAATATTTTATAAAACTAAACCATGAAAAACACCAATTCAATCAATACATTCAGGCATGATATTAAAATTGATAAGAAAAACACCGATGCATTAAAATGCTAAATATTTAACAAAAAAAAAAACTATTGGGTCTAAATGTAATGTCTCCATAGGTTTAAACCTATGCGCACAATTTACTTATAATCTTGATTCAAGCCATCTACTCATCAACACATTATGCTATAGCTCCAAGTTTTTTTCTGTCGCCTTTTTAATATTCTATTCAGAAATAATGCTTCTTCCGTTTCGGAAATTTCACATCTACTTTCCGCATTATGCTTTTAGAGAATTCATCTCTGCTTCTTTTATTGTGATTGTGATATTCGATTATTGTAATATATTGGTTAAAATTTTTAATTTTTAAAAATAAATGGCTAATTAAATAAGAAAAAAAAAAGTTTAGTTAAAATTTAGTAGTAGAAACAAAGAAAAGTTTACAATGAAGCAGTGGAAGAATAATTTTATCTAATTTTTCCAATTTTTATGCTTTCAAATAATATTTTAAATTTTTTTTTTAATATTTTAAAAACTTTACTTTACAAAAAATTTTATGGTACATTAAATTTTCACAAATAAGCAAATAAATTTTTACTTTATTTCTACCGTATTCATATCATAATAAAATTTATGAATGTATGTTAAGTATGGCAGATTTATTTTTCGATCAAAATTTAATATACATATCCTACATGTGTAAAATCAGATTTAAAACGACGTTTTTTTTTTTTTAAATTCAAAATTGCAAAATTTTAGTTGTGGTTAACTTTTTGGTATATATTTAAGTTAATTATTATATTTTTAACTAGTTTAGTAGTTATTATATAAAGTTCAACTTCATTTTTAAAGAAATCTTGATTTGCATACATATATATATATATATATATATATATATATATATATATACTAATTTATGTATGCAACATAAAAAATCTATCTTGCGAAAAACCAAAAAACCTCTTCATCTCTTATTTTCAACTATTTTTTTAAAAAATTCTTCCACTTTTTTGTTACTATTGCAATAAAACATTACTTATTAGATATAAATGCTTATTAAGGAATCTGATTAGCTAACTGTCAAGGATATTTATTGTTAAGCTAAAAAAACAATATCAAGCATAGTCCGCAAGGAAATGGTTTTCCATATAACGGAAGAAGAGAAGCGGTTAGTCAACCCACGACGGACTTTTGAATGGGAATTGATGGGCTTAGAATACTGTCAATATTTGCAGACCGCATTATTTTCTGGGAGCATATATGTGTTTGTTTCCTTATGGAACAGTTATTATAAGAGAAAAAGAAGTATTCATATGAATTCTTTGCTTTGACTGTCTTATGTTTGTATGTATACCACTTTAGGCAGCTGCAAAGGGTTTCGATGTTTGTAATTTCTCATAAAGCAGCAAAGTCATGTGAACAACATGTAAAACAATATAAGTAATGAAAACAAAATATTAATCGATATTTTATGTATGTTCTATGGAAAATATATATAAAAAACGATTTGTTCATGTTAATTCTCTGCTTTGAATTTCTTATGCTTATAACTATCAAACTTTATGCAGGTGATAAGGTTTCCGTTGTGTTTCATTAATAATTGCCTATAATACAATGGCAATAAAGTAATATATTAAACAATATATATATTATAAAAATGGTTTTATAAGAAATTTGAAAAATTACAAACGAAACGCATCGTAAACCTCCTCAACTACATAAAGTAGGTTTAATTTAAGCATAAGGAATTGAAAGCAAAGAATTAATACAAATAATACAATATTTTAATAAAAAAAATTAAAAGCTATTTCTTAATGTAGAATAAGATTGAAACATTCATAAATTAAAAAAAATTATGATTACAGAGTTATTATATAATGATAAATTAATATTCGGAATATTAACACCCTTTTATCTTGATTTCTATACAAAATGTGGTTTGTTTGTCTCCTTACGGCCATTTTGTGCATCCTTTTGGCTAATTAGACCGGGATCTATAGTTTAACGTGGATTCTAGACCACTAACAAACATCCATGCCACGGCCAGGATTCAAACCTGAAGCTTCTGATACCAAAGATCAGAGCATTAGCCGATTGGTCAGCAGGCCACGTATACCAATTGGGGATTGAAATTGTTAAAGCACTCACAAATCATGGTTTTTCTAAATTCAAGACAACTCATAATTTAACCAGAAGCACAAGACATACCTGTTATTTTATTTCCTTTTTTGTTTAACTATGTTAATACTTTCTTTTAAATATATCTAAAATAAATTGAAATTATACTATGGCAGTGATATATGCTAAATTAATAAACTGAGTAATTGGAAATTTTAAAAAAAGTTTGAAAATTCTTCAGAGATTGCAGTAAATACAATATTACCATAAATTTATTAACGGATTTTTTTTTTTTTTTTTTTTTTTTTAATTTATTCAGTGTTTTTTTCTCCAAATTAATTTTTTTTCTATAATTTCGTATTTAACACTGTAAATAAACACAATAAAATTATTTATAGTTGTTAAATATATCTGATCTAAATAATTTTATTCTTTGATACATGAATGAATTTTAGAATAAGATCTATGCTGTTAAAATGGAAAATAAATCATACTACTTAGTAGAAAAATTAATATAGCAATATAATATTGATTTGAAATGTGATTTAAATTTTCATAGGTATTTTATATTTATAAAGGCGTTTTTTAAGTTATCAACCATCTTATTTATTTCAACTTAAAGAAAAAAAATTGTCATACATCTTATACAATAGATTTCAGCAAGTTACAATTCTTTCTTATAGATTGGATGATTAAATTTTATATTCAAAATTCCTATCAAATACGTCTCATATGATATTTGGCTCATTATTACTTTATATATGGCTATTATTATTTTAAGGTAATATATGACTGTTATTACCTTAAAATAACATAAGCAGGTTATTTCAGAAATTCCGAGGTCACTGCTGTAAGAAATTATATGTGTGGGAGTGAAAAAGAATTGTCTTACTGAAAAAAAAAAAAAAAATGCGTTAACCAAATAACTTATTATACAAGAGGTGGTTTACTGGTGTGGGCAGGAAACTTAATAAGCGACCCCAATGAGCTTCGCATTTTTCTTGAAAAATAGTTCAGTAATTGATATCTGGTAGCGGCATGAAATTCTGCACCCATCTGGTTGTTCATTTGTCGCTGCAATGATTACAGATTTGATATTTATGAATGATAGTGGTCTCCCGCGCGGAACCTAATTGATATCTGCTGAGTGAAACAATTCTTCACGTACAATGACCTTAGAGATCACCAGATCTGGATCCGATAAGGCACGTTTTGAGTATAAGACTTATTGCGGGTTCAAAGATATTTCACCGACTTAAGAATATATTACATAAGGAGTGAAGAGACCACGGCATTCCATTAATTTGCTGCCAGCCATCTTGTAATGTGTTATGTTTATTTTATTATTTTTATAGGTAAATTTTTAAAAATTGCATGTTGATCTCTGAAGAAATCGATGTTAACTTAAATAATGTAGAATATTTTTTCTTTCGTTCTACGATCATTTTTTGCTCACTTTAGGCTAATTAGACTGGAACCTACTGTTTAACGTGGATTCCGAACCACTAACAAACGTCCATGCCACTGCCAGAATTCGAACCTGAAGCCCGCGGTGCCAAAGGCCAGAGAGCTAGTCAATTGGCCATCAGGTTACTAATGTAGAAGAAGATTGATAATTTAATGAGCCTTTTAGAGTGATGATTTTCAAAACAATTATATACTGCCAGCATTCCATTTGCCATTTTTGTGGAAAATGCACCAAAATTTCTTATAGGCTGATCTCAATCACCAGCAAAATAAACTTAATGAAAGCAAGTCATTAATTTATCTATTGATTAGATAACATAAGCAGTTATTGATAGATAATGCATTTTAATGGGCAATTTTCTTTGTTTGAAAAATTTATATGTGAATAAATATAAATTCAGAATATATTATTCAGAAATTTAACATTCCAAATCTTTCTCGAATATTTATTTTACTTTATTTATATTTACTATTTATAATACACACAAACAATAAGTGTTTTCCATATAAAATATTCGGGCATTAATAACACACAATGTATAAAAATCATGTTTATAATTTCTTAATATTTAAGTAAAAATTTTAAATACAATCCATTCGCCTCATTTTTTACTTACATTAAAATAAAGTTATACTTGTAAAAGAAGATACTATAGATAAATTGAATGTTAAAAAATAATTTATGATTTAAAATAACAATAATTATTAATAATCGAGCTTTTGATTGTTTAAATTTATTTGTTTTGGCGTTTACTAGTTGCTATTCGATAGAAAAAAAAAGTTAAATAGAAAAAGAAAGGATTAAGGATTAACTATATCATAAAGCTAAAAAAACATTTTCAATCTAAGTTTCTTCATAAAAATTAAAATTCATCAAGGACTAAACATTTTATTATGATCTTAAATTAAAATTCAGATCATGGTGCATAAATTTTTTTGCGATATTTAATACCAAGCATCAAAAAATCTAATCACCATTGATCCTAAAAACAAATACCTAATTTCACAGTTATGAAAACTAATTTGGAGTTTAAGAACACCTCGAACTTATGTTAGAATACAAAACGAATCAAAATCAATTAATCTGCTAACAGCTAAATAGGTATACGTCAAAAAGAAAAATAATAAATGTTATGAAGTTCCTTATAACAACATTTAATAAATGTCTCCCAGATTAACATTAGAAAACCGAAGGATATCAAGAAAAATTTGCCTGTAATAAGGATTCCAATTGCGTTTGCAATTAGTGCATTGAGAAACCTTTTCACACGTGAAGTAATCCGATGTCAAATATCCGAAACGTCAGCATTTGTCCATTAACAACTCTGGTTAGTAATTGAAAAGATTATTAATTGCAGGAAATTTTTGATCGATATAAACTATTGATTATTTTTTTCCCTCCATTTCTCATTTTAGTGTAATTCGGTATACAATCCGTTTTCTTTGATAATTGTTAAAAAAATGATTATTTAACTTTCTATCTGCTTTTCATAAATCGCGCAAATCGTACTAAAGCATTCCAACAATTTTAGCAAGACTTTTTTTCAGAATTCATTTATCTAAGGATACAGATATTTTGTTAGTTCACAATATGTAGGAAAGATAAATTTCTCTTATGAAATATTTTTTGAATAAAAATATTTTTTAAATATAAATATTATAAAAATATTTATTTTTTTAAATAAAAATATTTATTGGAAAGATTATTTTTAAATAAATAATAACAATTACTTTAAAATTTTTTAAAAAATGTTGAAGGATTCTAAATGTAGAGAAAAGCAAACTTTGATTTCGTTTAAAACTCTATTTAAATTAATTATAAATAATTTTATATTTTTGATAAATAGTTATCTGCTTTCTAGTTAGTTTTAATTCTATTCTTCATTGGCACAACAATTCCATGGTGTGCAGAGGTCGTCTGCCTACTCGCAGATTTCGAGAACGGAGATGTTTTCTTTTTATGGGGTAAGGTTTTCACCCTTATACCGAACGCTTTACAGTCAGATTAGATCGGTATCTACGGTTTAATGTGGGTTCAGAACCACTACAAGCGTTTATGCCACTGCCGGAACTCGCCCCCAAAATCTGTGGCACCGAGCGCCAGAGCGCTAGTTACTCGGCCATTAATTTATTATTATTTTATCAAAATAATAACAATTATCATTGCGAATAACTAATAAAATCAGATATTTTTTATGTAATTTGGATAAATTAACTTAAATCTTAAGTGTAGGATACAAAACCAATTAATATGTTAGGAACCAAATATGTAAATGTATTGCTTGGTTTGGTTTGAGTTTTCGCTCTACTGTTATTTTTTGCACACTTTAGGCTAAATAGATAGGGAACTACAGTTTAACGTGGATTCCGAACCACTCACAAACATCCATGTCACCGCTACAATTTGAACCTGAAGCCTGCTGTACTAAAAGCCAAAGCGCTAGCCAAGTGGCCATCAGGTCATTTAAATATACTGCAACGAAACAACTATGATAAATGCTATAACCTTGTATTATTTTTACTAACTTGAATTTCTACGCATTAGGTATGCGCAATTCAAGCGCAATTTAAGTGTAACAAAACAGTTATTTTCGTATTCATAGATACATAGATACATACATACATACAGTGTCAAAATTTCTGATAATGAATAATATAAAGTTTATAACACGTGTATTCCCATATGTGATAATATATAATATAATATAAAGTATATTATAATATACTTTATATATATTATATATTATCACATATATATAATATAATATTTATAACAAGGCATCCACATATGTGAATACCAGAACACTACGCAGAACAGAAATACATATATAAAAAAAAATTAACCAGCATTTCTGATTCCAATCGCGTTTACAATTAGTGTATTGAGAAACCTTTTCACTTAGGCTATATTTATCATATTTAAAGCAATCTTTGCCGAAAATCAAAAACGTCAGCATTGGGTCCATTAACAATCCTTTCTCTCGTAATTGAAAACGTTATTAATTACAGGAAACTTTTGATCAAGTGAAGAAAATAAAGTATTATTTGATTGTCTTTTCCTCATTATTATTATTATTATTATTATTTATTTTCCGGACTATTCTGGTTCAGTCCCGTTGATTATTTGTCACCGAAAAAATGGCCATTTAAATCTTGTCTGAGTTTCATAGAAGAGGCATTCAATTAATCGATTTCTGCGTTTAATTAATCGATTTTTCATTAACCCTTGGAAATTGTCGAATGTACGACCATTCTTTTTGATGTCTGCGCGTTTTTAAGAGGAGGCATTTGTAAGACAGATGGGAACTATAAAGTGATGAGCCGAAGAAAAGATTAATGAGCTATCACTTACATCCCAGATATGTGATAATTCATGTAGAATCTAATTGATCTAGACGATTACGATTAGTTTTGAGGTGGTGAATCGATGTTTACTTCAAGGGCAATTTAAAAGTTGATAGGATGAAAAGAGGTTGTCAGATCTCTATAAAGAAAAGAGACCAGACGACGTGATTGACTAGAGATATTTATATAAATTTCTTGAATTAATTTATTAAATATTCTTGTCTAAAAACTCCGAAATATATTAATATGTGTGAATTGTAACGATTTACGCGAAAATAGATCTATATCGAAAAATATTACAATGATCCTGAATTAATTAGTTTTTGTTTTTCAGGTATATATATTAATATAATAAGTTTTGAAAATTGCAGTATTCCTTTAACGCTTTAAAAACACTTAAAAATTATTTTAAAACATAAAACATTTAAATATTTTTATCCGCTTTTTGTATTTCTTGAACATTTAAATTCTTTATTCAATTAATTGTTTTTCAAAATCTGTGGGAAAAAAACTGATCAATAACAATTTCAGTTCTGATCAAAATAACAAGTTAAAAGAGTACATTAGAATTCTTTTAGCTATTGTGTTAAAACCATAAAGTTTCAAATAAACGTTGATCTCTTAACATTAAACTTTTACATTGAACACAAAAATTTACTTCAAAGTATTAATTTTTAATGTTTTAATTGGAACAAAGGGCAATTAAAATTTGCTAAATCGTAATATTCTACTATTTTGATTGCTGTATTACAAAATTAAAGATAAAATTTTCTAAAAAAAATTAAACTCGAAGATTTAGATTAATTATCTGTGATATTTTTATTGATAAAAATTAAATTTTTATATCTGAGTAAATATTAATTACATAATGCCAATAACCTACTGATTAATTATGAATACTTAAATACTAATTTTTAGTGAAGTAAAGTTAAGAAATCACCTTTACTTTACATTTTATGGTTTTAACACAATAGATAAAAAGAGAAGAATTCTAAAGTACAGTATTGAAACTCACCAGTATTGAAACTGACAGACGAATGTCTGAATGAACTAATTAATTGAACAGTAGATATTGCTTATTTTCGAGTCTCGGCGGTGCCGTGAATGTTTGTAGTGGCTCGTCGTCCACTTAAACTGTAGGTCCTGGTCTAATATGGATGTATAGCTGACAAAGGTAGCCCGTAAAAAGAAAAACATAGCTGGTTTATTTTCTACTTCTAATTATTTATTATTTATTACACGAATTTTAAACCATCATTTTCTTTTTACCATCATTTTTTAACTACATTTATATCAGATACAAAACTCTAAGCGTATTTAATTAAAATTATCTTTCTTCGATTATTCTAATATCTTAATTAAGCATCAGCTACCATTTTCTATTCTTGTTCTTTATAAAATGGTTTTTTTTATTGATATGTCTCTATCAAAAATCAGAACATAAATATGAAGCATTTGCCTACAGATTTGAAAATCCACAGTTTTTAATTTATTGTTATTTTCAAGTACTAGATCTAGAATTTAGACCTTTTTCTTTTAATAATGGTAAAGATCTTTATTTCGCTAAAACCAAGATATCTTCCACTGATCTACGGGAAATGAACCATGCAGCTATGAAAGCAACTGATTCCGTTATAATGGATCTTTACACAATGACACATTTCACACTCAAATGAAGAAAAAGAAAAACCCACAAAGTAGCAGGAGATGGCGTAAAAAATAAAACATTTCGCTTATTATTGAAGCAGGAACTTGACAAGTCATCATTGAATGTCTTATACTCGAGTTAACCGGAACTTTATGAGTAAGAATTTGAAAGTTTGTTCACAATACAGTAAATTCGGGGTCAGGTTCTCGAATGATTGGCGCTGTGAAACAGGAAGTGATACATTGAATCGCATCGTTGAGATCATCCAAAAAGAAGGCCATCTGCAATACAGGACAACATTTATTTTTATGTATTTCATAATGGTCATTTTGATGAAAAATTGGTGTCTTTTGTGCATTTATTTCTACTCTATTTATCTTCATTTAAATGTGGAAATCCAGTTATATTTCAGTATATTGACGCCAAATATTAAATTTTGTTTGAAGGACAACTTATTTGAAATAAAATATAAATAAACATAATTTCGTTTGTGTGCAGGATTGAAATTGGTCGGCAAAAGTTTAAAATATATGATAAAGTATTTGCTTCTGCTCAATAAATTTGATTTATTTACTTCAAAATACTGAATTTAAACAAAAAAAAAATGTAATTATTATAATATTCTGTGATATTATGGGAATAATTACGATCTTTGTCCAACCACTAATAAAATATTAAGATACCTAATTAGTTAACTAGATCATATATATGACTATCTAATAGTAATTAACTATGAGTGAGAAGATTTAATACAATCAGTGCATGAAATCTTTATATTTACCTCTTTACATTATTCAAAAATGCAACGAGTTTGTATTTTAAGTTTTTGACATGAAACCTTGAAAGTATTCGGTAGCTCTATTTCTTTTTTTTCCCTGGATAGTAATCTACGTAGTCTAATATTTCAATTTATAAAGCAATGTTAATATGCATAATAAAATGGATTTTTTTATTGCTAATGTTGCTTTGGAATGCAGGCTTTCTGACCTACAACAGTAACCTGATAACAGTAGATATGCAGCAAATTCAACGTTTCATTTCCAGTGTACATAGGGGGTTTTTGGGCATTGGGGTATCACTCTTTCGTCACAATTTTGGATGAACATCTCTGAAGATAGCATCTGAACATGGGGAATATGCAACACATTTTCTTGAATTAAATTAAAGGACATTTCGGTCTACAGATCTATCGTACACAGTATTCACATGGAGGTTTTCGGTTCATCTTCGTTTTGGGAGGTTATGAACCTAGCTCTCCTGGTTCGGAAATACAAAGTGATTTCACCAGACGTATGCCTCCATGTAATTTACACTAGGCCCAGACCTATATAGTAAATATTTCTTAATCATATTTAAATGTATTCATTTAGAGTTATTTTAATAACAGAAATTTAATCTTATATATATATATATATATCCTCGAAAAGCAAGATGAAAATTTTTGGAAATTTGAAGAAAAGTAGTTTATAAGGAAAATTATTGATTTAGCATTTTGTTAAAGAATCATTGACGTTGGATTTCATTAGTAAACATCTTTTCTTTTTACTGAATATGTCTCCTTCTTTTATTTCACGTGCAATATTACTATATTATTAAATGCATTTTGAATGATGAAAACTGTGTAAATGGCGAAAGGCTGATCAAACAAAAGATAGGATAGGATGGAATGATCTCAGTAATTGAATTATTAATGTTTAGAATTTTTTTTATTAAGGAAAAATAAAACTAAAATAAATTCTTAATTTTATTAAAAGAAAATTTTATCGTAGCATTACTAAAAAACAGCAGATTACGGATATCGTTCCATTTCTTTTCTTTTATCTTATTTTATTCATGGAATTTCTATAATTTATTAATGCATACTTAAAGAAAACCGCAAACTGTCACAAAAAAGCATTCAAGAGAAATCTTGCAAACTATCACAAAATAATTATTATCCCAACTTTTAAATACTTAATATTGTAAATACAGGCAAGAAATTTCATTCACTGCAAATTTTAAGTATTATTTAGCGAAAATCATTCAAAAAGCAAAATGTAAATAAAAAATATACTAAAATATATTAATGATGCTTAGCTGTAAATGAAAAATTTAGATAAGTATGAAGTCCAAAAAACTTTGACAAATTTTTTTTTCTACTTTATAGGTTCCATTTGGGAAACTGGAAATAGAATCGTTATGGACTGGCCGGAATTTTGTTCGTCATTAATTGTCAAGTCTTCCAACGATCTCATTGAGAAAAAATGACTAAAAATGTATGCAGGAATGTAGTTTAAAAGATTTATAAATGCGTATTTATGAATTTTGAACAAATCTACATTGTGTTAAAAAAATCGTAATTATTTATAAAAAAATTATCATCAAAGTAAGTTGTTTATTATTAAATAAAATGTGTTTTTTTTAGTCTGTTACTTTAAAGAATGCTAAATTTTGTTTTACATTTAAATCTATAATTCCAACTGAATTTTCTTAATTTTGTTTAATGCACATCAACAGAAATTATATAATGTTTTTCGCATGGCTTGTGTATGTTTAAAAGAAAAAAATATTTTTGTTTTGCAATTTTATATGCATATTTAAATAATGAAATTTTTGTATTGATTATAAAATATTGAAATTAATTCACCGGTGATTATAGAAGTGGCTTAAGCCATTAATTTTTTATTTCGAGAAAAAGATTTACTGTTCCTTGTGTCGTTAAATATGAGTTTAATAGTTTATTAACTAGCCAACTAACTCCATATATTTCCAAAACTCTTCAGAAACTCTGTTTTTAGATTTCAATAATATACTAAAATGCAAAAGTAACAAAATTACAACATTTGACTTAACACTACTTTTAAAATCACCGGCATAAATAAAGCAATGATTTATAACATAAAATAAATAATTAATTTTGATTGTATATATACTTTTGTGATACAAAAGATTTTTATTCATTATTACATTTAAATAAAATACTTGCAATTACCTAATTTCAAATTTTTTTTTTTAATTGTAAAGGAGTTTACAGTAATATTTATATATTTGTGTTGGTAAAATAAAAATTGATTTAGCAGTAAACATAAAAATTGAAGAAGCATATTAATATGGCTTTCCCTATAATCTGGAAAATTGGCAGAAAATCTTATATTTTTCATAAACTAATTTGATAGATTACTTAACTCAAAATATTTGTCATAGATAAAAGATTCCTTTTTACATTGATATCTACGACAGGTATCTTTAATTACAGTATCTGTCATTATTACATTCAATTAATTTAAAATTAAAGTTTCAGACAAAATTTATTTAAAGCTATGCATTAAATACAATTTTAAAAAAAAATTAATTTCCAGCTGTTGCTTAATTGCTACATTCATATATATCTACCTCAGGAAGCGATATTGAATATCCCAGTGATTACGAAACTTATTTTTTGGGCCAGTTCAGCTGTAAATAAGTCACAAAACTTGCTGTGTTTCAGAAATTGCTTTTGTTAATTAATTGTTATTATAAGGCCTAGATTCTACAAAAGTGTTGTATGGGATCAAATTACATGACATGTTAAATAGATGTACATTATTTTAAAAGAGTTACCTGTGTTATTGAAACTATAAAAACTTAACTAGTTTAAAAATTATCGATTTGAAATTTCATTGAATGTACATGAAAAAAATATTTTTGTTTTTAAGAATTTAAAAATTTTAATGAAAGACCTTTTTTCTATTTTGTTACAGTTTTTATAATTAAAGGATTAATAAGAGAATATAAAAGAATAAATAAGAATTTTTTTTAAGTGTAACATTTTAAATGCAATACAATATCTTGATGGGCTTGATATGGCTTGAATAGTGAATATGTTGAGATTTATTAATACCTGATCCTATACATTCACCCACAAAACAATATGTAAATTATAAAAATGTATTTTGTTTGTTGAAATATGTGCTTAGTGTTGCTGTAAAGGAAATATTTTGTATTTTTCGAAAAAATAAAAAGAATAAAAATTTATGTGCAGTTATTCACGTTATTATAGTCTACATTTTCTTTTAAATGAAAATCAGATACGTAAACACATTAAAATGTTCAAATACAATCTCTATAATTTAATTTTTAATTATTTTACGTATAACCTCTCAGATTCGTATTGATATTGTAATCAGATTTAAAAAAAAAAAACACGTTGGAATTTTTTTTTTAAATTAGAGGTAAAAACAGAAACTAATATTGATTTATAATTAATTAATGGGCAAAATTAATTTGCATATTATTCTTTTTTAGAATGACACAGTTGTTAGACACAAAAAATGTTTTAGAAAAAATTACTTAAACCTAACATTTCTGAAATTGTGCTGAAAATGTTTTCTAAATAAATATTAACAATAATATATCTTTAATGATTTTTTTTTAAATATGATTAAACATTTAAAAGTATTTTTCAGTATATATATATTGTATTAAGTATATGTTATTGTATTAAGTTTCTTCAGACATAAAAAAATTACAATTATAAGCATTTCTAGCATGCCGTACTGTTTAGTTATGCATTAAAGTCTAGTTATAGTTTCGTTAAAGTCTAGTTAAAGTTTCTAGTTCTGCTATGACTTTAAAATAACTAACAAATTTCAATAAAAGAATACTTCACTAAAAACAAATATAGAATCAGGATCATTAATTAAATTGATAACTTTAAAAATTAAATTAAAATTCTTCTGTTTAACTTGTACAGAATGTTTTTCTTTAAATTTTTTTTAAATATCTATTAAAATTATTGCATTATAATTGGATTAAAATAACTTAAAAGTTTTACAGGAATTAAAAAAAAAGTATAAATAACAATAAACTTATTCTTTGTACAGAGTGTTAAACATAAAAAAAAAGAAGAAAAAAGAAATTCTGATATTTTTTTAATCAATTTTGTTAACGATATGAACAGTGTTATTAAATAATCTATATTTTCAAACACATTTTATAATATTTAATGCACACATTATGAAAAAATGGTATTAATTAACTTACATAAAAAGTCATTTCAAAGAAATTAATTTTCTTAAAAAAATTATTATCAAGGCTTGACACAAAATCATTGCACTTATTTACAATATATGTGAAATATTTTAAATCAAAATCAATGATTCTATAAGCCATAAAAGAAGTGAAATATTTGAGAATTTATTAATAAAATAATAAATCACTTTCGATTAATATTTTGCATTTACATTTTAGAATTATAAGTTAAGTTGTTCAACAGAAAATAATAATTAATAAGTTTATTAACTAAGTAACTGCTACTAGTTGCTAAATTTAGTAGCAGTGCAAAATCAGATTCTAAAAGGAAGCATGAAACAATAAAAAATAATAGCTATAAACAAAAATAAATAAATAAAAGTGTTATATAAATAATTTTTAATATATTCTTAAATCAAAACTATTTCAGTAAGTAATCAATAAATCTGGCGCTGGGTTTCACAGGATGTGTCAGACGTTTGGATGTTTGTAGTGAATGGATCACTATAGATTTTTGTAGCCATGGATGTTTATAGTGGTTCCAAATCCACTTTAAACCGTAGCTCCCCGTCTAATATAATTGTAGAGCTTTGGGGGTAGGGTTGACAACCCTACCTCCACACAAAAAAAAAACATCCCCTTCCACACAAAAAAAAAAAAACATCCCCTTCCACACAAAAAAAACATCCCCTTCCACACAAAAAAAAAACATCCCCTTCCACACAAAAAAACAACATCCCCTTCCACACAAAAAAAAAACATCCCCTGTCTCGAAATCTGTCAGTAAGCGGACGGCCTTGGCCCACCATGGGACTGTTGTGCCAAGAATAATAATAAAAAAATGCTACATTGAGAAAATAAAAATATTGTCCTATAAAATACAAATTCCTGTATGAATGCAGTTTTTAATTAAAAAAATAATAACTATTTGATCAAAAATTACCTTGAGATCCCGATGCAAACTTTTGTTGAATTATGTATCAAATTTCGAAAGAATCCATGACATAGTTTAAGAGGAATTGAATGAACGAATACATGAAACATATATGACAATGAAACAATTATTTTTCATTATTAAATATGGTAATTTTCATGTTTTACTTAGTTGATTTTGCGTTAGCAATGTAATAATATGTAATAGTCCGTTTCCTAACTGAAAAGTAAAGTATTTAAAATATTAGTCAGCCAAAATATTTTTATTAACTGTAACTAACCAATGTGCGAATAGGAACATGGTTATAATTAACAAATATTTAATTTGTTAATATAAAGATAATCAAATATTCGTAAGCGATAGCTCATCATTGGAATAAGTGGATGTTTCTAAGATTTTGTTTCTTAAATAAAGTTATTTTTAAGGTGATTCTTTAAAATATATTTAGATAAAAAATATATTTAGTTTTGACTTACGATTTCTTAGTAGCCAGTAAAATTAAAAAATAGCTAGATATATTTTTATGATAGAATTAATTATACTAGATTTGTTGTTATGAAAGGAATCAGGATCGTGACGTTTTTAGATTAAAAATCGGGTTTTGTCTACTACTAAGAGAAAGACTGAATAATAATTCGGCAATTCAGGGTGATAAAAGTTTTAAAGTAATTTTCTTCATTAACTCATTTTTATTTGTAACAAATTATATCATACTCACTTGTCAAACCATTCGTGCCACCTACTGAAGAAAGTGCGTTACAATTCGAGAACCACAGATAATCATTTAATTCAATCCTCGCAATTATAATATTTAATTTTATTTCGTAGTTTAAATCATTCTTTAACTTCCCTGTCAAAATATCACAAATGTCTTTTTAATTGCACAAAAAAGAATTAGTAATCGATATGATAGAATAAAAAAGAATCAGCTAATAAGACAGAATAGAAATAGAAAACAGGATAATTTTATATCAGGAGTTTCTCACAACTTTAATCTAAAACAGCAGAATCAGTCTATTGCAAAATCCACGCGCAACCAAAAGCATTGTATTCCATTACCACCGAAATGGCTACCTTAAAGTCAACCTGAGAATGCTGGGGATATAAATTCGCCAATTTTATGTTATTGCGGATTGGCGGACAGACAGCATTAACGCGAGGTGGTAAACACCAGAGAAGTGTTTGTCTCTGATGAATATTCAATCACACTCAACGGTGGCTAACTAAAACGGGGCAACCCCTACCTCCTACGCCGCGGGGGTTCCACCTTTTGTAGGATTCATTTATCAGTTTATCGATTTGGGTGAGCATAAAAACAACTAGTTCGTAGGTTTTAGAATTCGAGGTGCGTGGATTTTTACGATTGTTTGAGATAGTGCGATGAGTTCTGTTTCGTTATTGGGGGGGATTTATGTTTTGGTTGGAGATTTTTAAGTGACTGTCTCATGCACCAACACTAAATTGGTGTTGCTATGTGGTTTCATGTAGTTGACCTTTGTCCTTGTAAATGATGAGATGAGATAGTAAAATTAAAACATATTGCAAGAAAAAGATTTTACTTTTTCTAAATTAAATTTCAGTAATTTTTTATTATTATTTTGAGAAGATAAGCATAATTTGATAAAAAAATATTTAGAAACTGTTTTTGGAGAGAGTAATAAGTAAATAAAATTATAAACAATTTTAAAGAAAGATAATAACGTAAATCAATAAAGTATTTATGTGAAATAATGTTTCCAACTTTTTATTATCATTTGTGGACAACTGATTTGCATAATTTATTTATATTTACATTTATATATTACAGTAATACTCAAATTATCAGAGAATCAATTCTAAAAATCGCGGAATGGGAACATAAACTTAGAAAAATCATTTCGTGAATGATAAATTTGGCCCTCTGGTCTTTCTAATTTGTGTATTTCTGTAATATTTTGCGTGAATGAGCTAGAGGCTGTTAGTACACTGAAGGTTTAGGTTTTTTACCCTTTCTTTTTAATTGAAATACTTGGAAAGCCATTTTGTAGGGTTTGTGAATTTTTTTTCTTCCATAGAATCACTTTGTTCAGAATTTCTAATCCATCATCTATATTCTTTCCATTTTTATTTCCTTTTTGTATATAACTTTGTTTTGATATGTGTCTAAGACAATGGGAAATTAACGCCGTTAAATAGAACAAAATTAAGATTAATATTTTATCAATGGAAAATGTTATTCTAATCTAGATTGGTAAGTTGTATAAATTAACTGATCGCTGTTAATTACAAAAGTTTTCAATAAATGGTTTGCATCAATAGGTATGAAATGAGAATGATCAGCTTCAAGTTTGTCCTTTAGGGCGCTTAAAGTTACTGGAGATATTACAAAATTATGTAAAAAATATAAATAAAACACTTTTATTAAATTAAATACAAATATAAAATTAATAAACTTTGACGTGTGATTCCTTGGTGGCTGTTAATACATATAAGCGATACTCTATTTCATGCTATGTATTACAAGCATCTAAGACGTTAAGAATTAATAACATATGTAATATGCTGCTGCAAATTAACATAAGGCTCTTGATAGACATAATATCATAAGAAAAATCTAACAGAGGGAAAACTGGATAGTACTCACTTAAAACTCCTTTCTAGTAAATAGTATAAAACCAAAGCATAGGTTTAGGCATAAGTAATCAAGCAACGAAGGAATCTGACATCGAAATTTGTTTTTGCAGATACATTGTTAGCAAATATAATTTAATTTTTAACAGTTTTTGTTTCTTTAAAAATAATTTTAAAACGTGTCCAATAATTATCGTCCTATATTTCATTCTTAAAATGGTAACTCACTTTATGTATCACATCTTAACTTCATCAAGCGATTTCAAGCTGATAATTTATTAAATTAAAAAAATTAGGATGCTAAACTGGATAGTATCAATTTAAAACTGGATAGTACCCACTTAAATCTTCTTGTTAGTAAATAGTATAAAACCGAAGGGCCTGCTTAGACTTGAGTAATCAAGTAACCTAACACCGAAATTTGTGTTTGGAGAAGTATTGTTAGCAAATACACTTTAATTTTTAACGCTTTTAGTTCATTTAAAAATAATTTTCAAATGTTTCCGATAATTTTCGCCCTATATTTCATTCTGAAAATGATAATTAACATTCTTTATCACATCTTAACTTTATCTATCGGTTTTGAGATTATACTTTATTCAATAAAAAAAAAATCATTTAAAGAACACTTATTTGTTTGCTGGGACAATTTCACTGCAATTTGAATGATGGTGAAATAAAAGGTTTATTTCTTCGCATCGTATTTTTACCTTTTAAAATGCAAAATAATGTAAGTAAAACCAGAAATTAGAAAAAGAATGTGATTTAACATGGTAGCATGAAGTTGCTGCATACAGTATTTTGTTCTATTTTAAGAGTCTATAACAAAGAGAATTAGGTATTGGAAACGGAAAGATTTCACACTGAAAATGTCTGATTATTAGTTACAGAAATTGTTCAAGTTTTTTGTGTTCCAACTCAAGCATTTTTCTAAAAAAACAAAACACAAAAACAGATAACACTTCTGACATGAAACTGAAATGTTTAGAAAAAAAAAAAAATTTTATATTTCCCCTTCCCTTGGCTTTCCGACTTTATTATTTCTGCCATCCTTCACGGAAAGCCGTGACATTTAACGCATTTTACTTCTCGGACAAGCTCGAACTTTGAACCCCGAGTTTTCGGCAACGTCTTGACGGATGGCCCCTTGCAATGCGGCCCCGACCACCAGGGGGTCCCCTCGGATCCCTCGGTAGCTGGCGAAACCTCTACGGGGTTCATCTTTTTTCCCCCACCACCACAACTTTCGTACTATCAATTCCTTGGGTTCTGATTGAAGTAAACAAGCATCCAGCACACTTCATCTCAGTCTCGTTAAGTAGTCCGATTCTTTTTTTTGTCTTTTTTTAAGTCATTCTTTTTCTTTTTTTTTCAGTCTTCTGAAGATGAAGGCGACTAGCAGGATATAGGTACCCATTATCTATTCGCGTTTTCATATTCTAGAAGAAGACAAGTTAATGGGGCTCTTGTAGTAATGGAATATTTTGTTTTTAATATTAGGGAAGCTGTTTTTTTGTATGTTGTCCCTGGAGTATTCGATACCGAAGACTTGCAGGTAAGGTGTAATGAAGTATCAAAATTTTTGATTTATTGAGAGGTAAAGCTGCATCTTGCCCAAGAAGACAATAGCAGTAGACAAATTCCAAATCACAGATTCAGAAAAAATTGATTTATTTTCTGTTTAGGAGTGCTTACATATTTATAAAAAGAACTCTTTGATGAATATATTAATGTAACTAATATTAAAATAAGCTTGTAAATAAATTTTTTAACTGTAATGTTGTATGACAGCGATGTACAGACAGTGGTCCACCTGATCATATGTATTTTTTACACATACCAATATATATATATATAAGTGGCAATTTTTTGGAAGATTTTAATTTCTCAAAGAATAAAACACTTAACATAACCAATCTTAATAAAAAAGTTATTATTAGAAAAATACTTCAATTCATTTTATTGTAAACTAAAGGTTATGTAGTTCCTTTTTATTAACATGCTTTATCCTGCCTCCAAGTCAGCAAATGTATTGTCCAAAACTTTTTCTATTTTAAAATTGCGCACAACAAAATAAATGTAGTTGTTTCTAAATGATACATTAAATAAGGTACAAACCTGTTCGGATTCATGCATATTTGTGGTTTTATATATGAATATAAAAATGATACACATGAATGTGAAGAATTATGTATGAATATAAAAAAAAATGATAAATAAAATTTATTTGACTTATACTTTCGCATTTGGTTATTAAATAAATCGAATAAAGTACATAATTACATTAATCTTGATACAAATTACATTAATTTAATTTCCCGCTTCAAATATTTATTTGTTTTTTATATTATTTATTTTGAAATATACATAATAAAATTAAATATAAATATATTTTTTAATTTTCGAATTTTTCTTGTGCGGCTTACGACCGACAAATATATAACGGTTAGTGAGCGCCCCAAGTCTAAGGAATCCTGTTGTAGAATCATATAATAATTAGAAGAATTTTAATGCATACATTAAATGATGGAGTTATTTATCAAAACATAGTGATGATTTATTTAGAATATTGAAATTTGAATATATTGGGTTTCCCTTCAGTTTTTTTTTTTTAAATCTTTTACTGGAACTCTTAATTAAATAATGTTATTAAAAGTTACATTTGTCCATTCTATGACAAAGACGTAGGATTATAAATCAAGATTAATATAGTACAAATTTCAATTCATTGGTTTGTGATTGTGATACAAGAAAATAAATGTGGCATCGTAATACAAACGAAAACATCGCAAAATCCTCATCTATTGTATAAATTTTCAATAGAAAAGACACATATCCATTGACAATGAATAAAAACAGTTATTTCATATTTTTCAAAACAAATATCAGGAGAATCTCTTGTCTTATACAATATATGCAGACGAGCAATTAAAACACAAATAAATTTTTGTAAAAGAGAACAGAAAATAAAAAATTTGATTCCTATCAACATGGAAAATTGTAGTTCAGTATTTGGTATTTATTTAAACCTTTTTTTTTCATCAAGTACTATTTAATTTTAACTAATAGTTTTTAGTTGTCTATATCTTTCCTATACTGTTTTGAAAGTTGGGAAAAGTTATTGTATAAAATCCGCTACAAATTGGCCAACTTATACATAAATACTTCGCTCTTAATTTTAAACAAATAAGATATTTTTAAATGCATACATCACTTTAATTAATGTAAGAGCTAAAATATATAACTTTAAAGATATTTCGAAGGGAAGAAATTTGATTAGTGGTAATAGCATCTTTATAACAATTCAATGAACGGAACAAAAGATTTTCCAACATCATTACAGGTTAATAATAATAAGATAATAATTGATAATAATTGAATTATAAGATTGCTTAATTTCCAAGCGAATAATTGAATTATACGATTGCTAAATTTCTAATGTATAAGCGAAAACATTTGGAAAACACATTAGAAGCATTTCATTCCAATTTTTAATCTTAATATAAAATAACGAATTTAATTTCTTATACTAAAATTATCTAACCATTATAACGACAAAGCAATCTTTACTTCAGCATTCATTAGTTACAATTTTGTTTTTAACTGAGCATACATCAGATTCTACCAAAACGTTTACTTATATATCTAGAAAAAATAAGAGTGAAATATTTTTTATCTTATTTTTTTAGGTCAAATCCAGAGCACCGTCTATTCAGAGAATCTAAACTGGCACGACGCCGAATAACCCCTTACAACTTGGCATACGGCAGCGAAAAATACATCCAAGACCAGACTCTTAAATAAATTATTAAAACACGCGGCCAAACTCTTCTGCTGATCAATATATCGACCATTACGCACAGAGCGTATGAAAGAAAAAAAAAGAAATTCTCAAGAAAACATATTCTTACACATAAATATTTCCCCTCTTTCTTCAAAGTCCTTTTAACAGGAGAAATAATAAAATAAAAAAAAATAATAATAAAATAATCTTTTTTTTCTCTCTCTCTCGCCAACTTACGAGATAAATAGTGACAGGTAGGATCCCAACTTCACTCTGTTACCATGACAACGGTGAAATGTCTCCTCCTACGCTTCTTAGCGGGATCTACCTGAAAAGATAGAAAATTAAAAAAAGTTTTTTTTTTTAATTATATTGTTATCTTTCATTTCTTTCTCGTTGTTATTGTTATTATTATATACATTTTTCGATCAAAAAGGGGGTTTTTGTCGCATTTACGTGATTAAATTCGTATCTATTCCGTCAGGTGTCGCTGCTGTTGTGATATTACTCTGGAAAAAGAAAGGAAAAAGGAAAGAAAAATTGGAAAGGTGATTTTTATCTGAAATTTTTCAGATAATAAAGAGAAAGCATTTTCTGGAAGCGCAGATCTGTATCTGTGAGGGGGAATTGTATGCGAGAATGGAGGTATATTATTAAAATGAACGTTTCGTATTATTTTTTATTCATTTACTCAGAACAATGAATTTAATTACAATATTAAAGCAGCATTTTTCAACGTTTTTAATTAATTATAAGGCAGATAAAGCTAATGTGGACTCACTTCTATTGAAAATAATAGATTCAAATTTTAGCATTAAATATTTTGATTGTTTTATACTTGAAAATTTCGTATTTTGATTAAAATTTCAAATTATAGTTAATAATATAAATTGAAATTATTTATCACTACACACAATATGTGTATTATATTTGAATTATGTTATTGTTTGTGTTTGAATGAAAAGCATTTTAAAAAATTAATATTGAATGTTTTTTTAATATAATAATACCAATCAATAAGAATTTTAGAATTTCTAAATAAATGTTATTTATTATAATGAGAAATATTTTGTGCGTCAAATTATTTGTTTAATAATATTTCGAAAGTAAATTTTTAGAATTATTTTTCAATTTAAAAGAAAAAAACTTTAAGAAAGTTTTGCAAATATTATTATTTTTTTAACACGTCCAAAATCAGAAAAAAAAAACTCTTTAGTGCTTTGTGATAGAATTCTCATTTTACCTAATATTTTTTTAAGCAAATATAAATTTTTTTACAATATATGAGTTGCTATATTTGTAAGTGATATAGTACACCTATTCACACACTAAGATATTAAAGTTTTAAATTCTCATTTGAATTATTTATGTAAAATAAAAAAAATCGAGAAATCTGTGAGGATATTGTATACCATTTGAAATGTTATTATAATTATAGAAAAAATATTAAATTATATTAAAATAATAACTAGACATTTATGTCAAAATTAAAATCATAAATTATTTTTTTCTCCGAAGCAGCATGTGCAATTTAAACATAAAATGATTTATTATATAAAGTTCAAGAACATCCTTTTTTCGCACTAAAATGCATTTCTTTTATTATGAAATATTTTCATGTAATCTAATTATAAAGTCTACAAATTAAATTTTTGTAAAAAAATTAAATTTTTTTTCTTCTTTTTAATTATAATAAACAAATTAAAAGCCAAAACACCAATATTGTCTTTCTGGTAACAAATTACAAATTACGTTGGCGGAAAAATATTTTTTTTCTGATTTAGTTAGACAACATAATGTTTACTTCTAGACTACGAGTGTATTTAAATTATTTAAAAAGGACAATCAAATCTGCGGTCTGTCCGACCAATAGCTAAAATGCAGGATGGTTCAGGTTAAAATCCACTGCTGCATTTTCTACTTCCAGAAAGGAGAAAATTCGATGACGATTTTGTCACAGTGTGTAAGTGTTATGCATCGATAATGAAACTGCCTAGTGGTAACTAACTGTATTTTCTCCCATATGACACGCATATGTGAGGTAGTTTTTCCTCGAAAAGTGTTCCAGGAAAGTAATGTTCTCTTATTATCACTCTCCGAATGAATGTTTGGCGTATGCACATCAAGAAGACGAGAACATCGACATTCTGAAAGTAATAATAAGTAGTAATAGTAGTAATTAAATAATTTAAGGACTCATATTTTTCATGATAGTAAATATCTTCGACAAATTCTATCATAATAAATAAAGTGTTGTTGTAGTACTTTTTTTACTCTGTTTGTAACCAATCATCACATAATTTCCGAAGTCCATAATCATCACATCATTTCCAAAATAAAATAAAAAATTTACAGAATACAAATTAAGAAATTAGTACCAATCATCGAAATGAAAAAAATAAACAGTAGCTTTTCATCCGATACAGATTGATCAAAGTAAAACAAAATTTCGCAAATTCACAAAAAGAAACCGAAACAAATAAATATCTGGCACTAAAAAGCGACATCACGGATATGCGCGCTCCATACATAACTGTTTGTACATAACAATGTAAAATAGTGCAACAGCCCGCCATCACAAGAACCGCTCTTTTACGGGACACAAGAAGTGACGTTCGGAACACCCCGGGGGGTTGAGATGTGAGAAAAAGAGAACCAATCAGACACCTGCTGGAATGAGAGGATGATCCCCAAAGAACCCCCACGGTACAGGATACAGAGGATATCTATACCTTGTCCTAAATGTCAGAAAAGTATTGTAATGGCTATTGTTATTAGACAAAAATATGCCCCTATTTTAAACAGGGAAGTATTTATATTTTGATGCCTTAGATGTTGTGAATGCGTGGAATGTGCAGTTGTAGGTGTCCATGAAAGAGAATACTGTTCGTTTTGGATTCATGTGGTTTCGGATGACATATGATTTTCGCATGCACATGAAAAATGACATCGATAAATCATTTCTTACAACTGTGATGCTGTACATTTGCATTTTATGACAACGTTTAGATAAACAGGAACAAAACAAATGACATTTTGTATTTGTCGTTATTAAAGTTATTTATATTTGTTAAACGAATAATTCTTCTAATAAAGTTTAGAAAGCGCCTGAATTTGCATATATCTTTTTTACTATCCGAAAAAAATTATCTATAATAAACACATTTCATTAACTAGGTTTCATATTTTAAACAATAGAAGAAACTAATTACGTAAATCATCAATTTTATCTAACAAAGTGAAATAAATAAAAATTTTGCAGAATGATTTTTGGGCAGTTTCTAAATTACTTTTTACTTACTAAACCTTATTGAAATTTTTAACACATGTAACTTAATTAAAGAATCATTTAAGCAAATAGGTAAATTTGTTAAAATACGTATATGTGCTGGATATTATAAAGATGATCTAGATATCGAATATGGACAAATTAAAAAAAGAGTAAGTCATTTACATAATGTCCCATTCTTTTGAAGAAATTTTTGTGATGTTCTGCAATGTTTTAAATTTTGAATTAGTTGCCATAAGTTAGCAATGCGATTAACTTTTATCTTTTAAATAGTTCGAAATTAAAAAGAAAAGAAAACTGGAACACATACAGTAGTATTTTTAGTAAGGACTACTCCAGAAATAAACGTGTAACAAATATAGATTATTTAACAAAGATAAAACTATGCGCTTCATTGTCTTTCATGTACTCATTACTATATAGAAAAATCCAAAAGTAAACCAAATCTGAAACACCGATCTAGCCGGCTTTCAGCAAAAACCACACACCATTTACTTGCAGCATTTGTTTTGTTTTATTATTATTAGTGATAGAACCAAGTAGTCGAGGTCAGTTCCTCCCTCGTCTCGATAGCCATCAACCGAAAGCAAATTTATTACCTAATTTACCGACCATACCTGTCCGCAATCCCGCCAATTGCGTTGTGCTGGCCAGCTCGAAGATGAAAAATGCATTTTAACAGCCAGCAACGCGCTGGCAAAGCAAGAAAAATACACCGACAGTAATCTGCTGTCATTAGGTTGCTCATTGATGTATGTTCTGTTTGATTTGATCGACGTATCGAATCTTCCATCTTCGACAAACAGCAAATAACATAACGAGATTGCCTATTAAGAAGCGCTCTCTCAGGAAATGTTTGTTTCCTTATAGACTAATCGCTGGGGCGATTTGTTTTTTCTCCTTCTAGATATTGGTAGAGAGAGGAAATTTCCATTGCGTATGCTGAGGGGGAGGGAGAGAAATTTCCGTTTTCTTATTTGCAATTTTTGATTGTCTTACTTGGTTTTGCTATATTATCTCCCTAAATAGAACATGTAACATGTTCGTAATGTAAGAACATGCTCTTAATGTAAGTTTATTTCTATCAACAATAAGAACTTTGCTACCTCCTAATGGATTACACCGAGTATGCTCATCTCATTTTTGAATATGGGATACGAGTTACCACGAACACCACGAGTTAACTCGTGCAAAAAATAATTTTTCATTCTGAAGTAAAACGAATATTTTGGGCTACCTTGTATTATTCTAAGGCAAATTAAGGTAACTCTGGTAACAGTCACTTTATCACGATATCATATTGTTTTTACAGACATTTGACTCGGTGTCCTTCAACCAAAAGATTGGCCAAAATTCACAAGTTGTTTCGTGTTTATTACATCTTCCATTTACTTTGCGTTAATTTCACCAACATGATTAAATTAAAGATATTTTTAATAATGATAATAATAACGCTGATAACAATTTGATAATTTATAAGCACTGTTTTGTAGGGGATTTCGAAAACTCTGGCGATGAATTTGGTGATTATAATTCTGGTTTGAATCCGAATGGATAAATTCCTACTTTAATTCCTATGATAAAAAATAAATAAAACGGAATAAAATATACTGATAAAAATTTTAAAATTTCATATTCTTGATTTTAGTAAAATATATTGTTATGTAAGTTAAGTATGTAAGTTATTTATATATGTATGAAATAAAGTTCTATTAGAAAAAAGAAAAAAAAAATTGAACACTTAAGATGTTTAATAGTACTGAGTTCAGCATACCATACATCATATTAATTTTAAGGTAATCAGTAAAAGATTTCATAATAGGAAATAAGCAGAATATTTGGAATGAAGGATTGATTTTATGGAAAAAATATATTGTTGTATTATTAGCTTCATCATTTCTAATTAAAAATTTACTTAAAAGTTTTGATAATAAAAGATTATTATAGAACAAGAAGTGAAACAAATACATTTTATAATATGTACCAGTAATTAGCAATAATCAAGTGAAAGTAGATCATTTAAAACATTTCTGCCTTTTTCAGTTTTAAAAATAGAAATCTAGAAATAAATTAATTTATATGCTCAAGTAATGTAAAAACAAATATTAGCATTTCAGTTAATAGTTTCTCTTCAATTTCTGTAATTAAATATTAGTGTGGTCGTCCTCAATCATTCACTTGCCAATTCCCCGGTTTTCATTTTATTAAATGTTTTTGAAAACGATGCTAATGCCAGTATTACAATCATGGGGATAAATAATGCACTAGTCAGAAACATATTTTCATTTGCTGACAAATTAAGAGTGATATTAAGACCATTGTAATTATTAACAATAAAAATTCGAAAATGTTTATTTCAATAAGTCAATATTCTCGAAAAACTAATAAATTTCAACAGAATTTTTATCCATACAGTGTGTCTCGTCTGTTAATATAAGACACCACCGATTGTCTTTTAATACATTTGTCGTAAAAATTTCGAATGATATGGTTTGATGTAAATAATTCTAAAATTTTATTTATACTTTTTGTAATAAATTGACAAAATCTTTTGATGTGATTTATTATATATGTAATCCAAAAAACAACCTCTCCAGGTAGAAAAGTTTGATGATTATTTTTCTTCCGTTCAAAACCAAGGAATTTTCAGTTTAAAATTGATATTATTTAATTATAATTAAATTAATTTCAATAATTTATTTAGTATCGTTAACTTAACAATTTTTCTTCAATGGTGCTTTGTTATGTGGTCTATTTATTTAAATTATAACCCTATGATTACATTAACAAATCATAGCGTGATCAATCACTAACACACGGCCAAATAAATTTTTTAAACACCTTTATTTAAACCTCTCACTCCATTCCCAATGACTGAATGAATTTCCCCAAATAAATCACCCAGAACAATCAAAAGCGAAGGCCTAGCTCAACTGCTTTTGTTTTGTGAGAAAACTCAAATGGTTTTCCCAACTGGATTAAGCCGGGGGGAGGCGTCCTGCGCGTCCGAGAAGACTTATGGTGCCGTCTCCCTAAACGTGGCGCCGCGCAATTTAAACGTTTTAATTAGATTTCGGATTTTCCTAATGACCACCTGCGGTCATTAATTAAGAAACGAGTACCCAGAAGGGGGAGGGGGGGGGAAGGAAGGTCACGTGAGTCGAGCGTGCCGTTCTCATTCGACGGTTTGTTGATGGATGGTTGTCCAGATTAAGGTTCTTAAGAAGAGGGGATTTAGAAAGAGAGAGAAGTTTTCAAAAAATTAAATAACTTTTGGCGTTCGCGTGTTCATTAAGAAAGCAAGTTTTGACATTGAAAGGCTTAAGAGAGAGAAAAAAATTAAAACCTGTGATGAAACACCGACGATTATGGAGTGTTTCGTGGAAATTCTTTCTTTCTTTTTTTTCATCGTGGTTGCAAATGCCAATCGAAACTTTATTAATTATTTATTTATAGGGTAATGCCAGTAACTTTTGTCAAAGGGAAATTATTGATTGTACTAAAACAAAATAAATGCAATAAAAGTTTTCTATTAATTTTGAATGATTAAGGTATTTATTAATATATCTAAAGGCATGTATTTAGAAAAGAGAGAAGTTTTCAAAAAATTAAATAACTTTGAGCGTTCGCGTGTTCATTAAGAAAGCAAGTTTTGACAAAGACTTAAGAGATGTTTTTTTTTCTGGTAAAAATTAAAACCTGTGATGAAATAGCGACGATTATGAAGTGTTTCGTGGAAGTTATTTTCCTTTTTTTATTATTATCATAATTGCAAATGCTGGCCGTAACTTTTATTAATTATTTATAATTTAATGCCATTAACGTTTGCCAAAGGGAAATTATTGATTGTAAAACAAAATAAATACAATAAAAGTTTTCTATTAATTTTAAATGATTGAGGCATGTAGTAATATATATTTAAAGGGATGTATATGTGCTTTTTACTTTCTTCTTCTAAAAATGCTTGTAATTTACAAATGAACCAACTACTAAATATTAATAAACTACAAATGAGTTTTCAAGATCTTAAATGCTTATAAATTGCAAATAATTGTTTTTAAATTTTAAGCATCTTTAGCAGAAACTATTAAATTTTTAATTGAATTATTCGATGAGATTTCTTTCACTTTTAACCCTTTTTTCCTATCATTTTTACAACTTTCATGATTAAGGGATATGTACGTAAAATCCTGATTATGATCATACACCAAAATAAATTAAATACTCAGTTTTATTTTAAAGAAAATGGGTAATTTAAATTAATTTTTAATAAATCGTCGCGTGACAAATCATTTGCGCACTGTATCATAAATGGAAATTCACACAGTATTTTCTAGTTAAAAAATTGTTTAATTGCGTTTCAAATGAAAGTTAATTGAGTAATATCTATAATTTAATCTTAATAAATAGTAGTACTATAGGGTTTATAGTAATAAAGCAACGCTTCATTAATACTGATACAAAAAATAAGGGATGCATATGTTCTGTGCAATTCTATAAAACACGCACTTTCATGATGATTTGATTTTTCATCACATAGGGGCCCAATAAAGACATTTTTAAATCTAAAAACTCCATACTAATCTATCTGATTTTGAGAGAGGATAATATAAAAGGCGTTTAAAAAAAACTAATCTTAGGAGATATTCCCTTGTTGAAAAACTCCCTATTCTATCCAAAATATTATGTTTAGCAATAGAGTAATTTCGGTTTTCACCATTTAAGTACATAGTGAAAACAGAAAGAATTTGCTTTCTTCTCAATCCAAAACTTGCTATTATACCTTTTCTAACAACTTACTTTCTATTTGTTATCATAATACATCATATCTAATAATGTATTCTGATAGCAAAAAGTAATTCACCAAAAACTCATAGAATTTTATTTAGATTCAATCTTGTATCAAGCATAAATAACAGAGTTTAATATCTTGAGAATATGTCATCTTTATATCGTAATGTTTAAGGTACTAAAATTTTGTTGATTTTATGAATGTAATTTAATTTTTTATTGAATTTGTGCATAATTGTATTTAATCTGCCATTGCAAAGTTTTTCTGTTATTTTTTATGTACATGTTAATGCATATATGTATGTTAATAAGAATAATTAAATTATCTTAATATTTAATATTAATTTTAATATTCTGGAAGTCTCCTCTTCATATCCTCCGAATCTTCTGTTCTGACAAAAATGAAACAAAATACCAGCGATCTAAATATAAACGGTAAAACTATAGAATTTAAGTGGATTCAATGTAGATATTGATGGTAACAAAAAAGCAGATCAATCGGCAAGAGGGGTACAGAGTTATTTAATGAACGGAGTCCCATTCCCATAGATTCCCTTAAGAGAAGTAATTTGGAAAATATTATATTAGCATACAACACAGAATAATCAATTAAAACGAGGGATAAACAAAAATCAAGGAAGACTGGAAAGAGTCCATTCTCAGACTACGTAAAGAGACAATGCCTAATTTCAGACTGAGAACAGGACATGACTGCTTGCCGAACACCTCAGAAGAATAGGCATATTGACTAATAGCCTAAATCCTATCTGCAAAAGGAACTCATTGAATAAGCAGAACTTATTTTTCACCCCCCTCCCCCTATGTTACAGCATAAAGGTTTAGTTTATTTGTCACTCTACGGTCATTTTGTGCACATTTTAGGCAAATTAGAGCGGACCTACATTTTAATCTACAACATAGAGGAGATGTTTGCTTGTAATATTGGATGGCCTGGGATCTCAAGTCCTGATCACACGTTTACTGCTCATTTTAGACTTTTATGTATCTTTAATTTTTAGAGTTTTACTTGTGTAATTTTTTAATGTTTTTAATGTTTTGGTATTGTCAAGTTTTAATTCTAATGATGATGTTTTCATGCGTTCTTAATATTTTGGTAGTGTGCAATTCTCAATTAATTGTTGTATTATTCTTTGGCGAGTGGTCTGATGCAAATGGATTGAGTTCCAATTTTGCCATATGAAAACAATAACAACAACAACATTATGTTATTGTTAAACTTTACATTAGTTATTTTGAACACCTGATGATCAGTCACTCCAGATCACTTTATTTTTGAATTCAGAAATAGAAAGATAAAAAAGCTTGAAAGCAAAAGAGTTTGAAAAAAAAAAGAAAAAAAGAGCTCAAAGATAGTTGCGGCTTTCATTTCTTGATTAATCGAGGTTAGTTCATTCCTGATCGGAAGCGATTAGAATGGGAGGTTCTTCACCATACACTTGGACCGAGGAGAAGTCGTTTGTTTTAATTTCTTCACATTATTATTTTTTTTTCTCTTTTTTCGCTCTCTCTTTTACTTTTATTTCCAAAGAGTCTGTTAAGTATCACGCATATCCCCTAAGCACCGTTAATATCCCAGAGAAAAAAAAAAGTTCAAAGCACTTTTATCTTTTTTTCTTCTTATTTTGGCAAATGAAGAAAATGTAGCAGAAATATTCCATGGCTATTAATCATATGGATGGATGAAAAATGTATAATGAGATTATCAGTTAAATGGTAGAATATGATTTCTTTTAGGTTTTTTTTTTGTGTGTAAAAGCGATATTTAATTTTTTTTCTATTAGATTTCATATGAATCTTTAAGGTAATATGTTTGTTTAATAAATACGGTTATGTTGTAGCGAATGTTTAATTTTCCATTAAGTTATGAATGAAAATTTTTTTTCAATAACATTCAATAAAGAAACAATTCTAATTTTATTCTTGAAAAAAGAACACAAATGTAAAATTTTTCAAGAAGCTACAGCATCAAAGGCGTGCATTAAATATTTCATATAAAGTTGATTGTTTATTATTTCATAATTATATAGAATTTTAACTCGATAATTTATTAAAAAGATATTTATAACAAAAACAACATTATTTAGATACATAAAACTTTATATAAGATTATTTTTAAAAGAATATATTTTAACTTATAATAATATATATTTAACTTATTTTAATTTTTCATACAGATAAATAAAAAGCATAATAGATGGACAAATATTTATTTACAATTGTAAAAAAAAAAAATCTTACAAATTAATTCTTTAAATTTCAATATTTTTTGACAAACATTTAACAATTACTTTCAATAGATCACATTTTTTTTAATTACTAATTTTTCAATAGTTTGTGTATGACAAACTTAAGAAATATCAAGCACAATGTCAAATTAAAATTTTTAATGATTAATCATTTCTAAAATATTAAAACATACTTCTCAAAACAATAATTCCTCTTTATTGAAAGAATATTGCACAACGTAAAGTCATACTGATTATTATTTAAATTATTAATTTGCGATTTAATTGAGTATAAAACAAGTAAGATATAAATGTTTAGCCCAATTTCCTATTGTACATTTTTTAATTTTTCATAATTAAATATAAACTAAAAAATATTCTTTAGATTTTATCCTAAAATTTCTTTTCTTATATTTTTAATAATATATTTAGTAGATAAACAAAAAAAATCCATTTTCCTGAATAAATGACATTCGAAACTAAAACATTTATTAAAAAAAATTTATAAATTATCATTAAACATAATTAATAACTATATTTCCGTAAAATGAATATTACAATGTTTCTTTTGAAGTAAAAACTGAGTGTAAAAAAAAAAAAAAAAAAAAACCCTTCAAGATGTAGCCGGAAAAAAAAAAAAAAAAAAAAAAAAAAAACTATACATGTCATATTTTGATGAATATTTTTCAATCTAGCAACATAACAATAAAAAAACATGCAACGAATTAATTTATCCAATCATTTAATTGAAGTTATCAGCCTCAAAGTTATTATCTATTACCCTGCTAGGTGTACAGCAATCAAGATTGTTTTTAATAACAAAAGACAATTTTACCTCACATTAACTTACTAAATGATTGTTTATATTAGAATTAACCATGGAAATAGCACGCAAAAAATAAAAATAAAATCTTCATTTTGATTAAGATAGTCTAAACGTTCTGAAACACAAATTTATTTTTGATTAAGATTGATATTGCTTTTGATGTTTATATTGTACAAATCGTGATGTTATTTTGTTTGTTTTTGATCAAAATTTATTTTATTTACTATTATTTTTCCTGTTAAATAAATTTTAAAAAAATGTTTAGAAAACATATATAAGGTTTTTCACGCAAAAAAATGATGTTGAATATACGGATCATAAACATTTTAAAGTCAAATGAAAATAATTGCTTTCGTTTTATAAATACCTAAATTTTATCTTCTTTAGACGTAGAATAGTATTTTACATTTTGCATATCAAATAAGGAATAACTTAAAAGAAAAAGCTGTAATTAGGAAAATATTTAACGCTATAAATTTCTAAAATGGGAGAGAAATTAATTGTATCTAATCTGGATTAATGAAGATCTAATCTGGATCAATGGAGATCTAATTTTTTAGAGTAAATAAGGAATAATTTAAAACAAAAAGCTGTAATCAGAGAAATATCTAAGGCTATAAATTTTCTAAAATGGGAGAAAAAATTTTAAAGCAATTTTTAATTTAAATTTCAAAATGATTTTGAAACATTTTTTTAAAAGAATGAATACAATTTTCTTAAAATTAAAAATAAGAAAAAATTTTAAAGCAATTTTTAATTTAAATTTCAAAATGATTTTGAAACATTTTTTTAAAAGAATGAATACAATTTTCTTAAAATTACTATTCAAAGTAAAAAATAATTGGTGATTTTGTTTATATTCATTTTGTATTTCATTGCGTAATTATTGAATAATGTTACGTAAAAAAATACATGTTAAGCTTTAAGTACATGGTCAAAAATCGTATAATCATTTTTTTAATTCGTGTAGTGAAAAACATTTTCTAATACTTCGTATTATAAAAAAAGAAATTATACGTTTGTAATCATTAGAAAGTTTTTAAAAGAAAAGGAATTTATTTTTTTATTTGCAAAATAATACGCTAATGATATTTTCAAAATGAAATTAATATTTTGATTTACGTGCATTAATAGATAATTACATCAATGGGATTTCTTAGGTTTTTGTACTTTTTAAAATTATTAAAATTGTTACTAAAGTAAATTTTTAATGAATTTTCTTTACGTATAATGACCTGAAAAAAATATTTTTAAAATTAACAGTTAATTGCAATATTGTAAAAAAATTTAAATTTTCAAGAATAAAAGATTAACTTTTTTCAAAATTTGATCCATAAAAGTGACGGAGAGATGTTCATCAATATTCAGAAATTCTTTCTTAAATAAAGTTCGTTATATTTTAACTGTGTTTAATTTCTTGAAAATATCTTTTAAAAAATATGCTATCAAAAACATTAAACAGTAAAAAAGAATGAAAATTTATAAAAACAAAATATTTTAAGGAATGACATTTTTTTTACATTAATTCCTCTTTTAATTTACAAACATAGCTGATTTTTTCATTTTATTTCACAAAAGGACCAATAAATTATCATTAAAGTGATTAAAAAATGTATTTCTGAATGAATTTGAGATGCATTTTTATCAGGATGCTTTATTATATCATTTAAATAATTGACATTTGATAAAGTGAGTAACAATTAAAATACAAAACAATTTCACTTTAAAGAAGAAAATCACATAAAATTGTAGCAAATTGTTACAAACTTAAATTCTTTAAATAAAAAAAATTTACATTAACCAGCATAATGCAAGTGACAATTATCCCTTTATTTTATTTAAAAAAATTAAAAAAACAAAACAAAACAAAAACTTAGCATTTTGAATTGATACTTGACCAAAAATGTCAATGTTATCCCATTTATTTAAAATGGCAATTTAAATTTTTATAAATTTAAACCTTTTAAATTATTTGTGCCTTTTTGTAAAAATTTCAATAACAAAAGTTTTAACTAAATAACTCAAGAATTAGCATACTAAACACATTAATATCAGAAATAGTTTTCACAAAAGCATGTTATAAAAGTCACATGAAACAAATTAAAATTATTACTTAATATGCATCAAACTTACACCAGATCTAATTAAAATTTTAACCATAAATAATTAAAATGCGAAAGTTAAAAAATTTGAAAATATAATTCTTCAAAATCTAAAATCGATTACCATGTTGAAAAATTCCTCAAATTCCAACATGACATTTTAAAATTGTACCACACTTAAATTTAGTTACTGCTTTTCAATTATTTTAAAAGATGAAATTAATTATTGACATGATAATATATCCTTATTATTATGATTCTTTTATCCTAAAAGAGGAAAAAAGAATCATAAAAGAAGAATCTAAAAAATATAAAAAAATCTAATAAAAAAAGAATAAAATAAAAAGAATAAAAAAAGAATCTAAAAAAAAAATAATAAATAAATAAATTTCTCCACACTTAATTCCTTGATTGTACCAATATCTCACGAAGAATCTACACATTTTGAATAATTTTTGTCTTTCTAAGTTGAATTAAATTAACAGAATCTTTATTGTCTAAATTTTTCAAGAATTTTTATAATTTATATTAATAGCAATAAGAATGGAAAAAAGTTGAAATAAAAGTCTAAAAACATCTTCAAGAAGTCATAAAATCCTTGAAAAAAATTTAAATTATTTATCAGTGTTGTACAAACTAATTAGAAACCACCCATTTACCATTATTTCAATGACAACAAAATATGAAAGGCCTTAAATGAAATGATAACATATTCTTATCATTACGATTTCTTTTGACCCTTATAAAAGGATAATACATTTTCCACTGTTAATCGCCTCATCCTATTAATATTTGTCAAAGAATCTATTCAACTTTTTGGCACTTATTTTTATTATCCCAAACAAAAATAATTTAACAGAAATTTTACTCTCTGAATTATTCAAGAATTTTCATAATTAATGTTAATAGCTAAAAAACATGTCAAAAGCAAGTCATAAGTGTCCTTGAAAAAAGTTATATCATTTATTAGTATTCTCGACTCTTATTAGAGACCAGCCTAATCATATTTTAACTTGAAATAGCCAGCTAAATTAAAAAAACATATATAACCTCATTTTCTTTAACATGTTGGAAAAGTCATAAATTCTGACACCAAATATTTAAAAATTCCTATTTCACTTTTAATTTAGTACCTACTTTTTCTTAGTAGTAATAAAAGCACACTTGTAAAATATCAAAATACATTCATATTATTTTAAGGTTTTTTTTTTTTTTTTTTTTTTTTTTTGGCGCTTATAAGATAACAAGTTATACCACAATTAGTCACTTAACTGTTTTTAATTAAAAAAAAAAAGAAGTACACAACTTTTGTATTATTTGTGCCATTTAAAAATATTAACATTTAATTCATTATTGTCTAAATAATTCAAAAATACCCATAATTAGTTCCAACAGTTAAAATAGTCCTTAAAGCAAATTATAAAGGACTTTGAAAATATTTAAATCGATTATATTACTCAATTATATACTACGTATTAATAACTTTAGTAACTTATTAGGAATTTAATTAATTTTTTTCAGACTGATAATGAAATCCATTAAAGAATCCATTAATATGCTACAAACGTATTAAAAAACAATCTAATTCTCAATTTAATTTGAATTAATTTACCAAATAAACTAAATTTCAAAAATCTTACAAAGCCACCATTTCATTTATAAGTTAAAAATTCTTTAAATTCCATAATAAATTTAAAATTTTATCTCCTTCTAATATAGCACCTATTTTCTCTCAACTACAAAGTATGAAATCAAAGTATATTCTTAACAATAAGATAATCTTTAAAACGTTTAAAAGGGAATAAAGTCTCTCATCGTTAGTAACATAACTGTCACAAATATTCGCCATAAAATTTTGAGTAATTTGTATTGCAGTTAATAAAACGGAAGCATTCACTATCTGAAATTTTATATTGTTGTTGTTGTTGTTGTTGTTACTTTTCCCACTCGGTAGTCAGGTAGTCATCGAGACCAAGACCAAGAACCACTATAGACTCAGGGTTGAAGGGAAAAGGAAAGGGCAGACTCTGTTGTGATGGCGCAATCGTAGGTAAAAATCTGACATGGCCCCGTGAAGCTCTTACAGTCATATGAGACCAGGACCTACAGCTTAAAGTAGATTCCGAACCACTACAAACATTGATGGCATAGCTGGGACTTGAAACCAAAACTTGTGGCACAGAGCGCCAGAGCACTGGACATTCGGCCATCCAGGCACGAATTTTTATAGATATCGCTTAATTAACTTTTAAGATTTCACTTAATGAAAACTTTCAAAATTTTATTTAAGGAACTTATCAAAACCACCAAATAACTTGCACAACCTCTAAAAAATTAAATCTTTCATTCAACTTACACAAAAACCATGCACTTCTTACTTTAGCAAGACATTTTTAAATAAAGTTAAAAATATATTATAAAATTATCGATTTCATCTACTCTTTGAATAATGTATTAAATTAAAAATAAACATTTTAAAATCTCATGTCTTCCAAATTTCAACAAAAAATGACTCCAATAAAATCAAAATATGCTCTAATCCAGGGGTGGCCAACCCAAATGATCTTGCAGGTCACCTTGGAAATGCATTATAACTCCGCCGGCCGCATATTTAATTATATATCCACATGTTAGATTTAGACCTACTATAGACATTTTTTTTCCGAGTGAAAAATTGAAACATAATGAGTTATTATTTTTGTGTTTAATATTATTCTTACATGTAAACGTAGATAATATAATAATAATGATACTAAGCGCACACTGGAAAGAAATATACATTAAAATGAAATATAAAAAATATGTAAATATAAATGAAATCATTAAAAAATATTTATTTTACTGGTGCGATATTTGTTTCTCCATTCATCATGAGTTCGCACAATATAATTTAATTATTCTGCGAACTCATGATTGTAAGCTCATAAATAAAACAGGCAATATCTGTCATATATTCGCAAGAATATTATTTTAAAATCGAAGTTAATTTTTTATCAAAATTTCGACAGTCAATTTTTGTATATATGGATGCACATATAATGTATTTTTTTAACGCAATGGTTTTCACTACTTAGGCTATTATAAAATAAATGTATTTTGTAAAAGTGTGATAAGTCTCACGGGCCAGAAAAATGTTCAAGATGGGCCGCAGGTTGGCCAGCCCTGGTCTAAACGATAAAATTTCCTTTCGAACTTTCAAAAGAGAACAATAAACTTTTTCCATTACACACTTTCGTACTACCTTTGAACAGCCAAAGACACATTAAAACAAAACTAAATTAAAAAGAAAACCATTCACTTTATGGATCGTTCAGGAATTTACATAATTCATGTTTTTAACAAAAAAACATTCTTCAAAACACTCATATTACGAAAGTCCTTGAAAAAAAAAAAGAATTTAAACTCCAGAAACATGTTTACTTACTTACCTAACCACCCAATTCCCATTTTAACTGGAAATAATTAACCTAAGATAAAAAAAAAAATAAAGCTTAAAAAAATATTGCAAAATATCCATTTCATTAAGATTGTTTAAAAACACATTAAAATCCATTAAAAAGTTATAAAACTCCACCTCTCTTTAATTTAGCACCCACTTTTCCCTCAATTACAACAAAGAACACCTCTAATGAAATCAAAATACATTCTTATCATTAAGATTTCCTTTCGACGCTTAAAAGAGGACAATAAATTCTTCCTGTCGCTAATCGCTTAATTGCTGCTAATATCTGCCCAAAGAATCTAGCACTTTTATTATGATTGCCTCTCATTAAAAGAGACCCTAAATGAAAAATGAAGAACATGCGTCTTTCCAGCCTGCCTGCCTTCAGTACTGACCGAAAAAGAAGATAAAAAATGGATGGTCTTAGCAGTGTTCCTCTCTCTCCCCCCTCTACCATCGGTGGTAAAAGAATGAAAAAGAACCAATAGAAAAATCCCGCGTAACTTATTCCCGGGTATCCATCCGCACAGACCCATAATACTGATGATTAGGATTTTTAATTATCGCACCATTATTCAGGCTTAATGCGTCATCGTTCCGTTTCAGAGTTGAAAAGATAATATTGCCAGATAGAGGGTTTCCCCTTTAGGATGATGGGTTTGCACTAATTGTGGCCGACGGTCTTCTGGGATTGGTTAAGCAGAAAAGAGTCATCGTCATTCCTGCGAAATTTGGAATATGTTCCATGCTGCATTGCCAATCAGTTTTGACTTTATTATCGTAGAATATATTAAGCGTTTTCGTGGTAAATAATACATTTTTAATTTGATTATTTTAGTATATTTATTACTATAAATTATGTATGTACAGTCTTGTGAAATACACTAGGGGCATGTATCCACTGTAACTTGTAGAGACTGGAAGTCGAACACTTTTTAAGGTGTCGGAGTCAGACTTCAGAAGTCGATTTAAAAATCTGACTTCCAACTCATATATGAAAATAATTTTTATTTTTCCAAATTCTAGGATTTAATGCTAAAATTAAATAATAAGGAGGTAATTTTTATTTTTCCAAATGTTAGGAATTAATGTTAAAATTATATATCAAGGAGATAATTTTTATTTATCCAAATACTAGGAATTAATGCTATAATTAAATGTTAAGGACGTAATTTTTATTCATCCAAATTCTAGGAATTAATGTTAAAATTAAATATTAAGAAGGCAATTTTCATTTATCCAAATTCTAAGAATTAGTGTTAAAATTAAATATTAAGGAGGCTATTTTAATTTTTCCAAATTCTAGGAATTGATGTTAAAATTTAATATTAAGGAAGCAATTTTTAATGTTCCATATTGTAAGAATTGATGATAAAATTAAATATTAAGGAGGTAATTTTTATTTCCCCAAATTCAAGAAATTAATGTTATTAAATATTCAATTATATCACTCAATTATATCAATTCAAATTGAGGCAATTCAATTATATCACTCACTCAAAGACAGTTATGCATTAACAACATACCAAGTAAGTGTTGAGAAAGTTTTAACAGCATTAAGGCTTATGGAAAAAAACTATCTTGGATCAGCAATGAAATATTTCATAGAATTATTCTATTATTAAAAAAAATAAGATTTAATGAATTACAAATATAGCATCTTTGTGGTGAAAATGCGCAATTTTCTTTTGTATGACTTTAGATATTCTATTACACATTGATACCTGATAGCTTGGTGTTATTTGTATAGAGTATACGCATTTTCGTAAGCAAATTTAGAGTACTTTGAATTAGTGCAACTATTACACCTTTAAAATTGCAGAAAATGCTTTGTTACGAAAAAACTATTTTTATAGATATATGAGTTCAATAAAAGTCAATGAATTTATTTCACAAATTCTTTTAAATCAATATAATAAAGTATTTAAAAAATGTTAAATAAAATTATAAAAAAAAAGACGCTGAAAAAAATTCGAGTCAAAAGTCAGAAATTTTTTGATCGACTGCCCACCTCGGGTGACTTCGCTGCGGGCCACACACACAAAACTTGAAAATTGTCTTACATGTAATTTTATACATAATAAAATAACAAAAAATTGTATATTATAATAATGAAGCAAATAAAAAAATTTGAATTCCGTTCTTTTACATTAATTTAATGAATATTTTTTAGTATTTGTTTTTATTCTTGTAGCAATCAAGAACATAATTGGCGAATCAAACTATTTTCATTTATCAATATTTTTTTTTATATTCATGTCTAAAATTCTTTATTCACAAATATATGCTAATATAGGCAGACATTATTTTATGCACTTTAATGAATTACTTACTTAAAATTACATTTGTTTTGCTTATAGTAATTTTAAAATGGCAAATGTTTTGGGTAATAAATAAAGTAAACATGAAAAAAAAATGCGCAGATGACTATCTTGTATCCACGATTGACGAAAGATCTGAACTTGTTCTGCAATAAAATAGAAAAAATAATTTTCTATTTATTAAACTAAAGATGAATCACCCTTTTAAAACCTGTTTTAATTTTTCATCAAAACCTGACAACACTCGTTATTCGGTTGGTATTCAAATATAAATCAGTAACACCTCATTTTTGGTTAAATTCCGTACATTAATTCGTCAACAATGTGATAATAATTCTGGAATTTACTATTTATTATTTAGTATCATTTTATTGAAACACATATACCAAGAAATAAATATTTCTCTGCTTGCAATCATATTTTATTAATGATACATCTCTTTTTGGAAACACACAACACAAAAAGTTATTTTCAAAAACGAAATTGTTGAAAATATGATAAGGAAAAAATTTCTTGATAACTCTTTGAAATAAGCAATTACATTTATCGAATCCGATATAATTGGATTAATTTGTAAGAAATAATATCAAATATTTAACTAATAAAGAAATATTTTTCAGGAATAATAAATTTCAATTATATATATTAATTTAAATTTTCCAAATAATTCTAACAGTAACTGTTAATAACAGTAATTGCATCGCTTGGACGGTTCAATAACTTAAAAAAGATTTGGAATAACAAGAAATAAAATAAAATCAGTATGTTATAAGATTTCTGTTTA
The DNA here is from genome assembly GCA_021605075.1 of Caerostris darwini. Lineage (NCBI taxonomy): Eukaryota > Metazoa > Arthropoda > Arachnida > Araneae > Araneidae > Caerostris > Caerostris darwini. Next base: position 183,164 of record BPLQ01014549.1, read on the forward strand.
TTTTTAACAATGAATGTTAAGTTTTGTTTATATTATTAATTTTCCTGTTTGTTTAACAGTTATAAGAAATGATTAATATAAGTATACATGACTGTCTCGAAAAAGGCACTTTAAATATGAACTAAATAAACTAAGAAGTTGAACATAAAAATGTGAGGATTTGAGAAATTTGGGTGAAATATTCATTTACAAGATATTTTTGTAAAAGTTTAATATTGTCTTTTTTTTTTTTTTTTTTTTTTTTTTGTAAAACAAGTTGTAGAAATTAAAAATTATATTTAGTATCAAGGTATAGAGAATTACATAAGAAATCAGTGAATGATGGTTCTTTTAAAGCCTGTTTTCCTGAAATAAGCTACGAAATGTCAATGGTTTGTCATTAAATGAAACAGTGGATGATCACTTAAGGATCATCAATTGATAATGGATAGTTATACAAATAACTCAAAACAGTAGCAATGAGTTAAAATGTTTTTGAATAGTAACATTAATAGGACCACAGCAAATTAATTTTTGATATGAAAGGTAAATTCGCCAACAGATGAAAATCCAATGCTAACGGAATAGAAAATATGTTAAGTTATCAGTTTTGCTCATGTATGTCAGATTTCCATACGGTATAAATTGTCCTCATGTTATGTGGTATTTTAAATTAAGATAGGGGCAAGCAGTAAGTTGCTTCTCAATTTTCATTTATGCTTTATATTTTTAATAATATAGAAGGAACATTTAAATAATCTTTTACAGAATTTCCTACTATACTACGATTCCTACGATAAACAGAATTTCCTACGATATTCTACAGTAAAATATCTGGTGCCTTTATGCTTGAAGAAATTCCTGACACATTACCATCTGGATGCAAATCCAAGTATGTATTAGGGCAGGTGGAAAGGTGCCTTAATTAAGGTAAGAGTGCTTATTCCGATGCTCCAGATATGGGCCTCGTACATCTTTCCAAATGGAAAACTATCTTCATTAGCAGAAGCATCAATCGTTGCAAAGATTTAGAGAAGTCACGAGAATAAATTAATATGTAACTCAGAGAATAAAATATAACTCTTGGAAGTGGACTCGTGGAAGATTCCAATACAACTTCAGAAGACAACAACAACATTGGGAGATTTGGGTAAAATAATGAATTAATAAATTTATTTTAATGCTGCCGTTTGTTGGTGTAAAATTCAAAGGTGAAGAGTTTGAAGATTTTTTTAATAAAATAATTGTTAATCAAACTAAGGAATGTTATTTTGAAAGTTTAAATCTTAAATTAAGTTTAAATTGTTTTATAGTTTAAGAATTAAATCTTAAATTAAGTTTATACTTTTTAATTAAAATATTTTGCATAGCTGCAGAGTTTTTTTTTAAAAAATGTATTGGTTTAAAACGACTGTGGACCTGATTTTGTGACAATGAATAATTCATTTTGAATTCAAACCAATTGTAAAATAATTATATAAACAATATACAGTATTTTCACCTCAAACACGAGTATGATTACTTTATAGTTACTTTTTTTATATACCAAATAGATTTTTTTATCAACTTTAAATAAAATTCAAGTTAAAATAATAACTTAATAAATCAATTTAAATGAATTAAAATGAATTTTTAATTTATTTAAATGAATCAAATTTTTTAAATTTATTTAAATAGATTAAAGCTAATTTTTTATTTATTTAAACAGATTATAATTAATTTTTAAATTATTTAAAAAGATTAAAGTCAATTTTCAATTTATTACAATTAATTTTTAATTTATTAAAATTAATGTTTAATTTATTAAAATTAATGTTTAATTTATTAAAATTAATGTTTAATTTATTAAAAGTAATGTTTAATTTATTAAAATGAATGAAATTTAATTTTTTTACAAAGATGTAATCAATGAGATTGAAATAAAAACAATTGTGTGTTGATATGGCTAAAAAAATTCTTACATTTAGAAGAATAATGCAGTAATATGGTGCAAATAATACAAAAATTTAAAATTGGATGATTTGATAAAGAAGATTCGAGAAAGATTATCGTAAAAAGTTTTTAAAAAGAAAGAATTTAAATAGTATAAGCTTAGTTTTTGCGTAACGGAAATTTAATTTAATTGACGATTTTGCTTCTTTTGTTTTTACAGAAATTAGTCAAAGATTTTATTTCCACAATTATTAATGCATTATTTTAATACTATTTTTTCATCCGAAAATATTTATAAATTTTAAATAGAAGAGCCCATTATTCCAATATTCACTTAAAAAAAATAAAATACACATTCAAATACACAAAATAAAATACACAGATGCTCAATCATCATATTGAAATTCTTAATATATGTTGATATACATTAAGAGGCAACTTTTGGTAGATTTAAAATCCAAATTGGAATAAAAAATATTATCAATATTGAAATCGTGTTATTTTTTCCCCTATTTTAGCATAATATGATATTTAAGATATTTCTACTATCATTTTATAACTACACATTTCCACTATCAGATGCTCTTGTTTTATTGCAAGCATTATTTGATATTGCCAATAATTTAATTATTAATTTCATTTAATATAACATTTAAAAAAAAATATTTTTATTTATTGTGATAAAAGAAGATCCCGTATATTGTTTTCACGTCATTCGTAACTATAAAGTAGCAAGAAAATAATTCACAGCTTTCCAAAAATAATCCAGACAAATAGCAATAAAAAAATTTTGTTTAATATTTTTTTTTCTCTTCTGTGTCCCCTGAAATAGATCAATTTGGAGAGAATCAACATCGTAGTGGACATCACCAAATAATCAATTAAATGAGGATTTTAATATAATAAACTAAGCTTATACTATTTAAACTCTGCTTTTTAAAAACTTTTTATGATAATCTTTCTTGAATATTCTTTATCAAATCATCCAATTTTAAATTGAGTATTTTTATAATTATTTATGAATAATTTGAATAACTATAAAAATACTCATAAATAACTAAAATTAGGAATAACAGGAATAATTAGGAATATTATGGGATGATTCCTTATCCTAATTCCTTCCAATATTATTCCTAATAATTATTTAGGAATAATATTGGCAATACAAAATTATTCCTAAATAACTATAAAATATTCTCAAATAACAAATTTATTCATAAATAACTATAAAAATATTCATAAATAACAAATTTATTCATAATTAACTATAAAATTATTGACGATCTATAGCTTTCCAGACACACAAACCCTAGGCCACAAACAGCACTTGTGTCTTCTTTTTTGATGGGAGGCTATTCTATACATTGTTGCCCAACATCATCAAGCAGACCCAACAACAACTTAAAAGCATCACGAGAAAATCATAACTGCAACCTCTCCGAACATGTGGCTTATGGAAGAACAGATAAGGCAGGCAAGGCAGGTGTCCCCGTGCATCGGACAAAGTGAAACAAATGAGCCGACCATTAAGGGAATGAGTCTGTGCATTATGGATGACGTCCGCGAAAGAGTAGGCCTGTTTTAATTACAATAGGAGCGAGGCGATGGGGGGATCAACCGCTTCATAAATAAGGGGAAAAAAAAACGCAGGGATGGATTGGGAAAAGATGACTTGCCTAGATGGTGCTTCAGGTACCAGGTTATCTTTGCAACGGAATCAATACACAGGAAATAGTTGACTTGGTTCACGATGAGCTTGATATGAATGTACTAGTATATTTTTTAAAAATTTATAAGAATCTTTTCAGGTATATTAACAGATATTTATGGCTTGTTTTCTAGAAATTAATTAATTTCACTGTTTGTTAAGAAATATAGTGAGATAATGCTTATTCATGACAAAAAATTATTAGCCAATAAAAATTATTGTACTATTTTCATTCATTCATTCAAAAAAACTAACATGATTAATATGATCTTCGAATATAAAGTCGTCTTTTATAATCATTTAGAATTTTTCAAATTTTTGCATCAGCATAATTTTAATGTGAATGTTTTCATCATATCTTATCAAAATGATCATCAGGTGAATAATCACAGAATCTTACCTAATGATCATCAGATGAATAATAACAGAATCTTACCTAATGATCATCAGATGAATAATCACAGAATCTTACCTAATGATCATGAGATGAATAATCACAGAATCTTACCTAATGATCATCAGATGAATAATCACAGAATGATCGCAGAATCTTATCATAATGATCATTAGATGAATAAACACAGAATCTTACCTAATGATCATCAGATGAATAATCACAGAATCTTACCTAATGATCATCAGATGAATAATCTCAGAATTTTACCTAATGATCATCAGATGAATAATCACAGAATGATCGCAGAATCTTATCATAATGATCATTAGATGAATAATCACAAAATATCATAATGATCATAGAATGTTATCAACAATATTTTATCATTAGTGATCATGGAATCTAACAAATATGTGAAATTAATTAATTTTGTGATAATTTTTTTTTCTCATTTGAAAAGATATTCAATGAAATGACGTTGCGTGCCTTATCTGAAATGAATGTTTTCTATAATCGATATTTCCAGAAATTTCTTGTGATTAGAGATTTATAATTGTTTCACTAGAAAAGATCTCTTTATACCTAAGTATCCTTTTATTTTTACATCTTTTCAGGAATCGATACTTCGGAAAGACTTGCTCGGGTCTAAATAGTAGGTCAAAGCATATATGTATCTGTTAGTAATCTCCTCAGAATAATATATTTATTCAGGTAATTATAGTATATTTATTTTTGTCATATTTTCCAGCAATTAATTTTATTTCAAATTAACTTATTTTAATAAAATTTTTCTTATTCTCTTGAAGAATTGTTGATTGCAAACTCTTTCAGTGATAATGTAGTCATCAATGAAAAATGTTAGCGTGCGTTATAACCAAGGGTGGGGAATCGGCCCAAAAATTTCCGACTCCTGACTTTTCCCTGTAACTTTATTTACTATGACCTTTCTAATAGATTTAGAAGAATTTTTGAAATAACTTCATGACTTTGATTGAATTCATATATCTATAAAAACTGTTTTTTTTTTTTTTTTTTTTTTTTTTTTTTTACATTTTTAAAGGTATAGTATTTAAACTAACTAAAAAGACTGTGAAAAGTTACCTATTTAAAGGTTTAGAGTTATATTAGTAAAGGGTATTAAAGGCTTATGTCAGGTGTCTCCAAACTTTTTAATCTAAGGGCCACACTGACTCATCCATAAAGTTCCAAGGACTAAGACTCAGCTAGCTCATTATGCCAACATACTTTAGTTTTGGATTTTGCGTGCAAATTTTCATTTCGGAGTTAACCGACGAGTGAGGAATCTATGGCGTGGGTGATGAATTCACTCCGTTCGCAATTTTGATTGGTACTTATAGGCAGGTGTCAAGGACATGTCATTGCTGCGGAAATGACATCTTCCATAACTGTAGTTCAGCACCATCTTCTGGGGAGTGGTAGAATTATGCAAACACTTGGAATCACACAAAATTATGTTTGGTTAGTTGAAGTATACAGCACAAATTTCTAGTGAGTAGCAGAGCTAGAGCATGTTCTGAAAACCCTCTGAGTGAGAAGATTCGAATCTTTCACAAGCTTTAGAATTTGTTCCGATAAATATGGAAGACAACCGAGAGTTGGATTTGGTGTGACACGTGATTGAAGTTACATGCCATATGTGTGGATTTGTATAAATATAGAAAATAAACGGAAATATAGATAGTGAGTATTGAACATTTAAAGCGCAATGGGAATATCAATATTTTGTGATTAAGTTAAATAATAAAGCAATGTATATAAATTGCAATGAAACATTATCAGTCCCATAGAATACAATTGAGAACGTCATTATGAGACTAAGCATTTGCAGAATCCCTTCAAATTTATAGATAGCTTACATTCAGAAAAGAGGAATCTTTAAAACACGGGTTTAATCTCAGCAATTGTTGTTCAAGAAAGAAAATGATGATCAAGAAGCAACAGCTCGTGCTAGTTTCCGCGTACCTCATTCAATAACGAAATATGGGAAACCATTTACTGACGACGAATTGATCAGAAAAAAAAATATGCCCAGAAAATGTACCCAGAAAAAATAATTTATTTAAAAACATTAGTGTTGATGATATTTCAAGATATATTTATTCAATTGTCTGACAAAAATTGACACTTAAAGTGATTCTTTTTTTTGGTCTAGAATAAGTCAATAATCCTTTTAAATACTGCTCAGGTGTTAATAAGGTGTTGTTTGTCTTTGCTTCTAACTGAAACAGTTATTTTAATGTAAGATTAAATAATTATACATTCTGGGGAAAAAATAATTTCTCCTCATTAAATTTTTTGTAGTTATGACTACTTATGCACCTCTAATACTCAAATACATACATTCATCATGGTAAATATATTATTTGAGTCTCTTATTTGTGTGTTATGCTTTTAATCATTTGATCCATCTTTAAAACATGAAGTTAAAAATCTAAATGATCTTCCAGGAGAAAAAACTTATTCATCAACAGGATCTGTAGTAATTCGGATTAAGATATCAAAGTGAGAAACCGCTCTTTGAACCAGGTATCCCGAAAGACGGACGACTTACAAAAAGAAGACCAATTTGTGTCTTCCATCTCATTTGGCGAATAAATCTCCCGCAAGAACACAGAAAACTTATCCCATTTGCAATTGCACTTGCTTATTTATTTCCTTCGCGTGACGCTTTTTCTTTTTTCGAGCACATTCTTCTTAACCTTTTGTATCTTGTCTGAAGGTTTTAAATCACCCACAAGTCCAAGCTTCGAGTCGACGAATTGGCCGATATCTAAACAGCCCCCTGCCTCATACTTCACTTCTTGTTGAAGAGGAGATCTTTTTATTATTCTTGGTATTCTTGAAGGTTTTTCTAAATGCACCATAAGAGCATTGTGAGGGAACGGACACGATGTATTGAGTTGTGATAAATGCCCGCAGATAAATTAGGGAATGAGTAGGACATTTCTATTGGTTTGACGTGAAGTGGCAGAAGTCACCAGTTTGTACAAGGTGGGTTTTTTTCTTCCTTCTTTTGAAGCGTATAAATCCACTCGTTATAAATGACCTCATTTGTCTTTATATGTGGTAGAGGGAATTTCGTGAAATTATTTAAATGTGGTGGGGGAACTTGGAAATTTATAGCAGAGTATTATCGCATTCTTTCCTTTTCTTCTTGCGCACGTGTTTAGTTTGGTGTATTTGACATTTTTCTTTGATACCTCAAGAAAACATTGTAGCTCAAATAAAACTGGATTAAGAATGGCCTCTTAGTTTTGCTCTTCCTATTCAAAAATTACCAGTTTTGAGCGCCATCAGTAAAGTAAAATCTGATTATGGCAGTAACGTATGAAATACTTGGAGTGAAAGAAATTTAAATTTGATTCCAGCGCTAAAGAATAAGTAGAATTTTGTATTTCGGTTTGAGAACGAAGAGATATTACGCAGATGGCGTATACTACAGTCACTATTTTAAGTGGAATAGACCAATGGAGATTGAGAGAATAGAGAATATCAAAATCCCACATCGACATAGAATCCCACAGAGAATATTAAAATATTTCATAGAGAATACCGAGAGAATTTCTCATAAAGAATATCAAGAGAATTACACACAAAGAATATCGAGAGAATTGCACACACAAAAAAAATTAAGAGAATTTCTCACAGAGAATATCGTATCGATATTAGGATTATTTGGTTAAAGTGTTTTGCTTTTCCCCTAACACTTCAAATGAAAGCCAGATAACAGATCTTCCATCGAAATGGCAACAAGTTTTCCATGCTGGTGCATCTTAGCCTCCTATTTATAGAACCCTATGACATTTGCTTGCTGATAAACGGTTTATTAATTTTATAACAGAAAAAAATATTTAATTGTTAGCATAAAAGCACAAATTAACAACAAATAATGCAAGAATTATTAGGTAACAAATAAAATTTTAAATTAAAAATAATACTATTTTCACTAAAAATACTTATTAAAGTAGGATAAGCGTAAGCCTTAGGACAAAGTATAATAGCATAATTGGTTTATAATAACAGCAACTATCGAAATACTATGCATTCCACGAACTTAATACTCATTGTAAAAACCCGATTCAGTTTGCTAAATACGTCATAAATGTGAAATCCCTAAAAACAAACATTACTAATAGTTCATTAAATATAATAAAATTTATTTTTTATCGAAACGCTCAAAGAAATACAATTTAAAAAAGAAGAAACAAAATCATTTTTGATACACACTTAATTTTCTTACAATTGTTATATTTTGTTGAAAATGAATCACTTTTATTTCCTTGTTTACAAAGCAGTGCTTACCTAGTAACATTTATATCAATGAACATTTTTAGTGAATTGAACAACTTCAAATGAAAAGTGTTTAATTCAATGACATTATCTTGCGAAAGGTCACACTGTTGGCGACGTCATTATCAATAAGAATTATCCAAATGAAGTAGGCAGGAGGTAAGGGGAAAAAACGAACCCTGGATCTGTTTATCATCAATGATTGCGTTCATGTGAACGAATGATCATTCAACAGAATGAAATGCATGCATGGGGGAAGGAAGGAGGAAATCTTTTCGATTCCACCTCCTGAGTCATTAAGAATATCGTATCTATCAACCGGGTTGCCGATCAGAAGATTTAGAGCTGTGACGAAATTGCTTTTGTAAATAATGCTTTTTCGCCAAATAATGCCAAGGGCATCATGCGGAACATTACGAAAGTTGTAATTAAAATATTGTAACCTTTTTCAACGATAAATTGGAGAAGTTTCTTAAAAATAAGGATTTTTCACAATTCACTTCATTGTGAGATAATGATAAAATGTAAACAATTCAAAATAATTTAAAATTTATCAATTATTGTTATACGATTTTTTAAATAAAAGATGTTTCTCGTCTCTTTTTCTTTATAATTTCAAATAAACATAGAAGGAATAACAGATAGCAAATTCCGTGTTTTTCCAAATTCCGTGTATAGCCGTGTTTTTTGCTATACACTGGTAAGAGCGCTCCACTAAGGCGTTCAGAAGAAATGGTCGGTCGGCCTCGAGATTCTCACACAAGAGGAAGCATCAGTACAGCATTTCACAGCACAGCCTGCGCTGCCGCTGTTAAACGTTTAATTTATATCTCATCCTGAGAGGAAATATATTTAGCGCATCCCACGTATTAGTTGGCCTAAAATTCTCTAAAACTCCTAAAACACTAAGAATATACTTCCTCTCACCCGGAGAGGAAGTATACTTCGCGCCCACTGCGCGTAGCCGAGTTTGTTCGAGTTCTCAGAAGTAGAGTCCTTCACGAATCTATTATTATCTGTTTTTAAATGTGTTATATATTGTACAGTATGTCTCGAATTGTAGCGTGGTGTTTGCGCGTGTGTAAATAAAATTGTGAGTTCTCCAACCTGTGCCTCAACCCAACACAACCAGTTACAATCTGGTTGCCCAGTACTATTATAGTTGTATAATATTATTATAGTAGGTACTATTACTATCGACCATACTATTATAGTTGGTACTATTACTATCGACCAGTACTATTATAGTTGGTACTAATATATTTATAGTTGTAATTTAAATCACTATATATTAAGTACAATTAACATATCTATAAACGTGTTAAACAAATTTGTTGCCTTCATTTACAATCTGAACCAATTATTTTTGTCAATAAATTTGATGATTAAATTTAATATAATTTAAATAGCTTCTAGAAGTTCAATGATAAAAAAAAATCACAATAAGACTGTCCAAACCGATTAGATATTTAATGAACAACTATTTTCTAACCAGCTGCCTTTTTATTTATAGATATGTTAATTTTTAATTCTTGGAAAAATTTTTTTAATTCAGAGGTGTATTGCTAACACTATTTGAGGATGTTTTGTAAAATATCCATGATACTTTCACGCGTATTCTTTTTCATGTTTCCTTTGGAAAATCATATAAGTTGAAATTTACCAAAATTATTTTGAAAACAGTATTTAGTGCCAAGGTCAAGATTAAATACAGTTAAACATTTCCTAGAAGAACAAATCTTCAGCTATACTTTGACACATCTATAAGGAAATATTTAATTTAAATCTTATAGTTATTTAAATTTTATCAAATATAAAAATATTTCTTAACTCTTCTTAAATTATGTTTCCATATTTAAAACAGCACGCTGTCAAAATTACAACATGTGTATGTGTCTGATTACATTGAAAGCTATTAATTAAATCGGTTACAATATTCTTCACAAGTCAAAATAAATTTAAATTAACATTAGTAATTATTTTAGACATATGATATATATATATATATATTTTAGAAATATGATAAAAAATATCTTATATATATGCCCAAAAATATCACACCAGACGTTGAAAAAAAATGGAATAAATTCTGATTTGAAATACAAATAATCTAACTGTTTTTAGTAAATTTTTGTTCTAAAATTATGTAAAGTTTTCTTCAGTGAAAAATTTCAAAATTTTAATAAATGTAGAATTTGACAATTTTTTATAACACCATTTAATATCTTTTTTTAAAAAAAAAACATAAAAAAAAAAACTTATTAAAAAATCATTAAAAATATCCTGAAATAAAAATAAGTATTCCATTTTTCTTTCAGATTTCCTAAATATTCGAGCAAAATATTTAAAAAGATGCTTTTTTGAAAAATATTTCAATAAAACCTGAAAATACTTTTTAATTTGATGTGCTTATTTCTTTCCATGTTAATTCATTTAGTAAATATTTCTTACAGACATTTTGATTTGAAAATTGCATGAACGTAGTTATTTATCGAGATGAAATTATTTAAATCCTATATTAATTTTCCTTCTATAAAATGGATGCAAATTTACGGCAATTGATGGAAAAATTGATGGCAAATTTATGTCAATTGATGGAAAATTTATGGCAATTGATAGCAAATTTATGGGAATTGATGGAAAACTGATGACAATTTCATGGTAATTGATTTAAAATTAATGGCAATTGATAGAAATTTCATGGAAAACTGATCGCAAATTTATGGCAATTTTTTTTTGTAAGTTTGCAAACAGTTAGTCTGATAGGTTAATTTATCTATCACATTTGTTTTACAACTTAGGCAGCCAAGTTTTCAAAATTAGTATATTATATATTTTGTTGGAATACATCTTATTGTTGCTTTAAAAACTTTTAATTAAAGTGTAGTTATAAATAAATATTATTCATAATGTATAATAAGACGTAAACTTTATGAATGGGAATAGCGTGAAAAATATGTAATAACTATCAGTTAAGCGTATTTAAATTTAAAAAGGTATCTCTGAATATACAAGGAGAAAGAGAAAATATCAGATAATATTGGGTTCGCAAGGAAAATACGTTCAGTTTTTACCATGTACTTAAATGGTGAAACACGAAATTACTTTTTTGCCAACCCAATATTAGATTAGCATTTTCGGCAGGCAGTTCAGTGAAATTACTTCACAAATTAATTGCAAAATCTGAAACGCATAATTTTTTTTTATGAATACAAGCAAGGGTACACAAGATGCTAGTTTAGGAATTTCGGCAGACATTTAACAGAAATTACCTGACAACCCTATCAGAAGAATTTGATGCTCATTAAAAGTTTTATCTGAATAAACTAGTCATATTAGAATACGATGTTATTGTGAATGAATACGAATATATTATTATGAATACGAATATATTATTATGAATATGAATATATTATTATGAATACGAATATATTATTTTTGCAAATATTATATCACAAACTAATTACAAGAATCTGAAGTGCTTTAAAAATTTTTATGAATGCAAAAGAGGTTAACAAAATGTTAATTTACGATTTTCTGCAGACGGTTACCAGAAATTACCTTACACACTTATCAGAAGAATATGAAGTGCATAATTCCTTTTTATCTGAATACATTATTCATAATAGAATGAAAGAATTGATGCGCAAGATTACTGCAGGTACGAACCTAAATAACAATAATCTAAGCCACACAAAAAGAATCAAAACCTTAATAACGTCCCAAATTGTCTTTCATACCACACACAGAGCTCCAGTATTCCTAGAAAAATTAGAAGTTTCCGTTTATGGAGTAGGAATGAGTTTTTAATTTCGAATAAGATACTGTTATGAACGCATATTTAAGCGTGGGATTCACGGTAATAGAGATATCATCCATCTTAATACACCGTGGAGATCCCCATGTAAGAGATCTTCAGGGAATGAGTAATTCATCATAATCCATTTTAAAAGAATGAACCCGTGTGCAACTATTACATGGCATTTAACGTAATGAACACGCTCTTGAGCTAATACTTTTCACTTTGAGAGAAACAAATTGAAATATCTATTTTGATTACGCAAGAAAAAATCTCGTTAACATGTTTTTTCACCAGTAATTGCAGGTGAACATCTGAACTTACGAACTTACCTCACAGATGTAGTACCAATCAAAAGCATGACTGAAATGTAAAAATGGTGAGTTTTTTCCTTTTCCTAAAACAAATTATTACAAAATGATGTGTGGATGTATTTCTCTTACGATTGGTTAGATGAGTTTCTGTTAAAAAAAAAGTAATGATTTCTTGTAATTTATACTAAAACTTGTCAAATAAATGAAGGTTGAATTTTGAACAAGTATGACATGTCTTGGGAATATTATTAAATATAATGCATTATCATTGTAACTGACTCAATGCTGATATTCACAGAAAAATCATTATTTTTATTTATTAAGTACTTCTCGTAATTTGTCCTTTTTTATTTGTTATTCAAACGGTCACATTTGTTTTTATATCCATTAAATTGTATATTTTTCAAATTATTTACCCTTAAAGCATTCTACTAATTACTTAAAAATAATTGACAAACGGCAGGCATAGATCTAGAATTATAAGATACTACATTTGCAAGGATACAAAGGATGCTACATATCCTAGGCAATGATATGCACTTTGCATATCTGTTTACGAAAATATATTTTTTATTTCTAGATTTTGATAATATAAGTTAAATATATAATGATTTTATAAAATCATTTATCATTTTAATCAATTTTAATACAAAAATAATTTTTACTACGAATTAAAAAATTAATCATACATTTACTAATCACAGTATTAGAAAAATTAAGGTATGCAGATTTTTATAATTGAAAAATATTTTTCTATTTAATAATTTTCCTTTTCTTTAGTTAGTCAAATTTAGAGACCAATAGTAGATGCTATTTTGATCAGTAGAATAAAAGAAATATTAGATTTCCTTCTGAAAAAGCATAAACGTCTCCACTTGGCAAATTTACATTAGATATCATATACACTCGTAATAATTTCAGCTACTTAGAATTGTTTATAGTCATCTAATCCTTGATTATGACCAGAATCAAATACAAGAAGATTAATATAAATCACAGCATAAAAAACTCCATGTTTATTGTGGACAAAATATCTGGAGGATGCTGTTGGATGAGTATTGTTCAAAAGATTTGAATGAAATAACTGTTCCACCTCTTACCACTTTTTCTTATGATTCCATTTTATTTTCTTAATACTATTACTTATGACTCTTTTCAATGGGACTAACCTCTTGTCTCTTGCACTTTTTTGTTGTTGAAAATGTGAACTAATGCAAACATAAATGGATGAATCCATGAAACAATACAGGTTCCTTACATCGAAAATTGGGACAAGACCCATTGACCACAAAGTCCTCAAGAATTCGGTAGCGTAGGCGTTTTCTCCACGTTTTTCACTGTAGAATCTTTTGTTGGATTTATATACAGACTCACAGTCGCAGGTGTGACTCCTATAAATCCATTTGGACATTGCATTGCACATACTTTCAGTTTCAGAGGATCTGCATGTTAGAAACTTGATGAAATCCCATATTTTAGCTCAGTTACTGAATAACAGAAAACAAAATTAGAGGAGAAACACTTAAATGATTCAATTTGTGGTTCCAATCTTCTTGTGACCTCTCTCTTTACACCGAGTTTGAGGTCGAGCCAGTGATTCATCATCACATTCTTTACTTGTTTTTTGTTTGCCTTTTATTATTTTGTTTTCTTTCTTTCTTCCTTCTACCTCACCTGGAGTTAAGAGATTCAAATGCAAATGCAAATGAAACAGAGAAAATGCAAAGGCGAGAAACAAAAGGATTCTGCTTTTAAGCGTGTGGGATCCAGAGTAGTCTTCATAAAAGCCATTGCGCAAACAGGGTTCGACATCCGGCTGCAAAAACTCACTCGCTAATTAATCACAAGAGAGGAAGAAAAAACACAAACGTAAATGGTGGGACAGCTAGGAAGTGCTAATTTGATGGATTATATGCACAGTCGTAAAACAGGTTGGGACGTTGATGATTTATAGGTGTATGCAGCTTAAGAGAAAATTTAGTTCAGAACATCAAGAATACATTTATAAAACAAATATGCTTTAAATGATAGTGATGAAGTAAATTGACAATATGAAGTAAGCGAAATTTTGCTTAGTGGTTGATTAATAAAAATAGAGGAACGAGTTCATTTTAATAATTCGTAACCCTAGTTCCTAAAAAACAATTTCGTCCCTAATTTTAATAATCCCATCTTCTAATAGATATTTTTGGGTCTGATGGCCAAGTGACTATGGCTTGGTGCCACATGTTTCGGGTCCCAGAGCTAGTTTGAATGTCTGTAGGGGTTCGAAATCCACTTTAGCTGTAGGTCCCAGTATAATAAAACTGTAGAGCTTTGGGTGTAGGCTGACAACCCTACCCCGTAAAAAGAAAACATCTCCTGTTCTCGAAATCTGCCAGTAGGCAGATGGTCGGGGCCCACCATAAGGCTGTTGCGAAAATGAAGAAAAAGAATAAATATTTTATATTGTAACAATTATGATATTGTAAATATTATCCATATTTGTCAGAACAAACACATTAAAGGTACATGAAAAATGTCAAAATTGTACTACAATCTTACATATGAATGCTGTTCATTTGGAAGAGTTATGGCAAATATACGACTTGAGAGTCATGATCAACTTCTAGACATTTATTTGTGTCCCACAATCTTTATTGGTAATATTTGAATACATGTAAATTTTATTATTTGTAGCATATTAATATTTACCAACATGAAGAAAATAACAAAATTAATTTGTATATTGATGATATTGAATTTTCGAATGCTTTTAAAACAAGAATAATTGAAATTATGAATGTTGCTCAGTTCTTAAAACGATTCCTGTTTTTTTATATTGATTTATTTTTGATTTAAAAAAAATTATCCTAAATTTTTACATTTTAACTGTCTTATTATTATTATTATTATCATTTGGTTTGTGGTGTTTTTAGTTACTTGTTTTTTTATTTATCCCAAAGAAGAAATAAATGGACTTTTAAATGAAATGAAATTCCGTATCTTTTTCTAACTCACAATGAACTTTCTATAAAAGTTCTAACCAAACGTATAAAATGAAAAAACCGTATCTAAAAAAGATATCCAAAAACAACTGGATATTGAATTCCATACAAAACTATCGATTTTCCAGGTCTTCAGTTTACGGATGATTCTCTTTCGAATCCAATAAATGAAAGAAAGAAAAAAAAGAATATCTCTACGATATCGAACCTTGACCGCTTTCCCAAGCGTAGGATCCTGTCAGCAATCCTACGCAGCGTCACAAATTGTCCTTGCCGCTACACCCCCGTTCCAAACACAATCAGACGATGTAATCCGATACTATGCAAATGATGCTATGCTGCTATGCAAATGAGTCTTCAACTGCCATAATGAACCTCGAATGTGAAGTTAATACAGTCAGTAATGCGACGTTTTTGTTTTTTTACCACGTTGGAGATTGATAAATTTATTGTTTACCTTTCACCTACGTCCTATTTGTTTACACCCCGCGAAAGCTATTTGTTTACTTGAAATTAAAGGCATATTATTCTCTGTCTTGATCAAGTTTAGTTCTGCTACAGACAGACAGGTCAGATAAATCAGGCGGCAATGACTAATTGAAAGTGACGTTCGATTATGAAGGAACAGGAAGTGTTATCATGTGACATAAATTACGAGTGAAATTTTTTTGAAATATTATATAGGTTTGTTATGTGAGTTGGCGTTGTTAACTAATCTTTTTTTAGTAGGTGATTAGTCAAGAATGACTGTTTAAGAGTTATTTTTGTCTTTAAATGATTTTTATTTGACTTGGTTTTTGAACTTTGTGGTATCTCCTCCCTGTTGGAGACACTGCTTCCAACAGAGAAGAGCTCTCCCTTCTTCCTGCTAACTATTGACATTAGAATATATTGATATTTTTGCTGCTTATTTTGCCCTTTATTTACAGAGTAATCAGTTGAAGTGTTTTATTTGTAACTGAGTTACATATATGTTTTCGGTTTGCAGTAAATACCTATTTAAAAAAAAAGTTTCTGTAGAATATATTCTTGGTTACTTGAAATGAACATTTAGCTGATTTGTATACCATGTCTGGTAGAATTGGTAACCTTCTTTTTATAGTATAAATAAGCTTAAAGACACACATTTGAGATATATATTTATAAGGACACATATACATGAATAAATAATTTAAACAAAAATAAGTAAGAAAATAAATTTTAGATGTTTTAAACTTTGGGATTCGTAAATTTGAAACTATAATAGTTTATTTTATGATTTTCTCTAGTAAAATTGACTTATGGTGGCCTGATGGTCGAGTGACTAGCGCTCTGGCTCTCTGTGCTACATGCTTCAGGTTCGAGTCGTAGCGATCCCATGGATGTTTATTTTGATTCCGAATCTACTTTAAACCGTAGGTCCCTGTCTAATATGACTCTAAAGAGGAGGGCTGACAAAGCCGGTAAGAAGAAAACATCTGTCTTGAAATCTGCCAGTAGGCCGACGGCCTTGGCCCACCATGGGGCTAGTACGCCAATGAGGAAGAATAGACTCATGAAAAATTTGTTTTTCAATTTAGTAAATGTGATGTATTTATGGATAACAATTATTACTTCTTAGAAATACACCTATTTACTCATAAATTAATTTCATCTCAATCATGCAATTTTCAAATCACACATTTATTTTATCATTTGATAAATCATATATATAATAAGTACATATATAACTACAATAAAAAAATATATCAAGACAGGAAATATATCATCATCATCAGTAGCGCAACAGCCCCTTGGTGGGATAAGCCAATCTGCCTACTGGCCAGCGTTGTCAAGTAAATATATAGTAATTTAAAATGTGGCAAAAAAATTATAAAAAAATGTATTTGCATTTATACTTGTTAGATTTCGTCCTTTGTTTTTGTTTTGTACTCTTAACACAGGATAAAAAAAGTTTTACGTCCATAAAGAGAGAAAAGGGGAAAAAATTTTACACACAGAGCATTTACTTGTATGAGTTTAGCCTTGTCCACAAGTAAGCCTTTAAAGTTTATTAACAACATAAATAATTGATTGTAACAATTTAAAATGTTGCTGTTGTATAAAATGCATAGATGTTTATTAAATCATTCGATAAATAATTTCTTGAAGCATTCCAAAATAAATCCATGTAAAATCAGCTCATTAAAAGCTGGTAAACTATCATTTATAAAGATACCTTCAATCTTGTTCCGACTAGATAAGTAGATAGATAATAAATATAGAGATAAGAATACTAATTTAATTGATGCATGCACTGAATGCTAAAATTATAAAGAACTCTTGCGTGTTATTTGTATGGAAACATTAACATTTAAACTATTTAATACCTCCATTGGGACACTTTATTGGAAACATGCTTTCTAAGAAAATGTCATATTAGAGGAAGCATTAATGGTGGAATCAATGCTTGACTTAACGATGCACGTTAAGAAACATTTCTATGCTAAATATTCTGTGGAAAGCGTTAAAATTGATTCTTCATACTAAGTAACCTAGGATAGGGAACTGGCATTTAAATGTTGAGCTAATTTTTTTGTCGTCTTAAAACTTTCCCCTTTTATTTGAAAAAAAAAGAAAAGTTTTACGAAAATAGCCAAAGAAAAATATTAATGTTGCTTATAAAATCAAAACTTTCACTAATAGAATTAACGAGTAAAAAAATAAATAAATAAAATAAAAACACAAAATAATGTTTTTTTTGATTTTTAAATACAATAGAGAATTTTTTATATGATTAAAGCATCTTATACAAATTATATGTAGGGGTTAGAATAATAATACTTTAATACATGCACACTTTTTTGATCATACTAGAAAAAAAAAAACCTCCAAAGATCTAAATCTATATCATTATTATTTTTAATCGAAAAAATCTTATTAATCAATCTTAGTAATCTTAGAAGATTACTCATTTTCCGAAAGGTTATGAATATATTTTTAAAATTATGCAATAATTTATTTTCTATAATCTGAAGAGGAATTCATGTTGTTCTTAGTAAGAACAAAATGTGCGTTTGGCAAACAGTTTGTCTATTTAGTGATTATATTCAAATACTTTCATTTGGATGTATTTTTAACAAAAATGACAAAGCTATGTTCTCATGTCATAAAGGATTATATTTTACTTCCAATTTTGGAAACATTTTTTACTTCTCTTCCAATATGATGAAAGCTTTAAAAAATGTATAGATGTCCACTCGATCAACTTTTCTTTTTTTTTATATTTTATTTTACATAGATCTTTCTGGAGCATTCACGTATTCAGCTTAAGAAACAACCACATTCATCAGCCAATAATTGAGCTGTCATTGTGGGAAAATGAAACCCATATCTGCAGTTTTTCCGACCGCTTCGCTTCCATCCCCATAATTCTCATGGACTTTTTTGAGGTTTCCAATTACACCTATGACCGCTCCAGATAACATCCTTTTACATGGGCACATGTAACAAATTATTCATTCGATTCACGGTTTCAGGTAAAAATGAAGCCATTCTGCTTCTTTCTCAACAAAATAAACAAAAGAAAAAACTTCTTTTTTGTTCTTGAAATGAACGCCATCCAAAAAACAAGGCTTCTTCAAATCTTCGTGGTCCAAAGAAGACATAGACTTGACCCCAGCAGCAAGAAGCTTTCATCTTCCCTTTAGAAAACTTGACGTTTGTTTAAAGTGAGTTTGACTGGCTCGTCTGCGAGAAGAAAGGAGGGCTGATGTTGAAGTGCCTTGTTTCCAATAGGTGGAGTCAGAATGAGTAATTTGCTGTTAGATTTTAAACTGTTCAATTGAAAAAGACCACTCGGCGTTGAAAAGGAATTGACCACTTTCAGTCTGTCAAGTTAAGTTTTCAATTAGAAAAACAAATCCATTTTCAAAGACATGCGGATTATCAATTTTGGCTCTTTTTCTTGTAAGCCAACAGTCCAATACAAGAATAATGATAGCTTAAGCAGCTGGAGATTAAATCTGTGACAAATGATTCTGGAGTAGGTTTGTTTGGTAATTGCATTTGTAAGGTCTTTCATTGCTATACTTTATAGAAGACCTAAACAGGCATGAATATTAAATGCGTCAGTATGTTTTTTAGCAGTTGTAAATTGAAATAAAACTTTTTTTACTGTAATAGCGATTAAATTAAAAAAATTCTGTTTCATAAAAATTAAAATAGCATTTTTCAAAATAAATAATGTATCAAACTAATTATTGTAGTACGTGAATGATTATTAATTTATTAATAAGGTCAATATTGTTCGGGGGCACCACGATTTGATTTTCTTGTACTCTTCAGGGAATTTGAAAACAACAACAACATGATTATTAATAGTTTTAATTCGAAATATTTTTATCATGGAGTGGAGAAATTAGTGTTGCAAAATATGGCAGCAAATGAATTTTTTTAATTAATTTGATATAGAAGAAAGTTAAACTTATTTCAATGGATATCATAAAAGATGATGATAATGATAATATCATATTCACTAAATCAGAGTACGACTTATCATGAAAGAAAGGTTGTTATTTTTTCAAAAAGTCTATATCAACAATTATTACAACAAAAAGATGAAATTATGAATTCAATATCTTTAGTTATATGATTATTACAAAGAAATATTCATTATCTAAATGAAGGTTAAGAGAATTAATCTTATATATTGCTAGTCTATTATTAACAATATTAGCCAATAATATCCAAACAACTTGTCGTTCAATATCCTACAAATCTTTAAATTTAAAATCAGATCATTTCTAAGGATTTTTTAATCTCTTCAGAACGTATAGTAACACTGTATGTGACTGCAGTATTTTAAAATTTCTAGAAGAACAGGACCTTCGCTTAATAAGAACAAAAAACAAGCATTCTTTTTCTGAAAAATTATTGAATATAAATGATTAAAAAAATAATTTTCGATGAATGTATATTTTGCAAAACAGGTTTATGGATCTCATTTGTTGAATTTATTTAATAAATTTTTATTTTTATATTAAGTATATGTTCAATTGTTTATCGAATTTTGGTTCTATTACTAATCTGAACTAACATTGTTAACGGTCAGAAATGTTTTCAATCTTTATGGAGTTTTTACCATTACAACATCTTTCAGCTAATCAATTTCATTTGACGTCTTAATATTTATTGAGGATTCGATTATTCTACAAATAATTTAAGTAACATGTATTTTAAGAAACATATATTGTTTTTAACATATCAAAATCCAAACTAAATCACCAAACTACAATGCCTTTTGCCCAAGTGTGTAAGTTTTGAGTAGAAAAACACAAAGAAATTTAAAAAGTCAACGTCCGATTAATTGCCTTGTTAGTTTGAAGCAAATCGTTCTTATTTAAATAAGGTAGGAAGTACAAGGACAATAAGAGCTTCTCAAGGAAACTCAACCTGAAACTTCTTTCAAATTAGAAATCTATCATTTTTATGTTATTAATCACGGCAATTAATATCTTTTTTATTTTAAAAAATTAGAGGATCAAAACATAAATGATGAAAAAAGTTTTCATCATTACTCCTGGTGATTATATATATATATAATGTACAAAATTTAATAAATTTTAAGCATTTTATTAATGAAGCAGTTTTAGTAGTTTTACTTCTAAACGTATATTTAAATGAAATATTCATCTTCCAATATATAGGTATAAAAAATTCTATAGAAAGTAGCGTGAAATATTTTTATCCACCTTGTCCCATTTATAATTTTCTCAATATTAAAAAGATATAAAAAAAACCTGTTTGAATTGCACCATATGGTTTTAAATGAGTGGTATAAAATGATCCCCCTTCTACAAAAGGGTATTAATATGAATTCGACTGAATCAATTCTTATTCTTATATTGTTAAAGATATAAAAAAAATTGTAATTTAAATATATACAAGGTATCTCAGCCCCTCAAAAGATTAAAAGCCCCTCATTATTTTTCGCTGACGACTCATACTAAAGGTCGACGACGACCATGATGGTTCCCGATAAAGAGTTTCTCTCATATAACAGATGGGGGAGGCATCCAAAGAGGTATGGCTCGGAGCATACCTTGCTGCTCTTGCAAGCTTGTGCAGCTCAATAATTGAGCCCCACAGTTCCGTAAGCCATATGCATGTCTTCTAGTTCCGCGTTCGTATGATCAATTTTCTTACCAGCGTTGTATTAATACATGATATGAAGCATCTATACGAGAATGTTTGGAATGCACTTATGCAACGCCTTCTTGTATGTCTGGAAAGCAGTTGCGATCAAGTATTGTTATGCGCTTTTAAGTAATTTAAGCGCATGATATTTCTAAAAGTTGGTAATTGTTTTGGTTTAGATAACTTGTGTAGTTAAGACCCTGTGCGGTTATCTGTTTGTGAATTTCATTACAAAATAAGTGAATAAGTCTATTGAAATTTATAATGCCATTTTTTTTTTGCGAACAATGATACAGTACACATTTGAAATGAATTCATACTCTATAACGTGGAAATAAAATAAAAAGCTTAAGAAAAAATATGATCCAAGAATTGAGCAATAAATTCCTGTGCCTAACATTTTTGTATTACTGAATAGAGTATATTGCATAAGAAAAAAGGTTGATTTTATTTTTTCACTTGCGATGAGTTCTTCATTTAAACATTTGCCTTCTTTGAACTACATGCATAGCCTCCTAACCTTTTTGTAACATTTTAATTTTTTCAATGTCTTATAAATTTAAAATACGATTAATCCTTGCTATAAGGTAAATAAGTAAAAAATTACTAACATTCTGCAAACTGATTTGTGTTTTTCATAAAATTGGAATTAAAAATAAAAATATAAAAAAAGCTCGAATTCTTTAACGCTTTATTGAATAATAATAATAAAAAAATTGGTCAAACAATTTTCTAAACGGCGAGATGTTTTGCATAATAATCTACTTTGTAGTTAATCTACGCCTACAATTTTACACAAAGCTTTGACCTACAATTACAGCTCGTGTCTGCAGGCATCTCCCTCTTTCTTCCTGCAGTGGCGGTTGAGAAACAAAGATAAAATAATAAATAAAACAAAAATTAAAAAATAAAAACTGCAACGAAGAAAATAATGAGCAACGGCAAAGACGTATCACGTGCTAGTTCAGAGGTTATCACAGCAGGTCTGTTCGTTGATTGGTGAACACGGAATTCCAAAACTTCTGTTTTGTCGTTTGCTTCCGGTGGACAACCATTCCTTTCCCTCCCCCTCTTCTCGAATTTTACGCCCCTTTGGAGGAATGGAGATGAAACAGGAAATTGATATTCATTTTTCGCCCATCAGAACCTGAAAGTTTGTTTTGTCGTCAGATTGTTGAACGACTATACCATGATCTGACATCAACTTTTTCGATCGCTAAAAATTTAAATATATTTGTTTTTATTGGTCATATTTAAAGAAAAAATATATGAATAATTAATTATCATGTTCTTCATGATGTTGTTCTTCATGTGTGAACATGATGTTCTTCATTTTGTTAAGGGTTCATGACGCAATCAAAAAAGTGCAGCAAGCAAATAAAACTCCATTCCAAATTTGCAAATTTTGGCGGAAAAATGGTAGTTTTGGCCCCTTAACTCTAATAATTCATGAATAACATTAATCTTCAGGAAATTTCTGGAGAATTTGGCTTTTTCCCATGCCTATTGAGCTGTATGATACTTCTTATTGTATTTGGAATAGAATTGGTAATATCGATGGTAGCATTAAGGAACTCTCCATTTCAAACAAAATGAATGACTTTTCACCTACAGATTTTACATATTTATGTGTAGCCCATCACCCACTAAGAGACAGAAGCCTTTTATTCTGTCGTCTGATGAGTCTCTGAACGTAGAGGCTTGATTTGAAAACTCCAAGCACTTTCCATTATCCCACTCAGGCATAGAAATTAAATGCTAAATATATTTTCCAAAGAAAGCCCATTTTTAAAATTAATTTAAAGATTATGAGCATAAAATATTCGATTTTAATATGCTTACTAAATTTAAAGTTATATCATTATATGTACTTAATCATTTATTTTCCTTGTATCTTAACAAATTTTTTGTAATTGAAAATTAATAACTATCGAAAAGTTAAGTTTCATTAACTTATTGAAATAACGAACTATTGAATATATTGAATATATTTAACGAAAAAATTGTTAATATTTGTATGAAAATATATGGAAGGGTAAACTAATATCCTTACATGTATAAACAAGAATGAAAAATATATTAAAAATGTCCTTACATGTATAAACAAGAAGTGCATATACAAACAAAGAGGGAATTATATATATTTCTTTTACCCTTTAACAAGTAATATAAAAAAAAATTTTAAGTCAATTCCTACTTTTTTTTCACTATATCGTCGAAAGTCCTTTATAACTTTATAAATACTTTTCATTCATTTTTTTTAAGTTTATCTGACGCCATCTATTGGTAGATATATGCAACTTAAATCTAAAAAAACCCTAAAATTTAATTAATGAATTAATATTTGAAAAAACTGTATTAACATCAAGTGTCATCCACTACAAGTTAGAAAAAAATTTATTTGAACTTGAGTGGATGAATAAAAAGTATTTTATGCACGATTGAAAATTTGAACAGGATATATACACTGAAGTGACAAAAGTCATGGGATAGCAAAATGCAAATTTTCAGATGGCAGTAGCATCGCGTAGAACAGGTATAAATGCGCAGTGCTTTCGCAGAGCTTTCATTTCTGTTCAAGTTATTCATGTGAAGAGGTTTTGACGTGATGATGACTGCACGACGGGAATTAACAGACTTTGAACGCGGAATGTTAGTTGGAGCTAGACGATGGGTCATGCCATTTCGGAAATCGTTAGGGAATTCAACATTCCCAGATCCACTGTGTCAAGAGTGTGCCGAGAGTATGAAATTTCAGGCATAACATCCCACCATGGACAGCGCAGTGGTCGACCGCCTGCACTTAACGACCGAGACCGGCGACGTCTGCAAAGAGTCGTAAATTCTAATAGACAAGCGACACTGCGTCAAATAACCGCAGAAATCAATGTGGGACGTACAAGGGACTTGTCTGTTAGAACTGTGCGGAGAAATTTGGCTTTCTTGGGCTATTCCAGCAGAAGACCGACTCGAGTGCCTTTACTGACAGAACGACATCGCTTGCAGCGACTCTCGTGGGCACGTGAGCATATCGGTTGGTCCCTAGATGAATGGAAAACCGTGGCCTGGTCCGATGAGTCACGATTTCAGTTGGTAAGAGCTGATGGTAGGGTTCGAGTGTGGCGCAGACCCCACGAAGCCATGGACCCAAACTGTCAGCAAGGCACTGTTCAAGCTGGTGGTGGCTCCGTAATGGTGTGGGCTGTTTTTCATGGCATGGACTTGGTTCTCTGGTGCGACTGGACCGAACATTGACGGGAAATGCTTATGTTCAGCTACTTGGAGATCACTTGCAACCATTCATGGACTTCATGTTCCCAAACAACGATGGAATTTTTATGGATGACAATGCGCCATGTCACCGGGCCACAACTGTTCGCGATTGGTTTGAAGAACATTCTGGACAATTCCAACGAATGATCTGGCCACCTAGATCGCCCGACATGAATCCCATCGAGCATTTATGGGACATCATCGAGAGGTCTGTTCGTGCCCAAAATCCTGCACCATCAACGCTTTCACAATTATGGACTTCTATCGAGACAGCATGGCTCAATATTCCAGCAGAAGACTTCCAACGACTTGTTGAGTCCATGCCACGTCGAGTTGCTGCACTTCGCCGGGCGAAAGGAGGGCCGACACGATATTAAGAGGTATCCCATGACTTTTGTCACTTCAGTGTATAGGGAGAGTGTGAGCTAATAGAAGTAATTGGAAAAAACAAGTACAGTGAGGTAGAAAATGTACTACATTTAAATATTGCCACATTATTCAGCTGCATACTAAACACTGACATCCATCAGTTATTAGTTTGTTTTAAATTACTTTATAGAAAGTATCATTGTATTTTTTACCAGTTAATTCATGTGAGAGTAATAAGAATAGGAATAAAACCAAAGTGATTAATCAAATAATCTGAACAAAAATTTGTGATTAAAATATATGACATATTTATGTTTATTTAGCCTATAAACATTCTTTCCATTTAAAAGAAAGATGTTAAACTCCTAGTGGAAATTTCTGGAACTAAAAAAATATACAGAAAGAGAAAAACCTATGCTTCCAGATAACTATCCAACTTAAGAATCGAATGCGTTCGAAATTATCACCTTCGTAACAAACGTTGTTTGAATTCGACATGTTCGAAAAATCATCGCCATGCATTATTCATTGCACGCCGTTCTTTTTTGAAGAGAATATTCAATTTAGAGCAGACCTTGTTGATTTTCCTGCAGAGGTGGCAACAGTGGCTGGATCGTTTTTTACACTAGTGGATAAGCAGACGATGATTGATCTCTGCTTTTCCAATCACAACATGGCAACGATTGCGAGAAACCAGCCAACAGCAAACACCAACAAAAAATAAAAAAAGAACACCACCTATCCGCGGCAACATTCATTACTTTATAGAACGTACACTCTCTGTTATTGATGGTTTCGAGTCATCTGTACACCCCGCGGCTTGGAACGAATTATCGAATGGCTATCAGCGTTACGTATTCTAAAAGACACTCTGTTGTTATCAGATCAAGAGAACTGTATATTCATTTGGGTCCCCTGTTGTTTTCTGCCATTCCCCATCTTTTACTGTACTCCCCCTCCCCTGCACCTATTTCGACTTTTCTGATGGGGATGTTAGGAAGTGGTGCAAATTTTTCTGGCACACCAGGTGGCGGTAATGTCGGCCAAGTTATTTTCTCTGTGATATCATTGGTCAATCTTCGAGACGTTGGAGATGGGTTGTTCATTTGTCATTCGGTTTTAAAGAGGACGTGTGAAAGGCAGAAGTCGGGATCATTTCGGGTGTTAATGAAATAAGGAAAGTATTTTCAGTTTCGAGATTGATGAATGTGTACTTCAGGTAATAGACTCGGTGATAACGAATGTTTTTGTTTGTCTGGAATTAAGATTTCGCTCTTATTTTTAGAAGGGGCTCCGTACGGTGTATATTCCAAACCGAACAATTAACAAAAAGCAGTTGTTGTGAATTCACCAAAACCAACAAAATTTTAAGCTACCCCAAATGAGAAATTTCACAAAATCAGATGAATTTACATTGAATTATATATATATATATATAATTCCTTGCAATGAGATGTAAAAAGAAATACAATACTTAATTAAGTTAAAAGCATTAACTAATTAGAAAAATAATATTATGGTTAAATTTTTTTTAAATATTTAACACAGTTAGATATTGTTTTATCTAGATACAGCCATTTTTTAAATAAAAATGTTTGTAAAGTAAATGTATATTCGAATACAATGTAAATGTATTATATTAAAAATGCAATTAAATATATCGAGTTATATCATAGACATGATCTGAATCTTAAAGTTACGTACCGTTTAAAAAATGAAAGCATCATTGTTTTACGCATACTTGCCCCTATATGACGACTTTGCGATTTACAGTTTTTTCGTCATTCATTTTATTTAATGTTTTTTGTTTCTTATCACACTTAGTCCTTTTGTTTTTAAATGAATAACGTCCTCGCTGATACCCCCTACGTCAAATCACATACGTATATAAAATAAATCTCCCCACCCACCATTTCAAATATTATGATTAAACATTTTTTAATTAATTTGCATTCCCGCTAGTATCTCTTAGTTGCTCACAAATGGGGATAAAAGCCATTTTTACCCAGGAGCTCCTTTTCCACCCCCCTCGAATGACTTATCAAACTTGGTAGACAGCAACATCTAGACCAAATCCAAGAACCCGTGTGGTTTCATGGAAAGAGGGGGGAGGCAGCTTCTGTTGTGATGGAGCACCCGTAGATAGAAGTCTGACTTGGCTCCGAGTCGCTGAAGAAGGGGGGCAGTGCCTTCCTAGAGGACTTTTAGGAGGAACTATCCCCATTTGCTTATAGTATGGGCGGAAAACTCACACCAGGCAGTCAACTCACGAGGCAAGATGCTGGACATCCCATCGAGTCACCTCGTTTTTTGAAACAGTGTTTACAGCCGCCAGCGGATTGAACCTCCTCTTTAAAGCTCGAGTGCCACGAGTCGGGCTTCGTCAGTAGCTTAATATGGGAATCGCAGAAATGAACTCCACGTTATTCATTTCGTCAACAAGTTACTGAAATCATGTTCATAAATGTGTGAATTTCTATCCAATTTAAATTATTTTCAAAATTGTCAGGGCTCAAAACTTCACGTTCACTTTATATATTTATTTTTAAAACATTGTACAGTTCAAATATTTTATAATATTAAATGAAAATCTCATGAAAACAAGGTGAACATATCCTATTTCAACGGCCAGATTAAAATTTCATTTAATAATAGATTATAAAAGAGTTTCCTTTTAGCAAAATTATTTGATGCATACAATTATTATGCCTAATTTTATAATACCATTTTTGGTATTGTATTGATTATATACTTGTCTTTAAAACATTTTAAATAGTTCTATCAAATATTAATATTTTGTTTTAAATAAATGCAAAAATGCATATTTGACAAGTCTGCTTGTTTAATAACTTATTATGTCTTCAAATTCTCAATACTTCAAAAGCAAAGATAGAATAAATCATTGTTTCTACTGTAATCTAACAACATAAATGCAAAAGCTTTAACTAAGAATCCTAATTTATTTCCTCAGATGCAAAACTTAAAAGGTAAAATAAAAGTTTGTATGAAAAAAATAAAATACGTTGATTGTTCTCGTTGATTTATTTATTTTATATATAAATTGTTCCCGTTCATAGTCAATTGTACAATTTGTTACGAATTTCCTTAACAATGATAATCATAATTTAAGATATTTTTAAAACATTGTCAAAATATATTTTCAGTGATCCATCTAGGTATATATATATATATGTTTAGAAATGAGAAAGAAACAAATATCTTAATTTTTAAATAGTTCAAACGATAATGTGGGTGTAAAATTTTCCCTTTAATTGTTCATCCCTTCCAAATTACTATCTCGTTACAAGAAACAAAGTACTAAACACCACTGTAACATCACCTCTAAACACCCGCACGACATCCAAACAATCAAGCATCACGATCGTTCCGAAACCCAATAATTTATCGATGAAACGATCGATGCACCGCGAGATTTCCACACTGTAACCGCATCCCCCGGACCCCCCCAACCCCCAAACCACCCCCGACTAGTATACATCATCTGTCGGATGATCCTTTCAGTCAGATAACGAAACGCATTCGAAACCCGCTTTTCCCAATCATTATAAATGGAGCAATCAAGAACCCCCTCCAGCACACCTGGTCCAGGCTCCATGTTTGACACCCATTACTCAAAAGAGCCTATAGAGTAATTGCTGATGCAAAAGGCCGATTAGGCCCTTAATTATTATCATAGGCCAGACCCAACCAATCTGCAGGTATCCGAAGAATTGGATTGGCCCTGAGGGGATGTATGTTATAGCATGGCGAGGCGACGCTATCACCTTATTTCACAAAAAAAGGGGACGAATCATTAAATATCTATCGGTGCCAATCGAGTCTCATCGGCTTTTTACAGACGGTTAGTTACCTGGGATGTTTTCTTGCTTTCTTAATCGCCACTTATATCGAGCGGTAATTAATAATGGCCTTTGCGGAATGTATAAAACATGAGGTTGGAACCTCTAAATGTTGGGAATTCACGTGTAAAGGTCACTTCGCATGTTACTTTTCATTGATCATTAATTATGTTCGTAAGTATGTAACGACGTGTTATATAAGAGGTTTTGTTAGTTGTCAGCTTCTCAATACTTCATGAGAAAAAATGCTAATGTCCTTGCTTGCAGTATTCGAGTGCGTCGAAGTGACTGGAGAAAATTTGGCAGCAGAAAGAAGGATCGGCTTTTTTCGCTTTTGCTGATACAGAATAATTGCTCGTATTGGGAATACCTGAAGAATTTAAAGTAGGTTTCCTTACAAAGTAACCTTGAAGTATCAATGAAGTTGTAATGATGCGACGAGCGTGGGATGGACTAGACGAATCAATGTCTCAATTCGTCAGTTTTCAAGAAACGCATTAATCTTGCTGAAGCATCGATGCATTCAAATCTCGAAGTAAAGTTAAAGACCTATATTCCAAAATTATTTATTCAAACGCATAGAAAATGGAGGAAGCGCAATTAATGAATTCCAGCTTAAAAGATCGTTAAAAATATTTTCAATTATAAAATATTGAATATAATAAGATTTCTATGAAAATAAATCAAATATTTCCATGAAGCAGATATAGGAGAGTATAAAAATTAATCCTCTTCATCATGTAATGATTATGTGGTAAATACACATGAAGTTCAGTTGGAATTTATGAGAAAAAAACTTTTACTGTTAAAATACTTCAAAATATGTTTTACCTTTGTATTGTTATCGTAAATTTTAAATCTGTTTTACTATAATGTTATTTATATAGCAAAATCATTGAACTTTCATTTTCACATGGAAAAATTTCTGTGTAAAGATTTTGTCATTTGGAGTTGTTAATTTAAAACTTTAATAAGGCGTAAACCATTGAAAAACCTCAATTTTTAGATGCATATATGAATTTATTGATTTTATCTTGTGGATTTAGGGTCTGTATGTATATATTGATTTTAGCTTTTATATAAATAGCTAATTATACATTTATTTTCCCTTTTTTCTATAATCCAAATGGAAAATATATCTAAGAATTACATGAATTTTAAATTTTTTTTCTGAATAGCAAAAATCCTTTCTGATTAAAAACTAAGTGAAAAACAATCGTTTTGTTAATTTTAGAGAGAACAGAAAATCTCTCCAATCAATTATTAATACTAACGATCCCTTAAAATCATTCTAAAATGTTGAAACCACAACGTAAAATAAGAAACAACTCTCTCTAGTTTTGCTTTTTTAAAAAATAACAGAGCAACAACGAACAGAATATAACGCAATAACGAAGCATGGTAGCATTATCAAATTAAGTACCATAGTTATCAAATCACATTGTTCTACGATATAATCTGCCGAAAATACTTCACGAAATTACATCGGAAATTAATTTTAATCTCACCAAACGTTAAGGATCGGCCGTGTAATTTGAATTTTATATGCGTCGGTGATTTAGTCGATTTCATTTAATATCACACATTACGGGACGTGTACTGAATACACAATAGGTCTCGTCTACGTTGTTCTTACGAAAAATAAAAGCGTGCCGTCTTTAAACTGAGTATCATTTTGAAGACCATTAATGCGAGAATAATAAAAGGATAAGTTTATTCGTTTAAAATCGCTCAATATAAATAAAATTAAGCGTTTAAATCGCCAAGCCCTTCCCACCATTACCTGAAAACCGAAACTCCGTGAACGTAGTTTTTACCCTACAATCATTGATTTCATTATATCCGGCCATATTCCGGGACCTGCGCAGACGCCTACTACATCTAATATACGAGTACGCACCCTCTAATTATATAATTTGGTCCACTTTTTTTATAATGATGTGGTAAGAGTTTGCTCGCTTCTTTATGGGAGCTCCGTCGTATATCTCTCAAGCTACTACTTGGCTTTCTAGTGGCTTGATATGTTGCTGCTATTTCAGAGTCGTTCATAAGAAATGGTGTTCTGCAAGTGATGTCTTTAAAAGTCATGATCTCTATTCTATTTTCTAGTATTTAGTAGTAACAAAATATATTAATATCAATTTCCATTTTTTATTTATAGTGTACATTTTCTAGTTCATAGAAGTTTCTTTTTTGTATTTATATATTTTCACTAATTTCAAGGAAGACGTGGGTAATATAAAAGTTAGTAAAATAGAATGTTAAAAATTTTTTTCTATAATACTGTGATAAGATTTGTTCGCTTCTTTGTAAGATGTCCGTCCTAGATCTCAAATTACTACTTGGCTTTCTAATGTCTCGATAGTTTTCTGCGACTTCAGAGTCAGAATGGCTGATCGTTCATAAGAAATGGTGTTCAGCAAGTGATGTCTTTAAAAGTATTAATCGCTACTTTTCAAGTATTTAGGAGTAACAAAATATATTAATGTCGATTTTTGTTTTTTATTTATAGTGTAATTTTTTTAATTCACAGAAGTTTCTTTTTTTTTACTCTTAATTTTTCATAAATTTATGTATTTTTACCGTGATGTCCTCCAGAAAATATCCTCTTTGAAAAAGAAGACATAAGTAATATAAAAGTTAGTATAACAGAATGTTAAAAACTTTAATGCTATGATAAGATTTGTTTGCTTCTTTATGGGAGCTCCGTCGTATCTCTCGAGCTACTCTCTATTATCCAGTATCTCTATAAGTATCCAGTATCTCTCGAGCTATTCTCTATTATATATTAGCTCTCTATTATCCAGTATCAGCAGTAACAAAATATATTAATGCCGATTTCCTTTTTTTATTTATAGTGTAAATTTTTAAGTTCATAGAAGTTTCTTTTTTTGCATTCTTAATTTTTCTTAAATTTATATATTTTCACCATAATGTCCTCTTGAAAAGGAGGACATAAGTAATATAAAAGTTAGTATAATAGAACGTTAAAAATTATTTTCTATAGTGCTGTGATAAGATTTATTCGCTTCTTTATGGGAACAAATCTCCGTCCTATCTCTCAAGCTACTACTTGGCTTTCTATGTTGATATGTTGCTTTCTATGGCTTGATATGTTGCTGCTACTTCAGAGTCGTTCATAAGAAATGGTATTCAGCAAGTGATATCTTTAAAAGTCTTGATCTCTATTTTCTAGTATTTAGGAGTAACAAATATATTAATATCAATTTCCGTTTTTTATTCATAATGTACATTTTGAAGTTCATAGAATTTTTTTTTTTTGTACTCTTAATTTTTATATTTTCTCAATAATGTCCTCCTGAAAATTTCTTCCTTGAAAAAAGGGTCATTTTCAAGTAATATAAAAGTTATTATAGTATAATATTAAAAACTTTTTTCATATAATGCTGTGATAAGACTTGTCGGCTTCCTAATGGGATGTCCGTCCAAGCTCCCAAATTACTGATAGGCTTTCTAGTGGCCCGAACTGTTGTTGCTACTTCAGAGTCAGAATGGCTGTTTGTTCAATAAGAAATGTTGTTCAGCAAGTGATGTTATTAGAAGTCTTGATAGCTACTTTTCCAACATTTAAGAGTAACAAAATATATTAATGTCAATTTCTGTTTTTTATTTGTAGTGTACATTTTCAACTTCATAGAAGTTTCTTTTCTTTTGTACTCTTAATTTTTATTAAATTCATATATTTTCATCATTTTCAAAGAGGACATAGGTAATATAAAAGTTAATAAAATAGAATGTTAAAAACTTTTTTTTTTTTTTTTTTTGTATAATGCTGTAATAAGAATTGAATTGAATTCGACAAAAAATAACTCATGTCATCATAAATCTTGATCGCTACTATCCTAATATTTAGGAGTAATAAAATATATTAATAGCAATTTCTACATTTTAACTATCGTGTTAATTTTTAAGCTTATAAAAATTTCTATTTCTGCAGTTTTAACTTTCCTTACATTTATATATTCTTAACATTTCTTAAAATGATCTACAGAATATAAAATATGTGTTAATGTTTGTTAAAAATAGAAGTTAATGAAAGGATGTGTTGAAAATAAGGTCCTTTCATTAATTTTAATCGTTTAAAGGTGCTCAATTTATATAATTTATTGAACATTCTTCGTAATTTTGACACTAAAATTTACCCTGCCTTTTTTTGAGGGAACTTCATCTTATCTTATTGTAGTAATTGATTTTCTAGTATAAAAAAATGCTACATCTAAGATTAATAATTCAATATGTTTTATTAGCATTCTTTTGTGTTAAATTCGATGTTAATCATTCTTTTTAATATTGAATAGAATAAAAAAACTAAAAATGTAAGCATGCAAGAACTGAAATGTAATGAATTAAAACAATTTTAAAGATTAAATTACATCGCTAACCATTATTGTATTTTTTGACACCAACAATTATTTTGTCATTTATGTAGCATTAATGTACAGATAGAACTGCTATGTTAATTGTTCCTTCATAAAATGTGGTGTTCAAAGTTTACCATCGATCTTGATTTTCGCATTTGAGATCATCAAAAAATAGAAATCCTTATATTCTTCAAAACCTTTTTCTCCTAAATTGAATTTTTTTATTTAAATTCCTACACTCTTACTTTTTCATTAAATATACAATTCATTTTCAAAATGAATTTTAATATCAAAATTAACAAATAGGAATATCTCAAAATGCAAGGAAATATCATATTGTAAAATGTTAGCAAATTTATCATAAAACGAAGTTAATTACTGAATTCTAACAAAAATTCCGCATCGTCAAAAGAACTGTTCTTAAGGAATACATAAAACCTTTATTTTAGCGGAAATGCTACTTACTATTACCATTATATTTAAATATGAAAGACTGAAAGTATCGAAATAAAGTAAAAATTAAATAATAAAGAAGAAAAAAATTGATGCTATTCGCTTTCAAAAGTTTTTACTACTTTTCCTGCTAAAACTGAGAATCAAAGAATCTCTCGATTTCTTCATTTGATTCTATTAAAGTGATTTAATGTTGATATAATTACGTAGGTGAGATAAAATGAATCCAATGTGATTCAATATAATATCCCAAACTGCCTTAAATAACTGATATTTTTTTCTTTAAAGATTTATCTATATATCGAATTTCAACGATTTGAAATATTTATTATTTCAATGATTAAAAATTTGTAAAATCCTCATTGATTTAAAAAAATTATATAACGAAAGATAGTCCAAAATAATTCCACCATACCAACTCGTGACCCAGAAGTAGTTAATATCTAAGAGTGACCCAGGTTTACATACACTGGCGGTGTACGTTCCAGCCCCGACATTTAGAAACAATAAACCAATGCAATGTAAATAAACTTTCTGCATCAACAACCAGATTGTTTGGTGAGAATTTCTCGTGTTTTCTCCCATACGACCAGCAAATGTGGGATAATTATCTCTAAAAGTCCTCCCGTAAACAATGCCTTTCTCCATTGCCAATCAATGGGTTGCTTGTGTTACATAGAACAAAATTCCTACCGATGTACTTCAAAAACAACAATAATTATAATAATAATAATAAAAACGTGGCCCAAGGTAACTAGAAAATTATTCAACTCTGGTTTAACAAACGCATTTTTTTTTCAAATTGACATTAAAGTGAAGTAAATATCACTTTAAAACCAAAATAAAAACGGATTTAGCAAAAATAATTTTACAGATTTCATTTGCAAGCTTGTAATACAAAACAGCAATTTTTAAAGCATTTTGGAATGCCTTTAAAACCATGCGTAAAAATCTGAATAACTTAGATCAGAATTTAAAAAAAAATAAGAGTAAAGATGCTTTTGTTGCAGAGAAATATCTGGAATAGAGAAATATGAAACGTTGATCATATTTTTACTTTTATCATGTGTGAATATGGTATTGCCCTTGTTAGAGGTCTGTGGCGTTATAAAAAATCAAGCCATAAAATAAAAATAAATAAATATGAATATAAGTTATTATTTAAAATATATTAATCTCTCCGCGCAACATAAGAAACTCTTTAAAAAACTTTTACTTAAAAAAATTATCAAGTGATTTTATTTATGTGTATTTTAAACTGTTATGAAATATGTATTGCTAAATATAACTATTGTCCCATATCAAATCGCGTGCTCTGTAGTTTGAGTTGTCTGGCTTCCAAAATATAATCAGATTGTTGTTTTAATATCTTCAAAATTGTATTTGACGATTAGTTTATGTTCATAAAAGTTAAATTAACCATCACTTGACATATTTCTCTGTCTGAATTCGGTAGTGCAACTTGTAGTATTTGAACAGTTGATTTTTCATAAAATACTAAACAGTTATTAAACTTTCTTATATTTCTGTAGCTATTAGATTTTATAGTACTTGTGGGTTCCGATTTTGGCAAGTATCTTTTTGGAGCCAAATGGAACCGCAGTATTTTGTAACGGTAGCGGTAATTTTGTTTGTATAGAAGAACACTTGGCAAAAACCTTAAGGGAAAAAAGAGTCGCCAAATAAACAAGCAGAACCTTAAAATGTAGTTCTTGTAGTATTCTGATCAATTGCTTCATAAATTTCTTGGGTTATTGAATATTGATACATTCCCATGTATCTTAGCAAAGTATGTTCACACATGATAAATTGAAATTCGAGAAAGGATTTCAGTTTTTTAGTTTTTATTATTTATTTATAATTATACCTGTTTACTGAAAAATATGAATGAATTTTAAATTATTCTTACACTATAAATTCGTTTCCAGAATATTTCTAAAATTCTGGATGGAAATTTTTAAAAAGAGATTAAGCCATTTAGCAGGGAAAAATTTGTAGTCAGAAAACTCACATTTTGCCAAATAGGCAAGTGATACAAAACAGAAAGTAAAGTATGCTGCCAACATATTTGCTTTCAACAGATTATTTTTTATAGTTTATACAAGTGTAATTTTTAAAACCGAAGACATTTTATGAAGTAATATAAAAATTAAATTCCCTTAAAATATAATTGTAGCAAACTGAAAAAAACATTTGTAAAATACTGTAAAAAAAACAACAGAGAAATAAGAAGTACTTATCTTAAAAATAAAATATCTGAAAATTGAAATAATGCTTTCGATTTTTAAAAGAAAAAAGATTAAGGGAGTTTTCATACTTTCTAAATTAAAATTTAAAAAAATATAAAAATTTTAGGTGATAAATTGATATTACTATAAAATTAATTGAATTAATGATCATTATCGATTTTGCAGATTTAACGAAATCGGATTAAAATTTTAAGCACCTGTAACAACATAAAAGATCATATAAATAAAATTAAAAAAACAAATTTATATTATTATTTATTTTCAATTAAATAAATATTTAATTTTTTAAAACAAAACTATGACAAAAACAAGTATATTCATGCTTTGTATTTAATAATTTCATATATTCATTTCATTCATACATGATTGTCTGTTTCAAATTTTATGGTGTTGTATTAATATGAATGGTTTTTCTATTGATGAAGTTTGAAAAGTTTTTAATTCTTAATAATATTTTACATTTTATCAATGCGAAAAATTTGAAACATTTTATTTTTACAGCCAGTCGCTATCAGTTATTTGGCATGGTCGTAAGCAACTTCAGATGAATGGGTTATAAAATGCTACATTAATAAAATGGAAACGCTATACGAGATAAAAATTCTACATGATTACTTGATTGATTGTTTGAATCTGATATAATGCCTCCAAGATACGAAATGATCGATTACGATCAGAATGTATAACATGTTGAACACATTTCGTTGAGCATTTTTATCTGATTTCCAAATTTGTACTCGTTGTTGATATTTTTTACTTTCAAGTAACATTATACAATGTATTTATTCACTCCTGAAAATGCTGTATAGCATTTGTAGCCTATAAATTACTAATAAAATTATTGTCTTTACATTTATGTCACAAAAATCAGTTGGACATAAATAAATGATTACGTAATAAATTTTTTCCAAAGTTTTTTTATGTTTTTCGAATCAAACTGTAAATTTTTTAAAATCAATTTCAAAACATTAGATATTTTAGTGTATAAGAATGCAGTAATATACATTATAATTTGTGTTATAAATTCTGAAATAATTATAAAGTAAAACAAATTCGTGCATGTTGATGAACATGTTCTTAAAGCCATGAACAAAATATGAAAAATGTTTGAATACATATGCAAGAAATTTTCAGACATAAATAAAAAAAAAAAAAATACTTTCATTAGTTCTGAAATCGAAAACATTGATTAGGCTTACAAATGTTTAATAGATTTTTGAGGAATATAACAAATACGTAAATGATGTAGAATAAAAAATTTATCCTGCTGATTTATAAGACTGATTTTAAAGTTAATTTTCCAAGTTATAATCCATATTTCTAACCTAAAAATTTAATGTATTAAGGAATTTATTGGTGATAATAGACTTAGCACATGCGCATTATGGATATCAACGTATTATACGAAGATATATGAGATTCAAAATTATCACTGTTTCATGAAAAGAGATATTATGGATTCTTGAATTAAAAAAAGAACACACGCGAAAAATTTTAGGTATAAAGTGCAATAAATTAGGTTTATATTTTAGCAATTAGATTTTTATTTTAAATTGAAAATAAAAAAAATGAATAAAAAAAGAAATTTTGTGATGCAAAGTCTATTTATTATTTATCTTAATACAATACAGCAAATTTGAATACAGATTTGCAATAAGAACCAACATTTCATATAAAATAATTATTCAAACTAAAAGAGAAAGATTTTAAAAATCAGAGCTGTGGAACCACCCATCACTTTATATATAATGCAAGAAATTTGTGTGTTTATTTGTGTTTCTTATAACTTGAAAATTATAACATTTAGAAGTACCTTTTTTTTGCTGTAAATTTATTATTTTTTTTATCTCGTAAATAGCTAATGTCATAAAAAACTTGTTTTTTCATTTAACTAAACCTTTTCTTTGTGTTGTTAAATTAAAACAATTAAATTATAAATGCGCTGTTAAATTAGCCATTTAGTTCAAAACCATTTGCAAAACAATTATGAACTTTATTTCTCTTTATGCGTTCCCAATAGCATTCATAATTCATAATTCGTATTTTAAATATTTTTGATTTTGTTATTAATAAGAAGTCTCTGAAATTTTTAATTGTATATTTTAAATTATAAAGATTACTTTTTAAAATAATCGAAATTAATTAATTAAAATAAAATTACGAAATAACTTTTGGTTGTAAAGATTTTTTATTCGTTTGTAGAAGTTTTCTGAAATTGAAATGACAAAGATTTGATTTTTTTTATTCAGTTCTTTTTTTAATTTGCTATATTCCCATCCAAACCAATGATTCTGAATATCTGTATTGTTAAATGTTCTTTTATATAGGCTTAAAATTTATTTTAGTACTAAATTATTTATATTCTTATTTATATTTAATTTTACTTTACTATAATCATTTTTTTAATATCAGAATAGACCTAGCATATGTCATTTGTGAATAACATGATTTATATAGATATTGTACTTTTAGAGCAACATTTATTTTAATTAACATTTTTTAAAATAAATTTATAAAATAATAATTTACAAGAATATCAAATAATTCATTACTTCTTTTGCACAAAAAAATATAATGGTGGCACTCTGGGGAAAGAAAGGAGTATTGAAGAATTTTATTTATTGTTTGTATAAAAGTTAATATAAAAGCTACGCTCACTGTTGAGATTAAAATCTAGCTAATTCCATGTTCGATTTGTAAAGAATTATATTATATATTTTTAGTACCGAATGATGGGATTTTTTTTTAATTTATCATGGATCAAATCTTCCTGAAAATATTTCTTCCGGTTTTCCTTAATTTTTGTCAGATTATGATTTTTTTTTCTTAATGAAATTAATGAAAGTAAATATATATCATTTCGATGAAGGACAACTGCTATCTTTATATTTATTCTTACTTTCTTTATTTTTTTTGCCTCAGCAATAGCTTGACTAACTCTAGTTGCCAATTTTTTGTAGGTTTCTGAACAATTTAAAATCAAATGCTGCTTGCGATGAGCACATATAATAATAATATTTTTTTATAAATAATAAAATGCATGTTTATGGAAAAGATCCATCGATTGCTTTCCTTATATTTCTTGTTCAGTTTTAAAAAGACTACACTTTTTTTATTCCATCATATTTATTATATTTATTCTTAAATATTTTTTAATTCTAAGTTGTCTTTATTTTGTTTTGTCTCAACTATAGTTTATCTAATACTGGTTGTCAATTTTTTGTATGTTTTCGAACAATTTGAAATAGATACAAATTCGAATGCCATCATGCCACAATAAAATCATTTTTCATAAGTAATAAAATACATGTTTATGGAAAAGGTTCCATCGATTGTTTTCCCTCCATTCCTTATTCAGCTTTAAAAAGACTACGCTTTTCTTCTTTTTTTTTTTTTTTATTCTATCAAGCAACGAATTTAAGTGGCAGGATAGGATATTCCTCGAGATGAACTTCGACACTTGGAAAGGGCACGGCTTCCTGTT
The DNA here is from genome assembly GCA_021605075.1 of Caerostris darwini. Lineage (NCBI taxonomy): Eukaryota > Metazoa > Arthropoda > Arachnida > Araneae > Araneidae > Caerostris > Caerostris darwini. The sequence continues at coordinate 222,817 of BPLQ01014549.1, forward strand.
GCTTACTCATTCGTTTGCACCTCCAGAATTGCACGTTATTATCTGGTGGTTTTCCTTAACGGCACATCCAACACCCACAAACACTGGACGGAATACGAAATGTCGAAAGAAAAAATTACCAAAAAATAATCAAAACTTCATTGTTTCCTCACTTATGTAAATGGCAGGTTAATTTAAGTCACTCATTATCTTATGAAAAGAATATTTTGTTTCCACGAGCAAAGATAAAAGGCAAATAGTCATGAAAAAAAAATGTGCCTTTTCTTTCTATTGAACCCCCACGCAAGGCATTTTGTTTAATACAGTTTTCAAAAAATATGTTGTCTCCTCCACTAAATTGTATGCAAATCTTAGCAGTTTGAAACAGTTTATTAGACGCAGACGCTAATTAGTCTGAATAAAGCGCGTTTCGTCCACGTATAAGTGCATCAAATTAAGTTTTGTAATACTGGAATTTTATCAAACAAAACAGGTAAATTTTTTCTCCTTTTTTTTTTCATCAGAAAATTTGAATCAGTAATAGGTCTGGTAAGAATGCAAGTACCAAACTTTTTTTTTTTTACATAATTATAATATTTCGTGAATTGTTTGCCTTACATTCACAATTTTAAGCAATATAAAGTGGTTTATGTAACAATTTAATAAGGATAAAATATTCTACTTCATACGATAAAGAAAGTAATGGAGGTAGATTAGATAAATACATGTATATTAATTTGTTTAATCTTTGCATATTAGGTGTGTAGTGTCTTGCAAATTCAAATATTACAAATCTCAATTCGATATGTGTTTAGAAATTGAAATATTCTTTATTAATAAAAAGAAAATGAGTAAAAATTAAATGGTTTAACGAAATTTAAGTAACAATTTATAAATATCGCATTCATTAAATAATTTACAATGGCTACCTTGCTTCTAGCCATAGAGTTAAAACTCATAATTAATTGAAAAAACAAATAATAAAAATAATTCTTACTAGTAAGTAAGTCATGAATAGCTTATATTATATGTACATAATTTCATATTCAACTTTAAACAATGAATTATGGTTTATAATTTTTTTCTGAAGCAAATTGTTGTTAAATAATATAAAATAAAATAAGAAATAGATAAACATATGGAGATTTATTTTATCAGACGTTTGATAAAATGTGAAAATTTCGCAATTTTAAGCTACGATCCTGTAAGTGGGCAATAGTGTTGTACTTAATGGCTCACTAAGGCGCATAGGAAAAAAAAATTAAAAAATTGTCTTCAGTTATGAAAGTTTGTCACAGTTAAAGGTGAAAATCCGATTGAAATTAATCTCTGAATGGAAGTGAAATACGATGATGTACTTTGTCATAGCGGGGAGTGTATGATTTGAATAGAAAAAAATCAAAAATAGTGTGAAATCTGTAAAAGATGCACCTCATATCGATAAAAAAAGCTAAAATAGCAAAGGTGTGGAGTCGGTTATAAAAACTCTCGATTTCTTATTCTTTATTGTAATTATATGTAAAATGATCTTTACTATGGGATTTAGAAAAGAAATTAGGACTTAAATTCAATTATTTCAATTGCACTCATATATCATAAAATATTTTATGTATATCAAAGTATTTTTTACAGTATTAAAGTATATTGTAATATTTATATAACTTAAAAAACATTCAGGTATATATTTGATTGCAAAAAATATATGTCCTATAAATATAAAAATACTAAATTGGAAAGTACCAAAATATTGCTTAAGACAAGCTAAAAGAAAATTACGCATTTCAATCACAAAGATGCCATATTTGTAATTCCTTAAATCATTTTTATTTTTGTTCTTAATAATTGAATAGCTTCTATAAAATCTTCTTTCACTACTGATATCTAAGCTTCGATGCTGAGAAAAGTCTCTCAACACTTACTTGGTTTACTGCTAAAACAGTAACTGCCTTTGTTAGCGGTTATATTAATGAAGGATACAATTAAATTATCTCCTTAACATTTAATTTTAGCAATAATTCACAGAATTTTCATAAAATAATTTTTTAAAACAGTCGGATTTTTATACCGACTTCTTCAAAAATGCTCGATTCATCACCTCTGCTTATAAGCAGGTATGGTATAACATACATAAGTGATAATAAATTTTTTCCAGAACCTTATTGAATTTCATGGAGTAAAAATTTTAACTCAAAATTTTCATTTTCTAAAAGCATTTTTATTTAATACAAACTAATTAAAAAAATTTAAGTTTTAAATTCGTTTCTAAATTATTTCTTTATTTTCTTGAACCTATAATTTCCAATATTAGCACTTTTGTATTTTATTTTCGGCTATAACTTGGGTACGGGCTGCACTAAATAAAAATAAATCGTTAATCACTTAGCATGCAGAGTATCCATGTGAAATTTATGCATTTGCTGCATTATGCATTATTTGTGTATACTGGTATTTAATTAATTAATTTTTTAAATTAAACTCACTTTTTGTGAGTTTAATTAAAAAATTATAACATTTTCCACGATTTAATTAAATGCATACACTTAGTATTAGCATACACATAGCATTCATTTCTTTATTTATAACAAAAAATTAATTACATAGTATAAAAAAAGTAAATAAAGAACTTTAAGCGTGATATTACAGTAATTTAATAAGTCTTTTTATATTTGGCGCGATTTATGTAGTAACAAAGTGCCAAAGTGACTAACAAAAATAGCTGTTTTTCATAAATTATTTTTAATATTCATTCCTGAAAATGTCAGTTCACATATATGTGTAAATCCTAATTGGAATATAATTATTAATTTATTATTTAATAACCACGTCTACTTTGTTTAGAACAATCCTAAAATTGAATGTGTTTTTTCCAATAAATTCGTAGATAAAAAAATAAATTATGTAGATAGCCACCCTTTATCCATGTTAACTCGTTATCAACAAAAGAGCAGGTTACAATAATATAGTAATCAATGAATTAAATATTTTTTTAAATTTTAACGCTTACATTTTTATTAAACTAAAGTTGTATCATGTTTCAGATTTAATCATTCACAAAAATATTAGTAAAATATATTAAAAAAAGACAACTTTTTAAAACAGTTAAATGAACATATAGGCCGCGGTTTGGGCATTGATCTACATATTACATTCACCATTCGCGTCAAATATTCGAGTTACAGATTTGACGACTTCATTAAAAAAATAAACATTTTATTTATCCACAAAAAAAAAAGTCTATCCAGTTATAGATTAACAAAACAAATCATATTTACATATTATTTGAATACTTCCGCTATTCAAAACGTCTCTTCATAAAAACAGACGCAGTTGAAAAAGTTACTTTTCAATTACGATTATACTGTTGTTTATCTAATGTTTGTATAAGGTCTTTCTGGTTCAGGTCACGAGCTTAGCTTACAATGATATAATCATAACAAAATACTCTTTTTTTTATTTCTATACATGAATCCGGTTTCTTTTTAGTTTGTAAACTAGAAACTAGTGTTGGTTCTAATATGAGCAATTAATTACAAGATTCTTTTTTAGCTAATCGCATTACTATACTATAAAGAGTATGGAAATATTACTCTTTTCATCTAATGAATTTACACTCTTTTTAATTAATTAATTATATTTGTTTCGCACTTCATAATTCTTTAAGGCTAAAGAAATTTCGAAATTCAAGACTATTATTTATACTTTTTAAATTTAAATATATCATTAATTTTATTAAACAAAAAAGAAAACCATCCTCCCTTATGAAATAATATCGCTTTTATTAATTCGAGTTTTTTTTTTTATCTTTTATAATTTCAGATTTTTAAGATTATACTTTTTCATTAAAATAATGAACAATATTGGTTTCTAAAGTAACTTGCACGATTATAAAACTTATTTACGGTTCTCATTTAGATGAATAATAAAATTCTAATAATGTTTAATAAATGAAATAATTTTGCTTCAACGATAACAATTTTTATGCATTTAATTGAAAAATTTAAAAAAAAAAAACTGCGATTTAATTAAATACAATGTTTCAAATAAAACAATTTAATTTTTTAAACTTATATGTTGCCTGTAATACTTTTATTACTCTATAAAATTAATTTTGAAATATGCTAGTTTAAAGTATTGACTGGGGTCTTACGAAGTATTTTCTTCTTGCTGTCAGCCTCAACATATATCCATTTTACTTTAAAAAGTTAATTGGTAATTTTGTATAAGGCTTTCAAATTTTGATAAAAGATTAAGACACGGAAAATAATCCAACATTAATTCAATAAAAAAAAAAAATAAGCCTAAGAAGTAAAAATATTGTTCTCGCAGTTTTTATATTTTTTTGCAATTAGAAGATCCCGTCCTTTGTTTATAACCATCCCAGTTTGAGTGCAGGATAATCACCTGTGTAATTTGTTTCCATCCCTACGACATTTATTTCCAAAAACATTTACCATTTTAAAATAGCGCTAAACAAAATAGATGTAGTGGTTTCTAAGTAAAGCATTAAAATGTCCAAGCCTATTTGGATCAAATGCGAACAAACATTTTTAGGTATGAATATAAAAAAAAATCATTATTCAATTTTTGCTAACCAGTTGTGCCTTTGGTTATTACAAAAATCGAACTAAATTCTCAAATATTTATTAAATTAATATAATAAAATTTTTTTCTTGTTAAATTGTAATATACATTTAATATTCTATAAAGAAATTTTATGCATAAATATATTTGTGACCTGAAGCCTTCAAAGTCTGTATATACATGATGTAAAAGCTTCCAAAAAATAAAGCTACATAATAGTAAATACAAAATTTTAATTTGAAAAATTATGACCGATTCATTCAATGCTACAAACAGAACCAATTTCAAATGATGTTCATTGTATTAAAGATATTATTAAGCAATATTAAAAATTAATTAATATACTCGATACACTTTTTTGTTATCACAGTTTTATTTTATGTGTTCATTTGTAAGTTAACACTGTCAGAACATAAATATTGTTGTTTATAACTTTCGTAAACAAAATTATTAACTTTGATGAATAAATAATAATGAATTGAATTGGATACCTCAATTTAATAATTATACTGTGGATTATTTTAAGAAATGAATTATGTAATAGGCCAATCCGAGTTAAAAAATATGATATAATTCAAAGATAAAAAATAGGGGGAATAATATGCATTAGGATTTCTAATCTCATTCATAAAGATTAGTTTTTGTGTTGTTTCAAATTATAATGTCACAAGTCACCAACAACGAGCCACTAAAATCGTCGTCGAATTTGTAAAGCAATCAACAATCTTTACGAGTTCAGTTCCTATTCTTAGAATCGTAAATGCCTGATATTAAAGTAAAAAATTAAAACAAGCTTAATAAGAATTCTTTTTTAAAACATAAACCCACTTGTCGATACGATGCAAAGGATCAGTAATCACAAGATCTATAACTTTTTCGTATGCAGTATCAATAAGGTATTGAACTTTGATAGAAAAAATATTGATGACGTTATGGAACTGAATTAATATGTACGTTTTGGATTATCTACAAGTCATAAATTACGTACAGGATCAATTTCAATGTAAAATATGGTACAAGATAATGATAAAAGTAGTGGGCATACAATAACCATTCCGATATTCGCGAATACACATTCTAGAATTCATATCACGGCCGATCCAGATCGTCCAACAGACAATACAAATGGCTCATTTGCATAACACGTTGATAAGACAGGAAACCAGACGCGTTTTTTATACGTTAGCAGGTGCGTTTGAGGTTCTAACTGTCTCAAATGAAAAAAAAAAAAATAGTCATATCAATGTCCTTTGAAAAATTGTATTCTTTTAATGACAAACATAAATAAAAAATGTTTTGTCTGCCCTTTCATTTGGGAAATTATGGATTCATCAGATTTTAATTTAATTATCAGTCTTCCCTTAGGGGAAAGTCTGTTTTAGAAGTAGTAATTCTATAAGCATTTTCAATGCATTAAATGCAGCAAAAAAAATACAATAATATAATAGTGTATAGTATAATTCTCTGAAACGAGGGATATATGACAGGAGGTGTACCTCTATTGTACTGAAAAAGTACGTTATTCTGAAAACTAATAATTTGATGTACGATGAAATCAAGGAATATCATTTAGTTTTAAAATAAAGATTTAAAAGCTAGAAATTGTGTTTATTTAATGCTTATTGTTAGCTAATACATAAAAATTCATAAGCCTATTTGGATCAATCCTATTTATGAGCCAACATTTATAGGCATAAATATAAAAAAAATAAATGAAAACTATCTGACTAATTACTTTTGCGCCTTCTTATTACAAAAATCAAATCAAATACTTGTTAAATTAAAAGTACTTTACGCATCAAATATTTTATTTTATCTTTTTTATAATATATTAAAGAAAAAAAAATATTTATAAATGTACATATAATTTCTCTATCTTTATATATATATTCAATAATTTACGAAATTTTTTCACACACACACACACAAATTGTACAACAATCTATGGATTTTTCACAAATAAACAATATCATTTATGCCATCATACCGCAGGTAAATGTTTGTTTCTTGCTATTTTTAACCAAATTATGTTATCACTGGCAAATGTTTGTATGTTTGTATAAACCATGTATTTTACTATTTTTCCCATAAGGATAAATAAAGGGGTTTCAGAAATTAATATGTTAAATTATTTTGAAACATATAAGATTTCTTAATTTTAAATTTTGTATATATAATATAATATAGTTAAAATAATTTCTTTTTTCGAAAATATAGAAACAAAATGTTTTATTTACATATTGATTTGAATAAAGCAAAAATTTATTTTAAACTAAACTTATTTTAAAAAAAAGAACTATTTTTTAATACGGAAAAAATAGCTCCTCATTTTCAACCGACCTATGAACCATTTTAAAAGTTAAGTTAACGATGCCTTTTTCTTCAAAAATTTGCATTTTTTTTCGAAAATTGTAGACATAAGACTTCATTTGCTTTGAAGAAAAAAGTTTTTTAATGTAAGGAAATTAAAAAAAGAAAGTGCCCGACTCGTGGCTCAGCAGTAACCTGCACAGCTAGTGAGCATTACCGCAGAGGTTCAACGCGCTGGAGGCTTTGTTGTAGACACTGTTTCAAAAAGCGTAGAGAATCGATGGCGTTTGTGATGTTCAGCGTCTTGTCTCGTTAGTCGCACTACCTGATGGGAGTTTTCAGGGTTTTCTCCCATATGATACGCAAATACAAGGTAGTTTACCCTAAAAGCACTCCCGGAAGTTACTGTCCTTCTTTAGCGACACAGAGCCAAGTCAGACTTATATCTACGTTTGTTCCGTGGCAACAGAAGTTTCCCCCCTTCCCTTTATCCTGTCTGTACCGAACTACCGAATACTGAGGATTACTCGCAATAACTACAATTATCAGTACTTGGTTTTCTTTTATATGAGTAATAAGAAAACACTAAACTAAAAAACTAACAAATGCTAATAAACATAAGCACTGGATAAACACTAAACTAAATCTGTAATTTTGTAGTCATTTAATTGCTTAAATTTTTCAAAATAAATTTTTTTCACAGTCTAATATATGACTCATAAATTTAGTGTTCTTTATTTTTGTATAGAGTCCGATACAAAAATTATAACATCATGTAGATTCAGCTAGATAAATATACAAATTTCAGTGAATGCACAATGGAATAGCTTATGAGAGTAATCTGAAATGCAAGTTGGTCACGTGATTATAGTGCGGGACAGATGGGAAGGAAACGACATGGGAACCCGATTTAATTGTCACTACACTGTCGCCTACGGAACCCATAATTCTACTTTTCAGAAGACAAGTGTGGATTAAGACGTCTGGACTATGGCACTGAAGGCCGTTCCAGCAAGAAGATTTTATGAGTCAAATTGTGAGTTTACAAACGGACGATTGGTCTTACGGTCGTCCACATAAGCTGCTAAAATACCCGTAGATGTGTCAACAGTACATAGAATTTGGACACCAACCCACCGACATGTATAGATGAACAAATGTGAATCGTCGCGAAAGATCTGGTTCACTTAAATGTATAACAGAATTCACGGATGAAGTATACGAAAAGAAGCGTTGGCGGCACCCAAAATCAACTATTCTCGACATTTTATGCAATCACAGAATGTCGAGAATAGTTGATTTTGGGGCTGCCAACGCTTTGTGTGAAATCACAGAATGTCGAGAATGCGGACAGTTTCCCCATTGTCTGAAAGGAGGCTTGCACATAAGTTTTCTTTTGTGAAGACTGCCATCGACACCAACCCACCGACATGAAAGATTGTGATGGTGTCAGGACAGAGCCACTTGGACGACTGAATGACAAAATATAATAATGTGTAACGAATCTGGGTTCGAGAATTCAAATTCTCCCCGAGATATCGGAGAGAGTGAGTCAATCCTACCACTACCGTTGAACATCATGTCGCTCATCAACGTAGTATAGTGGTTTTCGGTGCTATCAGGCCCTATAAAATGTCACCCTAGGAATGCATCAGAAATACATTAATTGCGCGACGATATGTTGATGAAATGCACCAATCGGTTCCTTGCATCACCGCGAGAGGGCTCTTGCTTCCAACAGATTACCCTGTATATTTCATTGCTATATAAAATTATATTCTTGTAAATAGCACCACTTATTTATATCTGCATTCCATACCTGTGTATCAATTTTCATTACATCCTACCCACTTTCCCATTACCCACTACCCCCTTTTCTATACCGAGCAGTGTATAAATATTTCTGATGCATAACTTAATTGATTTATTAAATGGCCCATACTGAAAAACTAAAAATATTTTTATAGTGCGTTTATGATGAATATTTTTGTAACACACAATTTGCATTTTTATATTTATCATTATATGAATACGTTTAAATTTTAATAATGAAAAAAATTAGTTTCTACATTTAAAAGTAAAACTTTTCATTATTTAAATACTAACCAATTCAAAAATTTTCAAAATTATTGCAATTACAGCTCATTTTAATGTCATTTTTTCCTATATTATTAATTTAGTTTCTATTTTTCTAGTTTTATCTTAAAATTATTGTTTTTATAAACTTCAAATTTTTAAGATTCAAAATTCTTATTCATATCCATCATTTTTTATTTGATGTTAAAAAATACAGTAAATGCACAAAATTAAAATATTTATTGCATTGTATAAAATAATATATGAATCGTATATCAAAGAATATATTCAACTAATTTTATAATAATTTTTAATGATTTGATAATAATTTTTGTTACTTTTATTACCATTTTACGATAAAAAAAATTATTAAAATCGCTGGTTATAAATTTTTGTGACCTCTCGGGTAACATTTTATATAATATTAAAATCAATTTTAATAGAAAAGGAAAAAATATAAACATATTAGCAATGAAACATGAAGTGATTTGTTTAATTTTAAATTCGATGAGGCTTTAGCCATGTTCAATGTTTCAAGTAGTGATTAGTTTTTTTATTTTCACTACATCATATGGTATTTACTTACGCTTATATATAAATATGATCGAATGTAAATTATATTAGCATACATTATTAAAAATTTAAACGATCTAAAAAACATGTACGTGTTATTCACAAGGCAACAAATATTGTTTTGCTTAAAAGGCTATCAGTTACTATTTTAGTTAATTTTCACTACTAAATAAATATTGAATCAACAATTTTTTTTTGAAAATTTTTTTTTTGTTGCAATAACTTGATTTCGATTTTAACATGCAATTTTATTTTAATTTATCAAGAAATATATTTTTCTTTATTGAAAACAATATCAATTCATATTGGATTTAATAAAATCTGTAAATAATTTGTATCCTTATAGAAAATTATTTTAAAAAAATATAATAAAATGATTGAAGTTGCCTTGATTTTGTCAGAACAATTTTGTATAATGTCTAAGAAGCAATTTTTTTTCTCTCTCTCTCTCTAGTTAATGGAGAAATACAAGCCACCAATGCCAGTTCCTACATGCAAGGTCGCTGTTTTACAAGTTTAAAAGATAACGCTGCTCGATATAACATGCCTTAATATATTTTTTTTTAAAACGTGGCCCTCATACTTTTCCGTCAGAGAAAAACCCAAAACAACTACAAAAACTCTATCTTTAGAACACCTTTTAATGATTCAGTCTCATCACTGCGGAGAACCAATCCCTAAAAAACGCCACGGAGGTCAAAGCTCAAAAAATAGCCTCACAGCAATATTATTTGCTGGCTAAGTTCTTAATATTCCAACCAGTGCTTCTGTTCGTAGGTGGACGATTCTAACTTCAAGAAAGAATATTATACTGCTCGTAGTGGTTGCGGTTAAAGTTAAGCTTTCTCTTCGGAATATTATTATTATTGCTTTAGTTTCCCCTTGTTTTCTTTTCTTTTTTTTTCCTGACTTATTTACGAAACGTAAATCGAGTAATAAGACTGGAAAAGGTTACGTTTAAGGGTTAAAGAAGTAGTAAAGCGATTCAAAATTTATGAACTGATTCGCTTTGTTCTTAACGACAGGCAATTATCGTTTGTTTATGTGTAATTGCGGAGGCTTGCGAACAGCGCACGACGGGGAAAATATTTACGACTTGATGGAATGGCAGGTGAAGATATACTGCCGCTATTCTGAATTATGTCGATGGGTTTTTTTTAAGGAATTCGACAGAGTGTCAATTATTTCGTTTAATATGAAGCACAAATACTATTATCTGCTTTTCGTTCATTTTTATTATCAAATATAAATAAGTTCATCAAATTTATTCATTAATTTTCATCATGTGAAATTAATTTTTATGAAAATTAATTAATGTACTTCACACACACACAAACACACATAAAAAAAACTATAATAAAACACGTTGAATTCTTGGATGCAAAATTTCTGACTCATATATTATTAGATTGTGTGAAAAAATATTAATTTTTAAAAATTAAAGTAAATAAAAGCTATAAAATTAGTAGGTTTAATTTTTTTGTCCAATGTTTGTTTGTTAGCATTTGTGGTGATTTTCGAGTTTTTTTGGTTTAATATTTCTTAATTACTCATTTTATAAAATAAAATAAAATATTGTTAATTATAGTTGTTGCGACTAATCTTCAGTGTCCGGCAGAGCGGGACGGACACCCCATGAGTAGTCTACTCATGAATGAAGGGAAAGGAAGCACTTTCTGTTGTAAGGGAACACCCGTAGGTAGAAGTCTGACTTGGCTCCGTGACTCTGAAGAAAGAGGGCAGTATTTTTCGGGAGGACTTTTAGTGCGGACAACTCCCTATTTGAGTATCGTATGGGGGAAAATTTTTATTGTATGGGGGAAAACCCGGCAAACTCCCACCAAGTAGTCTGAATAACGAGACAATATGCTGAACCTCACAAGCGCCATTGAGTCTTCTCGTGTTTTGAAACGGTGTCTACGAAAATGCTGCCAGCGGATTGAACCTCAGCCCTAATGCTCACCAGCGGCACACGTTGCCCTTGAGAAACAAGTCGGACCTTAATTATATTAGTATTAAGAAATAAAATTGATTTGAATTTATTTAGTATGGTAATAGAAAAAAAACCCAGCATTAACAATCATTTAGTTAATTTAAAACTGATTGTGAACTCAAATAATTTTCAATAAGGTGAACTAAAATAATTTTCATTGTTTAGTTATCCTAAAATATTATTTTAATGATTCAATGAAAATGCATAGAAATAAAATATATCTTAAAATTAGTTTGTTTTGACTATATAAAAAAAAATACAAATAAAGTATAAGAAACATGTTTACAGAAATGCTATTAAGATTATTTTGAAATGTATTTCAATAAAAAAAAAGCACTGAATTGATTAAATGATCTTATCTCATAATTTGTGCAAATTAGCCTTATCGCCTCTCAAAAACCTCTATTGTATCTTCTAGAGATTCTAGAATTAATCAATTCAGGAATTTCATTCAAAATGATTCACAACATCATTTGGTTAAAAAAAATATATAGTATAGTCTGGGCATGATATGTTTTGAGTTTCACATGGTACTTAGAGTCAAATCACTGTCACAAGTTTTTTTTCCTTCATGAATAATCAGGACGATTAATTAAAAACAATGACAAAAAAATTTATCTAACTTTATCAAAATTCAATCTTGGTGTAGATATCACTCTTATCAGTGCCAAATCTTCCTTGAACTGACTACATGTAAGATTAAATCAATTTTTATGGCAACTCTCACCAAGGAGAGAGTGGCGACTAACAATTTATTAACCAAAGGCGCCAAACTTACACTAAGCTAAAACGTCAGATATACAATCACAAATATTTGGATCAAGAAAATAAAATAAACCAATACATCAAATACCTAAGCCAGTTTTTTTGTTTGTTTTAGAATGTAAAGTTATTTTACTGTTCAAAATTTCATAAATATATATAAAAAAAAGGATCTTTTTAAAAATAGAGGTTGTTCAGATATTTTTGTAATGATTTTTAAAAAAATATATTTACAAAAAGATAATTTTATTTTGGCTATGTATTTTCAATTGATTCAGTCTCATAGCCCTTTTATTGAACAATAATTCTTCTTCTTCATTGGCGCAACAGCCAGCGCCATAGTGGGCCAAGGCAGTTTGCTACTGACAGATTTCGAGACAGGAGATATTTTCTATTTACGGGATAGGATGTCAGTTCTACGCCCAATGCACTACATTCATTAGTCCGAGACCTACGGTTTAAAGTGGATTCAGAAGCACTGCAAACATCCATGACACCGCCGGGACTCAAACCCAAAACATGTGACACCGAGTGCCTGGTCGTTAGGAACAATAATTACATCTTAATATTAAAGACAAAAGAAATTTTCTTAAAATATCAATGTCTATTTTGTTCCTCTTCACCACAATAATCTTCCGCAGTGCAACCGATGTCTTGAAATAGCACTTATTAAGAATTTGTTTTAAAATTACAAATGTAGAGTAATCTATGAGAAACACATCGGGGAATTTGATGCATTCAAATGGAATAGACTCAATTCCGATTTCATTTTTATTTTTTTTCCAAATGTAGAGCAATACATTTAGTGGCATGGCTAGTATCCTAATCCTGATGGAACTGAACAGAGTGAAGATTTTTGGATAAATTGTGGAGTTGTCTTCTTTGAAAAATCTATTAAAGCATATTTATTACTGCAATTCGAGTTAAATTTGACATTTTTCTACTTTCTTTGTTTTAAGTTTTGTGTTATAAGATAATCCAGTAATAAATGAAACTTTTAGCAAAACTTTTTTTGTTTTCTCTAAACTAATATTTTCTTTTCTTTCTTCAGTTGAAAACTTATGTTTTTTTAAATTGCAATCAAATAAATATATCCACGCCTCGTCAATTGTAACTACACTTTTTCATTTTTCACCTATTCAAATAATTTTCATGTAACAATCGGAACACTGCACTTATTCTAAGGCCGAGAAACATTTTTTGGCGTTAGCCGGTGAATATTGTTTAGTATTATTATTTATTTATTTGTATCAGCTTTTAATCAGATTTTATAATTTCGCTTAAAGTTCTAACAGATATTTTTAAAGGCCTTGAGATAGTTCTTTGGTTAATTTTAGTTTCTTTTAAAAAAAACAGGAGATAACGACTTTCAATATACAGTGGGCCACAAAATTGAGTATACACCTTAGAAACTTAGAGACTTTTTGCAATTACAAATTAAACATTGCTTTAAGATGATCGAATTTTTTACCTTATATACTTTAGTCTATGCTTTACCGTACTATACTTATAAAATTGTTACGTTTATTTATTTTTTAAGGAAAAAAATTAAAAGATCTGAGACTAGACGAAACACAACACCACAAAGATAAGTATACACCTTTATTAATTTCCTTTTAAAGTACAAATTAATATTTTGTTGCATAACCTTTTGCTTGAATTACAGCTTGTAATCTTCTGGACATAGATTCTACTAGTGTTTTAGTGGTTCAACAGAAATTTTAGCCCATTCTTCGCTCAGAACCTTCTTGAGAACTTCCTTGCTTGTGATTTCTTGCTCATGCACAGCTTTCTGTAATTGCGACCCCAAATTTTCGATGACTTTTAGGTCTGGAGACTGGGTTGGAGTGTGTAATTGCTTCTTGCAATGGTACAGCAAGTATAACTGCACAATCTTCGCTGTATACTTGGGGTCGTTGTCCTGCTGGAATATGAAGCTTGACCCAAGCCCCAACTTACTGGCACTTTTTTTCAAGTTATCCTTTAAAATCCCCAAATATACATGTTTATCCATAATACCATCAATAAAAGGAAGCTCTCCAACTCCTCCAGCCGACATACAACCCCAAACGAGTACAGATCCACCTCCGAACTTGACTGTCTTAATGGTGTTTTTAGGTGCCAGTGCTTTCCCAGCTTCTCTCCATATTTTAAATCGTCCATCGCTTCCGTAAAGATTAAACTTATTTTCATCAGAAAATATTAGAGTGTTCCAGAAAGAAATAGGCTTTAAACGATGTTCTTTGGCGAAAATCACTCTCTTTTGTCTATTCACATATTTGATGAGTGGCTTTCGTATTGGTGTACGGCCATGAAACCCATATTGGTGAAGGGTACGTCGAATTGTTTCAACTGAGATCTTTTTCCCGATTGTAGAGGACATCGATAAAGCTAGATTAGAGGCACTCACCCTCGGATCTTTCTTTACTGAGTGAATGATCTTCCTCTTCGCTGTAGTACTCAGTATTTCTTTACGTCCTCTTCCAGGAATATTGGCCACAGATCCAGTTTTTTTATACTTTTGTAGTATTTTTTGGACACAACCATGAGTTACACCAATCAACGAAGCGATTTCTCGAAGAGATTTGCCCTCTTTCGATCATTTTACAACCAATAAACGCTCAGATTCAGTAGTTTCTCTACGAGAGCTCATTTTACGATTTTTAATGAGAAAAAATACTATTTAAAAGCGTTGAAGTGCAATAGCACGTGTTATAAGCAGCAGCTACTCCTGAAACTCTTTAAAGAAAATTTGAAACTAAAAATTGGTGGCATAATTTACAAATATAAGAGGTGTATACTCAATTTTGTGGCATGGTTTTCTATCTTTTCTTCGAATCGCTTAACTTTTTTCGTAATAAATAAGTTAACTATAGAATTATGTTATTATAGGAAAGTGAAGCAGAGGTTAAAGTATCTAGGATAAAAAATTTTATCTATTTAAAACCAATATTTAATTTGTAATTGGAAGAAGTCTAAAAGTTTTAGGGGTGTATACTCAATTTTGTGGCTCACTGTAAATAGAGGTGTATGCACTTTTGCGAATATGCATTTTTTACCATAATCCCACTGATATTAATTTTTACTTTTTTATTAATTATGTCTCTTAGTTTACGTGCAGATATGTGGCCCTACTTTATCTTTTTAATAATAGACTACGTAAATTACTATTACGATTCTAAAATATTTTTAAATAAACAATTAAAATAATTTTTTAATACAAAAACAATTTTAAAAAAACAATAATTTTTTTTGCCATCAACTATTCTTAATACTTTATTAATAAAATTAATTATTGTTTACTTTTATATTCGTCTACTTCCTTTTTGTTCCAATACTTAAGTATAAGTCACATGTTTAGTTGTCGATGAGACATTATTGACTTTAGTTTAGGCTACAAATATTTTGTAACCAAAGAAAAAAATTTTATAAGAAATTGACTTTTGTAAACTTTTTCTTTGTTTATATAATTTGAACTTATTCTTTCAGATTATTTTCCAGTAATTTAAGTGATTCCTTTCCAGTTAGTCGAGATTTCTTTATTTACAAATTTCTTTGATATAAACGAATTTATTCAAAAACAGTTTTGAGATTATCTCAAAAATTCATAATGATTTCCAACATAATTTATATATGTTGAAAATCATTACGAATATTATTATGAAAGTATTTATGACAAAAATATATATGTAATATCACACTATGAGTGAAAGAGTAAATAAAATGTATATGCAAATGATAAATCGTACTATGAGTAAAAGTTTATTTAAAATGTAAATCGTAAATCTATGTGTAAAAATTTAAATAAAATTAAATCGTAAATCGTACTATAGGTAAAAATTTAAATAAAATGCAAATCGTACTATGGGTAAAAATTTAAATAAAATGTATATGCAAATGATAAATCATACTATGGGTAAATATTTAAATAAAATGTAAATCGTAAATCGTGCTACGGGTAAATAGTTAAATAAAATGTATATGCAAATGATAAATCATACTATGGGTAAAAATTTAAATAAAATGTATATGCAAATCGTAAATCGTACTGTGGGTAAATATTTAAATAAAATGTAAATCGTAAATCGTACTATGGGTAAATATTTAAATAAAATGTAAATCGTAAATCGTACTATGGGTAAATATTTGAATAAAATGTAATTCGGAAATCGTACTATAGGTAAAAATTTAAATAAAATGCATTTGCAAATAATAAATAGTACTATGGTTAAAAATTTAAATAAAATGTAAATCGAAAATCGTACTGTGGTTAAAAATGTAAAATATTTCGAGGTCTCACCATTGTAACCAATTTGAACGAATATTCTCATTATTCTTTTTTGATTCGTGAAATCCAATTCGGTTTTTTAAGTTCAATTCCGTATGAAGACAGATAATTTGCTGTTGTACCATTTGAACGAATTCATTCATTTCTTTGTTGTTTTTTATCTTCTTGCGGTTATGAATTTATACAGATACGAAGCTCAGTGTCGATGCCAAGTTTGTTAAGGTTAGGTCATGTAATGGCTTGTCATCGGTAGCACCTTGAAGCATTTTTCCCTAACCTGAAACTGATATGAAAATAATAATAAAAGAAAAATCTCTGAAAAAGGGGGTGGGGGATAGCCAATCAGGAATTGCACTGACAGCTCCCTCCAATTTCCATCATGTTGAGATTGATGTCCAACAAAAGTAAAAATCACCATGTCTACCATCTGCATCTCATCACATAGTGATCCAGGAGATAAGAATGAAAATTTTCGACATCGCAACAATGAAATGAAAGGTCGAAATTAAAAATTGCAGAGTTTGAGCAGCTCGCAATCATAGATGCACTTCAAAGATAAGGGTCTTCTCATCTAAATAAAATAAATAAATAAAATTGCGTGCTTTCTTGAATGCTTATTGATATACAGGGTGATAAGCATACTGGCTTAGAGAAAGACGTATGAAATAGATGAAAGCATACAAAAAAAATTATGAACGAAACAGGACATTGGTATTTTGGTGATGTTGCTGCATTATTGTTGAGTTCACACCGAAAAGATGCAATCAATCATTATTTGTTCCTTTAAACGTGATTTAAATATTTTTTTGTATAACTACAATAATAACACAGGATATTTTTTAATATATAATATTTTAGAGAATTTTTTTTTTAAAGTTCAGTTTGATGAAGAAATTGAGGCACTCTCAAAATAGTTCATTAAAATAAAATTTCCAATATAAAAATTAAATAATAGATGTTGACGAGTTGCACACATACACAAACACACAAATCGAAATCAAATTTTTACATAGCAATCTACAATTTTGTATTTTCTGTATATTATAGGGAAATATATAAAAAAAAAAAATAAAAAAACATTATAATATTTTGCTTTCTTTATCATATCTGATCCAACGATATTTATTTTACAGCATTTCGATATCATATTAAGCCAATGTATCATTTATTTCAAAGATTAAAAATAATTTTTATTAAAATAAAACTTTATTTTCTTACAGCAAAATACAGACAGTTAAAGTAAATCATATGCCTTGCAATATCGTGTTTTATGTATTCATATCTGAAATTCCTTATAAGGTTTTAAGTAAAATATTTTTAAATGAAGCAAAAAAAAAAAAAAAAATCGCAAAACCGAGATATATATATATATATATATATATATATATAATGAAAACATTGTAAGAGCTTAAGAATATTTTCAATATCAATGTAGTGGTTATAATTAGATAAATTATGAAGTAAAATCCATATGATTGAATTAAATTCAAAGAAGATAAAATCAAACCACTATACCATGGAAAAACTTTTTAAATATAATATTTTATATAACAATCTAACATCTAATTATAGAATTACGTCGATTGGAAGACTTAACAAAACCCTTAAAAATATATTAATATGTTTGTATCGAGTATGTAATTTTTCAACCGAATGAAACTAACCTTTTAACTTTAAAATTAATCCTATGAATTAAATTAAACAAAAGAGTAAAATTTATTAAAATATCCCTATATAAAACAAAAATCAAAACCCAACATCCAATTTTCTGGCATTTTTTTTCTACAAAGGAACACATTTAATCTTTAATCCTTGAAAAGCTGGCATAAAGATAATAGACAGAAAATAAACTTAATTAAACAAATTTAACAAAAGGTGAGTTTCCATCTAGTCAATATGTTAATTTCAAACTTTTTCGAAATCGCAGTCGGCCATAAATTTATGGCATCTTGCACAACCATTCAGAGTGGGGTATGGGGGGAAAAGAACTGGACAAAAAGTGGCCCTCACAGAAGTCCTGCTCGGAGATGCCTCTAACGCCACCCAAAGAATTAAAGACGATCATCTAAATGACCCCATTATGATAATACGGGTGCCGCGTTATGCCTTGACTGGAATAATTCTGCCCTCATGATTTCGCAACAGTGCCACGTGGTCGAAAATTGTTGCTGAGATTTTAATGATTTTTTAATGTTGCAGGTAGTCGAGTGTTCAATAGGTAAAATGTGGGAGTACTATGGGGTGTCGGCCCTCTTCTTTCCTGTTTTGTACAATGAAAAAGGTGAAAGATGTAGGATACCTACAAGAAGTTTTTTTTTTTTTAATAAGTTGTTGTTATCTGAAGACTGTTCTTGGAGTTAAATTTTACAGGCACTTATTTGCCTGTAAAACTAAAGTGGGCAAAACTGCTGTAATACTTAAATAAACCGCAACTACGTTTTACTTAAATTAGTTGTTTAATCTCTTCAAGGACGAATTTTAAAATAAAAAAATGATTTATTTAATTATTAATTCATCTTTTTTTGTTTTATTAAGTAAAAGTTTTTTTTTTTTTTTTTTTTTTTTTTTTAAGTTTAGTGTTTTTTTAAAGTTTAATTCGTTTTATAAATCACGTTTTGTTCATTATATATTTAGTAATATATTTTAATCTTTGTAATAGTATTTAGTATTCTTATATGTGTATATATATATATAAATATATAGTTTCCAACCCAAATTCGAGAGTTTTAATTTTTGTCTACATTATGTATTTCTATATTGAGTTTTAGAAAAATTCATTTTTTTATCTTTTTGATTTGATTTTCCATTTGGGTTTTCGTTTCTGTACAGTTTTTCAATAAACTTTTATTAAGGAATTCATTTTCTCTTTTACAGTTATTGCTTGATTTGCGCTTGTTGGCTACATGTTTAGTTTTCATAAATTATTTAGCTTTAAATCAAAGAAATAAGTTAGCAAACTTCACGGCAATAATTAGCAGCAGACAAATTTCTATATGGCATTGAGTAGATGAATGTGAAAATGATAATTTAAAAAATAAAACGTCTAACATTGGTTAAAAGTTTAAATAATAAATGTAAGTGATAACATCATCAGAAAAAAATTATTAATTATGGCGCCAGAGAGGATGTAATAGACTGGAAATTTTTTTTTCTTACACAAAATGATGAATTATAATGTAGAGCTTATAAGGACTGTAAGGTATATAATTCATTTGTAATTCTTTTTTTTTAAATAAATATATTTTTTAATAATAAACATATTATAAACAAAATATATTTTTAAATAATTAATTAAAAATAATTATATAGATTTGTATTGCAGTTTTTGATTACGTCCCTTATAAAAAATTAATTCAAAGAGAAAACAGAACTTCTAAGTGTTATAGTTTTTAACTTTTAGTATACCTTGTTTCATACATAAAATTACAACTTTTATACTTCGAAATAATATATATACATATATATATATATATTATTATTATGAATCGTATTGAATGGAGACTTTTTGAGATAATTCGATTAATCATAAAACCCATAAGAAAAAAAAAAAAAACATAAGAAAAATTATTTTCTACAATTACTTTGTATTTCATTCTCCTTATGGGTGACAGTTAATGCTTCGATTCTGTTATAAATGATCTTAAAAACCGAAATTGATATCTCTTAAACTTTTATTTTATACCCATTATAATTTCGATTAACCTCTTTAAGTTAAGCAAAAATTATTACTATTTGATAAATATTGACAGCACTATCTTTATTTAGAACGACAAAAACGCTTATCAAAATCTAGAATTAAAAACATTAAGAAGATTGATGATTAATAAAAAAAAATGCTTCAAAACACTAATGTAAAATGAAGGTGTTGGTTAATATTTAATTTAAAAATCATCCAAAATAAACCAATAACCCTTCAAAAGCTTATCTTAAACATCCAAACCGCAAACTTCAGATTGAGATGAATGATAATTTTAATTACTTGTCTCTTAAAAGCATGATAACGAGAAGCCCTTATCGTCAGTACTGCTACTGTGTCCAAAAAGTAAGAAACATTTTCAATTTAAAATTCCCGGGGCTTATGGAATTTAAATTTTTTTCTTTTTTAGGTTGCTGGCACTGTCCTTGACATCTGTGTGAAATTTAACTTCGAAATATTCATTAGTGTTTGTGTTACGCTTAGCTTAGTGAGACGTTAAAACTGATTCCGTGAATTTTGAAATGTCTGAATTAATTGAGCAAAGAACTTGCATTAAATTTTGTTTGCGGAAACGCATAGAATGTTGCAGAAGGCATTCGCTGAGCATTCTTATATTGGAAAGAAATGTTTATAAGTGGTATAAACAGTTCAAAGAAGGCAGAGAACGCGTTGAAGACGAAAAGCCCTCTGGCCAACCATCCACTTCAACCGACGAAGCTCACGTCCAGATTTAGTGCTTGCAAACTGTCGATTTACATTTAGAGACCTTGCTGCTGATATTAGAATTTCAAAATTCAATTTTAGAAGATGTTTTGGGCCTCAAACGCGTCAAATGTCGAGCGGTACCGAAATCACTGAATGCTCCAACTCGCACTGCATTGATTCTTCGTGACTTTTTCGCAAAAAATGAAACCCGTCATGAGTCAATTGAAGAGATTCAACGTGAATCGCCGCATGCTTTGAAGGCTATCTCTGCCGATGACTTTTTAGCATGCATTGAGGATTGGAAAAAACGTTGGATAAGTGCATTCTGTCCGGAGGAGATTACTTTGAAGGCGATGAAATAAATTTGGAAGAATAAATAAAAAGTTTTTGAAATAAAAAAATAATTGATCTTACTTTTTGGGCACAGTAGTATATGATATTAAAAGCAGAATTTGATATCTCCTAAACTTTTACTTTATACCTATTATAATTTCGATTAACCTCTTTAAGTTAAACAAAAATTATTAACTATTTCATAAATATTGACAGCACTATCTTTATTTAGAACAACAAAAGCGCTTATCAAAATCTAGAATTAAAAACATTAAGAAGATTGATGATTAATAAAAAAAAATGCTTCAAAACACTAATGCAAAATGAAGGTGTTGGTTAATATTTAATTCAAAAGTCATCCAAAATAAACCAATAACCCTTTAAAAGCTTATCTTAAGCATCCAACCACAAACTTCAGATTGAGATGAATGATAATTTTAATTACTTGTCTTTTAAAAGCATAATAGCGAGACGTACTTATCGTCAGTACTGCTACTGTGTCCAAAATGTAAGAAAAATTTTCAATTTAAATTCCCGGGCCTTATGGAATTTCATTTTTTTTTCTTTTTTAGGTTGCTGGCACTGTACTTGACATCTGTGAGAAATTTCGCGTCAAAATATTCATTAGTGTTTGAGTTACGCTTGGCTTTGTGAGACGTTAAAACTGATTCCGCCGATTTTTGAAATGTCTGAATCAATTGAGCAAAGAACTTGCATTCAATTTTGTTTGCGGAAACGTATAGAATGTTGCATAAGGCATTCGGTGAGCATTCCTATATCGGAAAGAAATGTTTAGAAACGTTATAAACAGTTCAAAACATTAAGAAGATTGATGATTAATAAAAAACATTCTTCAAATCATTGAAAAATGAAAGTGTTGGTCAAAATTTAATTTAAAAAGTAATATAAACAAGTAATATATAGAAAAAATTTTTAATGTCAATTCCTACTTTTCTTCACTCTATTGCAGAAAGTCCTTTATAAATAATTTTCAATCACATTTTTAAGTTTATCTGGAGCCATCTATTGGCAGATATATGCAACATAAATTTAAAAAAAACTAAAATTAATTAATTAAATTTAATTACTGAATTAATACTTGAAAAAACTGTATTAACATCAAGTGTCATCCACTACAAGTTAAAAAAAATGCATTTGAACTTGAGTGGATGAATAAAAAGTATTTTATGAACGATTGAAAATTTTAACAAGATATATATAAGGAGAGTGTGAGTAATAGAAAGAATTGAAAAAACAAGCAATAACCCTTCAAAAGCCTATCTTAAACATCCAACCACAAACTTCAGATTGAGATGAACGATAATTTTAATTACTTGTCTTTTAAGAGCACGTACTTATCGTCAGTACCATACCCCCACTTTTCGTTCGAAAACTATCGTCTGGATGGTTATCTCGTAGATTTCGTTTCCTACCAGAAGTAGTAGTAGATATTTTCATTGAATGAGAAACGACCTCCGGTTTAAAGGAGTTTTATGATTCATAAATACCTTCCATTACAGAACCTAATCATGTAGCGTAGAAGACGCTCTTTTTTCCAAGTCTGTTGGAGGGTGGACGAAGATGACTTGCGGGGGCGGTAAAGGAACGGAACACAAAAGAAATTCTGATGAACATCAGATTTCCTGATTTTGACGCTTATTCTATGCTACGCCTTTTTGATATTAAACTGTGGTTGCTGAAAAATGGCGTAAGTCGTTTAATAGAAAGTTTATCAAAGTTTTTATCCGATTCCCATCTTGAGATTAGGGTAGGAGGTTCATATGGAACATGATATTCACAAATAAAATGTTGGATATTATATTTGTTTAATGTTTTTTTTTAAATTTTTATTATAGTAGGAATATTTAATAAAATAAGAAAATAATATACATGATTATTTATTTATTATTTTAATAATATATTATTTTATCTCAAAACGTATCTCTTTAAATACAGAGAGTTAAATTATTTTTAATAAAGATTTGATAAGCTAATTTATCAACTATATCTTTGTTAATTTTAAATGTTAATAAGCCACAAATTCTCAAAAAAATTAAATAAAATTTTTATGATAACTGAATGATTATTTGATGGCAAGAAAGTTAAAAAAATATTTTTAAAATGAGTAAAAAAAGAATATTTACCCATTTTAAGTCAAGAATACTTAATGACTTAAAATGAGTTAATATGTTTTTTAACTTAATGTTTAATTACAACTATGGAATGAGTTTGTAATTGATAAATCGAAATGATTTTTTAAATATTTAAATAATATAATTTATTTATTGATGATAATAACAATAATTATGATCACTCCTTCTTTAAAAAACACGAAATCAGTTTACAAAAAAATATTATTGAATTATTAGTTAATTGCTACTAATAAAATTCTTGTACACATTCGTAAGTTATTGATTTAAGAGAAAATTATCTTAATGATTTGGAAAAATTCCTTATCACAAAGCATATTACAGATCCCTTTCAAAAATATTTATAATGATAACTTAGTAATTCCTTGTAAGTTTGGAAATTATACAAATATATAAAAGAATTTTTCTAAAGACCTTTTTACATATCTAAACTTACTATACTGTCCTAATGGTCGTTCACGCTAGTTGATAAGGAAGAGAATGCGGGTTTGATTTTGCTCCAGGCGGAATTGAATTCATTAAAATTCCTTAGTATCATTGTCAAATGACGAAAGTTAGTGCCCAACAAGGTTAAATTTTAACCTTGTTGGATAACTAGATAAAAAAACACTGACAGATTAAGGATTTTTACGTATTACTTCTTTTAAATTCACCTGTTTGCACCCATTTCGATATTTTAAGGATTATAAAATTATATTTTATCGTTTTCTTTAACTTTTTCATATTAAACTGGCACGATAACGTTACACTTTCCATGAAAAAGACTTGAAAATGGACTTAAGCCACTTCAGTTTTGAACTTGGTTCAAGTCCATCTTCAATAGACCGGAAATATCCCTGGCAGTAGTAAGACACATTATTCATCTTTTTTCATTCACCGAGGGGAACATCCAAACTTATTTCTTTCTTCCATACGCACTTTTGAATGAATGCTTTGGTGGATGAATGTTTTCATACTGTGCTTCTTTTTTGTTGGTGGTGGTATTCCTTATTACTTTTATTTTTTTTTTTATTTCCATGGCTAACCCAAATTTAAAAAAGATGGATGCAGGCGTCAGGTGATTTGTCAAGCCATCCGGCGAGCTATTTATCTTTTAAAGTTTCGGATATGTTGAAATGTGCTGACGTCTGAGTGGCGGAGTTGTTAGCACTTGCTGCCACGGGAAGGGTGCTCGAAGTTCAGCCAGCCATTCACCTCAGGTTGCCTCACCGCGGGAAGGCGGGTGGAATATTTATCACGGTCGAAAGTGATATTCAAAATACGCGTTGTTGTCTGGTTTCGTCGAAAGCATCATTTGTTGCACACTTATGAAAAATGGATGGAAGTAGCAGGCGAGGTGGTAACTAGGTGCACAGCGCCTCGCCATTGTGATTTCACTTATCATGTCATAACTGTAGAATGAATCACTCCTCAGAGTAGCAAAGACCAAAGGGTAAAAAATATAGAGAGAAAAAAACTTAAGAGAACTTTCTAGAAATGAAATTATAAGTCGAAGTAATTTAAAGATGAAATGGTTTAAGAGAATGAAATAAGCAACAAAGTATTTCTAATAGGATCTTTGAATATGCAATTTCTAGACGAGAGTTGAATTGTGAATTTTTATACAAATTCAGTGACAGAAGTGTATGAATTAAGAAGAGTTAAAAATTATTATTATTAAACTTAAAGTATGCTATATGTTTATGACATTTTAAAAGCAATGAAAACCAAAGAGGAAAAAGTAAAATGAAATACTGAATAGAATGATACTATTTTTTAAAAAATGGGACGAAAATTATCCTTATTTATATATTATATAAGTTTAACTTATTAAACATCATATAAAATTATCATTATTTATGTGATGTTTAATAAGTTAAACTCCAGAAGATAGAATTGTAATTATAACATTGCGATTTTATCCACATTGAACAGTGTAGGAATTACTATTCTGTATTATATGTTTACAAAATTATAATTTTCAAAAGAAATTAGGAAACAAATAGCAGTACCATTTTTTGAAGTTCCATTTATTAAATAACTGCAGAAGTAATTGTTCAAATTAATACAATGGAACAGAAATTATCATTATTTATATGATGTTTTAGAAGTTAACCCCAGAAGATAGTTTCGTAATTATAACATTGCGATTTTACCCATATTGGATAATGTAGAAATTACTATTTCGTATTATATGTTTACAAAATTATAAAACATGTTACATTTTCCGAAAGAAATTAGAAAACAAATAACAATTCCAAGAAATTGTAGTTATATTTATTAAATAATTGCAGAAGGAATTGTTCAAAATAGAATTGAATAAAGGGTAAAAACAGAAGAAAAAAAAAATCAAAATCAAGACAGATGATTCTTAAAAAAAAATCACATTAAAAGAATGCAGAGAGAAAATTGTTTAAGAGAAGGCAACAAGCGAAATGATAATAATAATAGTTAAATAACATAAAATGTGTGATTTACAAAGAATTTATAAGTATTTTTTTCCATTTGGGTTATGGGCTTATTAAATGAGTAAAAATAATCTATTAGTAAAGTTTTTATACTTTCTGTTATTAAATATTTATTCTTATTTTCTTTTGAATAACAACCATTTATAACAAAACCCAGAACACACAGTGACAGAAGTGTATGGATTAAGAAGAGTTAAAAAGTTATTATTATTAAACTTAAAGTATGCTATATGTTTATGACATTTTAAAAGCAATGAAAACCAAAGAGGAAAAAGTAAAATGAAATACTGAATAGAATGATACTATTTTTTAAAAAATGGAACGAATGCAGAGAGAAAATTGTTTAAGAGAAGGGAACAAGCGAAATGATAATAATAATAGTTAAATAACATAAAATGTGTGATTTACAAAGAATTTATAAGTATTTTTTTTACATTTGGGTTATGGCCTTATTAAATGAGTAAAAATAATCTATTAGTAAAGTAGTATTTATACTTTCTGTTATTAAATGTTTATTCTTATATTTTCTTTTGAATAACAACCATTTATAACAAAACCCAACAAATTTCGATAACCTGTAGGATTTAAATAGCCCTTTGTTACAAATTTTGGATTGCTGAACACAAATATACCAATAAAAACTTGAAATTGGCCCCTATTCCTTAGATATTCGTAACTTAACTCTTTCAATATGAAACAATGTGTTAACAAGTGTATGTACCTGTTTACTCTATGTTACGAGGCCACTTGTATTGTTGCTTATGCTTTTCTGCAGAATCATTGAAAATTGTCCCACAGTAGTCTGCCAGCATTGTAGTGGACAATTTTCCCGTAATTTTCTATTTTCGCAATATTCTGGCGAAAACTCTCACTGTACTCATTGCTAATCTGGCCACAATTTTCAGGATAGATATCCAAATGACACTGTAGGAAATGCATTTTTAGAGACATAATGCAATCAAATTTCTTGTATTCGAACAGCATATCCATACTAATTTCTTATAATCCTTTGACTTCTCATTTCCCAAGAAATTCATTGACACAAGGATAAAAACATTTCAAGCTTCTTTCTCATCTTGTTGGGGAACATTGTCTTGTTGTCAAAAGTTGCGTACTTAAAGAACTTAAGAATCTGCTGATGAATTTTTTTTCCTTTACTAAAGGAGTATTTTGCATATTCTTTTCACTATTATCATATATTTTTCCTGTTGATCATGTTTTTTACATAGTTCAAAATTTTGACTCCCATTTACATAAAAAACATCTATATGGCCAAACTGAATAACCTTGAAAAGATCTGCCACTTTCAAGTTACAACAAATATGCCAGTTGTACTTGTTGTATTGAAGGCAGCTCAACAAATTTTTCAATTTTTAACATGTGTCTATCATAGAGACAGTGTCCGACTGGAATGGATTAAAATTGGTTTCCATTATGCAGCAATACTAACATGATACTTATTTTGGATGAATCTATGAATACCCGCCATTGCGAAGGATCATATTCTATTTTGAGAGTCGTCCTTAAGCCATTCAAAATCGCAAAATACAAGGGTTTTTTTTCTGTATAAAATGAAGCCGAAATTGCTCACGATGATGCGAGACGGACATTTTCCTGGAGTTAATTCCATTCTTTAATTCTCGAAAAAAGTAACTAATATGGTTTCCGATAGCTTTAGATCTGTAGCTAGGATATTCAATTCTTGTTGAGGCATAATATGCGGCGCGGGTATAGTATATCAGCACTAGATATAGAAGATTGTAGAGCATCACGTGAAATTGATTCTTGATCTTCCGCTAGATTAATGAAAAATTCATTTAGGGTTCCCTCAATAGGAAACCATATACCATGGGAAATCAGTCGCATAGCAGATGGTATATTCAGGTACAGTATTTTAATTTATTTAGTAATTTTTTTTTTTTTACTTGTGAATCCTCTATAAAGATGTTGAACCATGCAAAGGTAGCAATCATTTATGTGATAACTTTTTCCCTTCCAAATCATAGGAAGGGAAAATGGTATTGTGCTTTTCTTTTTACCTCGTAGCCACATGAAAAGTTCCCTTCAACAAGAATTACAACATATATGTGCGGCCTAGAGCTCTTGATCCTAAAATTTTGCATTTGAAATAAAGTGTGATTTGGAACATTTTTGAGCTTCAAATGTTACTTCTCCATATAAATAGCAGAAGTTATTAGCAGAATTAACTCAAACAAATTACAGCTTTAAAAAATCTAATGAGTTTTATTAAACATAAATTCACTGTAATTATTTCTTTCTCACATAAAACGCCGCGTACAACTAACAACTATCACTTTGAGTGAAGGCTAGAAACAATACCGAAACACCGACTAAAACAGTCTCCTGCTTACTAATTAGTGCCAAAGGTTTCCCACGATAGTAGCTATAAAACTTTACAAAAATTAATGTCTTGGGAACAATGTTTCTAAGTCTTACATTTGCCGATATTTCATGTATATATAATATATATCGATATTTACGCATTTCATACATATTTTCATGAGACACATTTAATGCATTTCTTTTTTATAAACATTGCTATATAAGTAACAAATTATTATAATTTGTAAGTTTTAGTATATAAAATTACATATTGACATATTGTTTATATTTCATGAAAACTTAGAAAACCGACTATTTCCTCCTCTAATTTTTATTATCATTTTTGTGTACAGCACCCCAAAATTTTATTTTATTACACTATTTTCATTTTTAAGAAAATTTGTGTGCTACTCAGTGTAGTTTTTACTCTAAAATCTTTTCCTGTGGTAAGATAGTAACCGATGAAACTTATTAAAAAACTTAACTTATTAATAAGATTAAAATAATTGATTTATTTTATTAAAGATTTACATGGTAAAAAGCACTGTTGTTGCCAAAAGTAAGTTAAATGTAAAAGTATTCACTGTTTACTAAGTATATTTAAAATAAGTATCATAAATTAGGTTCTAATAAATATTCAAAATAAACCTATATACAAAATAAATAATAGTTTGCATATAATAAATATTTTTATATATAGAAACTTATGAATTGCATTTACCTTCAGATTAAATGAGTAAATATAATTTTAATTATAATTTGAAATAGATTTACGCTTTCGTATAAATATTTATTATTTCTTAATTTAAAATTTTTCTTAATAATCAAAACCTTTTTTTTTTGTAAAAAATAAAGCGGTAATTATTTGACTGCTTCTAATTAGTGCTTAGTTAAAAAGATATTTCTGAAGAATAATTTACCTGCGATTAGTAATTTCCTCTAGTTCAAAAGTTTCTGCGGCACAATTTTACTTAATCCGAAAATCGTTTTTTTTTTCATTTTGTGCTAAATTAACAATGATACTTATTGACAAGAATTAACAATAATTAAATAAAATAGATTTTTAATAGCCGGCTGAACTGCAGGTAATTGAAAGAGTTAAAAAAGAAATGCTGAAATGTCGATTTCTTAATCACGCTTTATGTGATTTTAATTACACCATTTAAAATTCCAGGCATCTTTTATTGACCCCAAACATGTCCGTTGAACAAGTTAAGAAACATTTAGAATAATTGTACCCAATGAATTATCCCACATGTTTGTAGGAAGTACATTATTCTTCACTGCAGACATGATAAGATTAACAAGATTTATTAGATCAAATATAATTACATAAACAAATTCGATTAATTAATGTCTCAAGTAATTAATATTTGACCTGTTTTACGTATCAATTGTGTTGATAATATTTCCAACACTTCTTCCTTCTTTGATTATATTTGATTTGCGGAAAATCCACGATTCTTATGCAAATTTATGACCTGATAAACGGAGTTCATAGCGACATATTTATTTGCCTCTTTTATTTTATTCCTTCCTTTTTTTTTATTTTGACCTAAAATTTATTATTGTCAACACTGTGAGTTTCAAAAACAATTGCTGTCACAAATATGTAGATTTGAAATATATACTGTTTATAAGCAGTAAAGCATATTTTCGTTGTATTGATAAAATTCGTCCACTATGTTACAAAAATTACAGATACAAAATGCATTTATAAATAGATTACAAATGCAGTTTTTGTATTTGTAATTTTTAATTTAAAATTGTACATTCAAATAATACTTAAAAAACATTAGTTAAATAAATATTTTAATTTTTATATACCTTATTAATAAGCTTAAGGTATAATATAATTACTCTCTCTATATATAACAAACGATTTGTCTGTGGAAGTGTAGTTCCATAAAAATTATAAATTTTAACATTTTTTTTTTCCTTTCTCAGAATTTATTTTCTTATTTGGTGCGTAGCGAAAATCCTCGAATATACTCTAATTAAAACTCTGATTTTAACGTATTATAAAGGTTTAAGTATTGTTCAATTATAACTAGGCATTATATTTTCAAAATATAATTAAAAAATTAACAGAAATATCAATATTTTTTTTAAGTTTGTTGTTGACAAAACATTTTGTAACTTATTTTGTAACAGTGACAATGCTTTATTGCTTGATCAAATTATTTCTGATGAGATCAATAATAAAAAGAATTTTATACACATTTTTGTAATACATTTTCAAATTCATTCATGTTCTAAAATAGAATGAGCGTTAAAAAAGAAATTGATTAATGATGGAATTAAATTTTAGCAAAAATTGAAACATACTTCATCATTCGTGGAAGTACGGCAATACTTAAAAGAACCCTTTTTCCTCATATTCATTTCCTATTTCCGTTTATTAAACTTTAGTTTAAATATTAAAATAATTAACAAAATCTTTTTTAAGTTCTTATATAATTTCAATTATGAAATTGTAATTAATATTTTATTTCACCAAATGGCATTGTAATTTTATATGTTATACTTACACGAACCAGATAGCTTCAGTTTATATTTGCTTACTATTAATAAACTTAGTTTTATAAATTTAAAAAGAAAAATTATAAAAGGGTAATGATAAAAGAGTAGATAATTTTATAATAAGGCAATGTCACAAAAATAATGTTTTGAATGGTGCATTCAATTGCATTGTAATTCTCATAAAAAGTTAATTATTATTAAAAAAGGAAACCCGGAATCCAAAAAAATTTATATAAAAAACATCGTTTTTTTTAATACATAAAATGTATTAAAAAAAGTATTATCCTTCATAAGCATCAAGTACAGATTAATTGATTGCAAATATCAAAATGGCTAACATTTATGATAAATTTGCAAGTGTTATTTTGAAATCATTTCTCATCATATAATACACTAAAATTTTTATGATACGGATATGTTGTATAATTTATCACTCATTTTTAATGTTGTACACTATTGACATATTTTCTA
Organism: Caerostris darwini; assembly: GCA_021605075.1. Lineage (NCBI taxonomy): Eukaryota > Metazoa > Arthropoda > Arachnida > Araneae > Araneidae > Caerostris > Caerostris darwini. Next base: position 254,048 of record BPLQ01014549.1, read on the forward strand.
TTGAAATTATCAGACAATCTTGCATTAACTCAGAAATATTTGTTTCTTCAACTGCTTCACAATTCTAACTAAAACGAAAATACTTATGGCCATAGTACAAGATGTACCAAGAAAAAAACCTAAAGAAGAAAAATCTGAAGGTACATTAAATGCTTCAAAAGCGTGAATCTACGGGTGGCTAATGTCCCCAAATTAAGTTTTTTGACTGCGTAACAAAAGAACCACTACTTTCATGGGTGGACCACACTTATTTTTTTATTTAACGTTTTTTACTGAATATTCAAGAATCTACTTATCAATGTCCGAAAAAGAAAAAAAACATTCAATAATTTCAACGTAGGAGGAATTGCAATAAACATTAAGTCCAAAGGAATATCTGATTATTTATTGATATTTTCACCTTCTATGTTTCAACATTGTCTCATCACGCTTTTTGTGTGTGTATTTATAACTGCAATTGCATTAAATTTTTGTTTTAGTGTGAGAAAACAAAACGAAGGCTCATGAAGATATAATTTGAATTGACTTAAATTAAATTAAAATAGTGATCGTATCCATAATATTAATTTTTCAAATTGCTCGAACTGTTTTGTTCTTAGGTACTGGATTTCTAAATTAAAAGAGCTCAGTCCGAAAGTTTCTTTAGTGAACTGAATAAGGAGCACAATAAATCAATAATCTATAAAATTCATCAATTGAGTTTAAGAAGAAGTATGTGAACTCTTTAGAAACGCAACTATCCGTTAGGAATTGGGAGGAGATAGATTGATATTAATTCACTTAAGAAATCATATATTTAATTTTTATTATTTTTAAGGGTAGTTTTATTTCGAAACTTTTTTTTAATATATGCATTGTTAAAATTACAATCAATAAATTTTTATCCTGTTTTATTTGTTTTTTAATACAGAAAAGAAAGTATAAATGTAGTAATTCAATTTGCAATCTGATTTGAATTGGAATCAAAACTATGATCTTATATGTAATAGATAGAACTTTAAAGATTATATAATACCTCCCTACTATTATCACCAAAAAATAATCTCCCTTTTAATAATTTTGAGGGGGAAAAAATTGGAAATTTAATACAAGCTCACAATACATGCAACATTAGTACATGCCAATCTTTTGTATGATATCTCCCGATTGAAGTGTATACTTTAGAATACAAGGTAGCAGAATAACCAATTTTTGTACATAATTTAAAAGTAATTTTCGCTCTAGTTAGCTCTTGGTGTTTCAAAAAAATGCAAGCACAAGATGCCAGTATATTCGTTATAATCCTTTAAATGATCAGCCCGTGGAAGTAGTGATTCTTTTGTTAAGTGGTCAATAAACATTTAGAATGAGAACTTGAGGTTTCATAAGCTGACGAATATAATCGTTATATCCCCATAATCCCCCATACAAAAAAAAAATAAATAAATAAACATATTTTTACAACGTGAGTTTCAACTATGTATAGGAACAATTTTTAAAAGGCATCTTTTCACAACTCTCTTCCATACTTTTTGAGCCATCTTAGGATAATAAAAAACCAAACGAAACGCATTTCATTTAGTGCACTCCTTCAACTCAATTCACCTTGCCACTCAACACCCATCAGAGAGTCGGAGCACCCCTCCCAGCGTCAGTGGCCAGGTGAGCACAGCTGTTTGGGGCGCGAGGCAGCCGCCCGTGAAAAAAGGATGGTTCAAGCCTAATCTGCCACAAGTAGATTGTTGCAAATCGATGAAATGTTTGCCGTTCGACATCACTGACTTCCCCGCCGTCGATTGTTATTTTACGAGGGGATGAGTGAAAGGGGGCAAGGGTTCATTATGTTAACGTTTACATACGATATGACAAGGGGGGATTTCCAAATTACGCATTCTATTTTAAGAGTAATGGGTACTTATATGTAATATCGATTTAGTTTTGGAATTGAAATAAGTATTTTTTTTTTATTTATGATTTTAACATATGCTTAAATTTCCAATAAATCTTTTCCCAGCTAAAAAAGCATTGTTTTTATTAGAATTATTATTTTATTATAGCTACTATTTAAACTCAATAATTGGCCCCTAAGAAATTTTTACTTTTCTTTTTACAATAAACTACAGATAAATAGAGTATTCAGGATAAAGTTGTTAACGTTATTAAAGGGTGGAATTCAATATGCTGTTACATGTACAAATTTATTCAGAATTTAGATTTCAGTACGTGAAAAATATAAAAATTCTTTATTTTACCTATTGATTAAAATAATTAAAAAATGCATAAGTTTTTGTTTTTTTTTGTTTTTTTTTGAAGATAAAGATTTTTGTTTAATATTTACATTTATGAAAAATTTTGAAGTGATTTAATTTATTTTCGAATATAGCGGAGGAGAAATAATGGAGAGGAGAATAATGTAGTAATATTTGTTTCTAACGGAGAAATAATTGTTTCCGATTCAATAATTATTCAACAATTCAATTTATTTTCAAATATAACTATTCCAGCATATTACAAATTACTTTTTTATAAAACTCTCATTGATACTGATAAAAATAAAAAAAAGTAAAAGACTGAAACTTTTTATCATGATGAATTTTGTATACATGTGGATAAAAATAGAATATTTTGCAAAAAATAAATAAATAAATAAAATAAAATAAATAAAAAAAATTAAAACAAAAACTAAAAAGTATTGTCTAAATTTTCTCATTTAAAAGCATCAGAATTAAATTAAATTAAATTAATAATTAAAATTTTATGAATAAATTAAATAAACTCATAACTCCTTAAAAGGATACAATATTGCGTCACATAGTAATGTAATGGCGTTTAAGTAAATCAAAATTTGTATTCAACCCCTTAACAAAGTTTTGTGACAGCTCTCCCTAAGCACACTTCCATTATAGCAAATTACATGTATAACAAGCCCACAAAAAATTAGGCAGATGCTCTCTTTGTAGACAGGTATAAAATTGTTTTTGAAATATTAAGGGGTCTTGAGAACTAATTAAAAAAATATTTATTTTTTAAATTGAAATTTTATATAAAATAAAACAATTTTTCTTTACAATTAAAAATGATGCAATAAATAGGTGATAACATCATGTAGTTATTGTAATTTTGATTGTTTCTGATAAATGTATTGTACTTAGGTCGTGTTATGAATAATTCGTCAGCTCTGCTTTCATAAAAAAAATGTACTTTTTAATTGCAAATCTAGTTTGAAGGTTGTTATATTTAATTGTTTTAATAATCCACGTGATTCCAATTAAACACGACATTTAAAAGACATTCGTAAAAGCAAACTTTCGAAAGATGCATGAGGATATTGCACACAAGAAAAAGAAAAGCAATTTTGTTATTTGATATAGAAAAAACCTCTATTAATGCAGATCATTAAGAACTAATTTATAAACTCATTTTTCAAAATTTCTCAATCCAAATTATAAAAATTAAATAAACAATTACATTAGAGCCAAAAAATTCAGTGTAAAAGCGGACAGGACACTATCCTCGCCAAAACAAATGATAAACATATTAACCAAAAACTCACTACTTCGTTCAATATTATTTTCAATACTCAGAAATGATGTACCAAAAAACAACAAAACCAGCTTTGTGATATATGCCGATGACTCGTCCGTGTTAAGTACAGACATACACATACCCTCACATTACCTTCAAAAGCCTCCAACTCTACACCCACAAATCACAAATCTGGCTTGATGATTAGAAAATTAAAATAAATGTAGATTAAAAGCAGATATTTCATTTTTAGTATAAGATGAAATAATAATATCATATTATGAACGAAAAAAAATCATAAAAAAATTTGGGGGGGGGGGGGTCAGCGAATATGAGTACTTAGGAGTTATCTGAGATGGAAAAAAAAAAAACCTTTAATTCACTCATAAAAATCAAAAGGCATAGGCAATTAGTGGTAGCCTTTCATTGCATTCATTAATCAATAGACGTAGCAATCTCAAGATGGGGTATTTTTCTATAAAGTATTCATCAGACCAATTCTTACCTATGCAACATCCTGCTCGTGCACTGTACCACTTCAACAAAAAATCTGATGAAATTGTACTTTGATTGAAGTTCACATACTTTCAAAATTTCTAATGTTCCTTAGTATTCCAATTAAGAACTAAAATGTTAAAAGGATATGAATTATATATTATATAATTCATTATACCACTTTCAACCGTAAGTTCCGGTCTAATAGGATCGTAGAGCGTTGTGGGGGTAGTGTTATTCTCGTCCATAGCATATCTTCAAGCTACACGTGCCCCCTGGGTAGTGCTAAATGAGTAACAGCGGGACAGCCCTTACTTATGGCATAAAGATTAACTGTCTCTATATTGCCAGCAGCATTAGACAACAACATTATGCATCATATTCACAATCAAAGAAAAATATGGCAGAATTTGTTATTTCAAACCAGAAACGAGCTGACCAATTCTATCCTAGTTTAAAAAAAATTGAAAAATACAGCATTTAAAAAAAAAGATATCTTCAATCAAACATTCATTAAGCTTAAACTATTATTATGCTATTATTCAAAATTCATTATTTTAAAAAGAACAAGAATCACATTTCAAGGCAACCTGAAACTTATTCACTAGACAGCTTTTATATGCTTGCCACTATGAATCTTGCCATTCACCTTTTTTTAGTATTTTTTTATTGTCATTTTTAAAATTCATCAAACTAAAGTATTGGATCATTTTCATTTTATTTTTAAATCAACTTTAGTTAATATCTCATAATCAGTTAAAAGTTAAAAATTTCATTTAAATTCAGATAGTGGCATCAAATTCATCCGCTCACCTCAATAACCTGATATTTCTTTTAAATGGTAAAAAAGCAGTCGCGGGATAATGACGTCTTGCTTTAAGCTTTCTGTTATCAACCAGTTAAATCGCATATAAATGTTGTCTATTTTAAAATAAAATATCTTGTTATAGTAAGTAAAATTTTAAAGTAGAAGAATAAATTAGAAATATATTATTTCGTGTGGGTTTTTTTTCGTGAAATAAAGTAAATTAAGCGTGATAATACAATAACGCCATGTATCGGCACTATAAATTCGCAGACGAAATGTCTTCAGTTGGGAGGGCCTGAATGGCCGAGTGGCTAGCGCTCTGGCTCTCGATACCACAGGCTTCGGATTCGAGTCCCGGCGATGATATGGTTGTTTGTAGTGGTTCGGAATCCACTTTAAAAAGTAGGTCCCGGTCTAATAGGATCGTAGAGCGTTGCGGGGGCATTGTGACTCCGCGTCCGTGGCTTATCTTCAAGTGACACGCGCCGCCTGGGTAATGCAAAGTGAGTACTTCTGTGCAGCACTTGCCTTAAGGCATCCAAGACCAAGCTGTCTGTGTTTGCCAGCAGCATTAGAAAGAAAAATGTCTTCAGTTGGACTCGAAGGGAAGGGGAAGAATAAATAAATTGTGATGGTAAAATGTGATCGCGGTATAGCTTGTCCATCGTAGTGCATCTTAGGTTTGCTCTGAATCTTCTACATATCTGATGTCCATGTATAGCAAATTTAATGCTGCATATCGCATCAAATTATACGGCATTCGAAAACAATACATTGCAACTAGTTATCTTCGTTCAAGGCCTATGTCCTAAGATTTAACGATGTTATACCCCTGAATACTTTTAATTCTCATCGATAGCTTAATATGATCATACTTATTATTATTTTGAAATACAATGCTAAATAAATAAAACCTGAAAGGATTCACAAAAAATATTTTAGATATCTAGCATTTGTTCTCTAATTATAAAGCTTCTCACGATGGAAATTTCCTCTCACAAAAATAAAAATTATTTTAAACATTTTAAAATTCGCATAGTTTCATTTCTATGTTTCTTTCAAATTACGTAACGGCAACGTAGGCTCAGTGCAAAGCAATGAAACATAAGGAAAGTGAATATATAATTTGGAAAAAAATAATAATAATTTTTGCCATTCTGAATGTCTCAATATTTTTCTCACGTAGGTGCGATTTGTGGATCACCTGGGAGTCTACAGTTCAAAATCACGTAACAGTAGCTTTTGCAAAGACTCTTTTTTATTGCTCCCTTTACGACACTTCTTGTTGCTGTGGATTATGATTGCATTGAAAATGGCATTCAGGAGCACAATATAAGAGAGACAAACTTTTTATTTTGCGCCTTGGTTATTAATGCTACACGCGATAATATTTATAAAAAAATTTTTTTTTTAGTCTACAGTCTACTAGTTTATGTTAGTTTAGTCTATAAACAGAGCTTATTTACCTTAATGTAAGACGTTTTTCAATTTTTTGATTCAATAAATTTAACAGCACGATTCGAGGTCAAGTGGTAACATGACCAGCTGGCGTGCAGCAGAGATCAGGTTCGATCTCGCTTGTGGCTTCCATTGCAGTCACGGCTTTGAGAAACGAGGATATTCCACAGTAATTGGGCAACGTGTGGACAATGTAATTCGATAATATTAACTGCTTAATGAAAGTTTTTTTTTTTGTTTTTTTGTCATACGACACCCAAAAGTTCTAGTCATCCGTAACTAAGTAGTTCGTGAAATACAAAGGTGGAATACGAGGCTCACTGATAATATAACACCATTTTGAGTCGATTGAAGAGATTCAACATGAGGCCGATGACTTTTTAGCAAGCATTGAGGATTGGAAAAAAAAGTTGGCATAAGTGCATTGTGTCCGGAGGGGATTACTTTGAAGGCGATGAAATAAATTGGGAAGAAGGAATAAACAGTTTTTGAAAAAAAAATTGGTCTTACTTTTTGGGCACAGTAGTATATATATATATATATATGCACAAAAAAAATTTAAGATGTTCAGTTTATGATATTTCTATTATAATTTAAATTACGATGAGAAGATATATGAATATATTGAGTATTTATGAGTATACTGATTACAAAAGAATTAACAATATTTCTATTAGTAATTTTCTCTTCTTTCTCTGAAATAAATGGAAGAAGGAAATTTTTTTCTTTAAATTTTAAATTGGAAAATTTATTTTAAAAAATTAGCCCTTTTAAATTTCATTTTAAAAGGGCCTTAGCATTTTAATTTTCTTCCCCTTTTTATTTCCTTGTATAGAACATTTTCTACTAACATTTTAAATGCTTAATGTATTAAAATTAATACTTCGAGAAAATTATGCGAATTTTTTAATAATTAATAGTTTTTTTTAAGTATTTAAAAATATTTTTAATTAATAATTAATAATTTTTTGAAAATTATTTAATTTTTAAAATAATTAATTAAAATATTTAAATGTTTATTATCAATTTCGTTTTCACATTTTTACAAAATAATAAAAAAAGTATACAAAAAGGAGCATATGTATTAATAAAAATAAAATAAAATCCGAATATGTAATATAAACGTTGAATAAATGAAATAATCTTTTAAATATGCATAGAAAATACATTTTTAAAAATAATGTGCTGTAATTAAAAAAAATATCAAATTAAAAAAAAAAATCTCCTTTAAAATATATTTTTTTGAATATTTTAAAAGGGATTTTTAATTTTATAAATATCGCGAAATTCCATTCTTCTTTTTCTTTGTCTTTATAAATTACGAATAAAAATTGTTTTAATCTGAAAAGTTTTGATCATTTTTCTACAAACGGAAAATATTCAATATTCATGACAATTATTATAAATTAAATAAATAAATACCTTCACACTATAATGTTCTCAAATATTTATATTAAAACTATAGTCAGTACAATGTGGACTGGCACATGAGTAACGAATGAAATAATATTTCAATTACCCATTATTATTTTACTCAATACATAAAATTTTTTAAATTATCTTTTCAATCTTCAATATATGTCATCTTAAACGTAATTACCACGTAATTACCGTATGATTATTACAGTTCATATATATCCGTTTTATTTATTAATGTAGAGAAATTTAAAAAAAATTCAATTGCTATTTTGAGCATTTTAAAGGAGTTTTTCATTAATGTTACGAAATTCAATTCTTCTTTTTCTTTGCCTTTATAAATTACAAATAAAAATTGTTTTAATCTTAAAAGTTATTGACCATTTTTTTGACCACTAAATGGAAAATATTTGATATTCATGACAATTTTTATAAATTAAATAAATAAATACCTTCACATTGTAGTATTCTCAAATATTAATATTAAACACTGAAATTGAAGTACAATATGGACTAGCATATGAGCAAAGAATGAAATTACATTTCAATTACCCATTATTATTTTACTCATAAAATACTAATACGTAAAATTAATTCATTAATTACCCATTATTATTTTACTCATAATTTACTAATACATAATTTTTTTAAAAAATTAATTTGCAATCTTCAATACATGACATCTTTAACGAGAACCCACATAGTTGCCATATAAATATTACAATTCATACATTATATCGATTTTATTTATTTGCTTCCCTCTTCTTACACAACGTTTAGGAATTCCCGAAATCTCTTTTTCCCTTTTCGCCGGCGTCTGCGGCATATTTTACACGCTGGTTTCTCCAGCGACTTCGCGCCGTGCGTCAACCGCCAGTCGAACAAGCTGCAAATTCCAGGTCCGAAATCGGGCCTATTAGCAACCATTGAGGAAGCGTGCTGAGAACGCACGCCGCTCTCGAGCCTCCTAAATCAGAACGTCAACCCCCCTCCTCCCCCTCCCGATAAGAGTAAGGGGTAGGTAAAAAGTTATAAAGGAAATATCCGAATGGAGCAGCGTGCCGCATGGGGTCGCCACCTACCAACAGATCTCCCGCTAGACGCTGACGAAAGATGGCTTTTTAAAAATCCCTAAGAAAAATCCCTACGAGCTCATGTCTAAGAGATATTACAACAAAATTTGATCAAAAACTAGCTAATAGAATCTAATAAATTTGATATTTTATAAGTAATAAAATAAAACAATAAAATAATAAATTTAAATTAAAAATAAAACTTTAAATTTAAAAATTTAAGTAATTAAAATAAAATAATAAATTTAATATCTTTATACTTTTACCTAAACTGTCTTGTGTTATTATAAAAAAAAAAATTATTTTCTTCTGTAGGTACATTTACTGGAATTTGATTATGATATTTAAAAAAAATATTCACAAATTTATTTCAAATTTTAATCTTTTTTTGATAAAATAAAATAATTGCAATATCAGAATGATTTTTATACATCTAAATTTAGTACCTATATTTTAATAAAATTTCATAATTTAATCTTTAAAACAGGAACTGTTGCTTAAACCTTGTAAGATATTTTGAATATCTTTAGACAAAGTTTAAACGAAATTCAAGTTGCATTTCAGTCATTTTTTAGATTATTTAATTAAATCTTATCTATTCTAACTACCTACATTTATTTCCAAATTAATATTATTTTTACTTTTTTTCCCCTATAATTTGGAAGAATACAATAAATACAATTTTAATTTATTGTATCGTTATTTTAAAAATATTCTAACTATGTCTGAAAATCGAGTTAAAAATGTAAATGAAGGAGAATTTAAAGAAATAATATATTTATAGGACAGCAAAAAACTCAAGTTCGTTTGAGGATCTAAACTTAAGATTTTTGTATTGCTTTTAAAATTAATATATGTTTTCCCTTTCAACTTTTTTAACGTCTTAAATAGAATTTAAATTACTTCTTTTGCAATTTATTTATTTTTTTCGATTTCATCAGAAATAAAAATTACATTTTTGAGATTCTTATTATGTTATTTTATGTATTGAGATATTTAAATTTTAATATATTCTTTTGAATATGTAACAATATTTTACTTAAAAGAAAATTAAAGATTGAATATTTAAAAAATATTTTAGGATATCAGAATATTCACATTACTTATATAATTTGACATTTAATAATGAATAAAAGTAATTTTTACTATCAAAAATCATTTTATATTTCAAATAAAACATAATTTTACTTCAAAATACCAGAAGAATTTTACTATACGGAGCATTTATTACCTCGAAAAAAAATTAAAAATACATATTTAGCTAAAATTTTTACTTAAAATCTCTTTTCTTTTAAATAATTTCATTTGTTTTTCCCTACAAACCGAAAAATGAGGGAAAAATTTTCCCGCTTTCGTCATATAAAATAAGACACAATTTTTTTTTGCCGTCATTGAAAAGCACGCGTGAAGTCGTCCTGTCTTTTTCCATTTGCTCTCAAGTAAACGTTTTGTTTATTGAAAGAAACCGTCAAGGAAAATGTCCCTGACTTCACACAGAGACACTCGCTAACTTATAGCATTGCCTTTTATAGGAATACATTCCATTCGGAGTTTGCGCTCTTGTTATGAGGGTATAATTTTCTTTTTTACCTCGTATTTTATCCCCAACCGTTACAACGGTCGCAGTTGAGTCATAGTAACAAAAAGAAATTAAGACAAGAAAAAGCTACCTCAAAAGTCTGAAAAACATTTCAATTTAAAGTTAAATTTTCAGAAAAAAATGTATAGTTCTTCTTAAAAGCTAAATCGATAAATAATTAATTAAAAAAAAATATTTGATGTATTAGAATTATATATATATTACTATATAAATTTAGCTAAAATTTTGACTTAAAAGCTCTTTTCTTTTCAATCATTTTATTTTATCCCTACATACTGAAAAATCAAGGAAAATTTTTTCCAGCTTTCTTCATATAAAATGAGAAGCAATTAATGTTATAATTAAATTTTTAATAATAAAATGCTTTTAGAAGCTTGAAAAATAATATAGATTCTTCAATACTAATACAATACAATGTAATAAAATAACATATAATAATAAGAATATAGTTGTGATTTATTGATTTTCTATATACTTTAAAGACCGTAATATATTACAACTATAGGCAATTGTTTTAGTTTATTACTTTGTTCGAAGCCTTTTAATATAATAAATGCATTGTTTGTCACAAAAAAAAGTAAGGCATCGGAAAAATAAAATTTATTAAAATAAAATAAAATAAAATAAATTCAATTAAAATAAATATAATTTATTTATTTTTTTCCTTGAAAAAATAAATTAAGTCACTGAAAATTAATTTTAATCTCTCAATATAAATTATCGTATCTCAAATTAACATTTAAAAGAAATTTATTTTGAACCCCTTGAAGATCAACCTGCTAATGTCAGTGAGGTTTAGATCTTTTAAAAATTACCTTATTTTCAATAGAAATATTTTGCATACAATTAAAAGACGTAAGTAAGCACTAAATTTTAAATCTTATCTCTCAATGTATGCATTGAATTTATTAAGAATTCCTAGAAATTTTATTATAACGATTTTGAAAATTTTGGGGTGCTACAACATATATTCTAATTTAATAAGATAACAATTTCCACTTAACAATTTTAAATAATTAAAATAAACTACGTCATTGTATAAAAATAATATTGTTATAAAAAAAACAAATAAATATTTATAATAAAATATTTATAATTTATCTAAAATCACTTACCAAGAAAAAAATTTTCTTTTTTTTTCACAAGTTAATTGAAGGTATTTATTACATTTTCTGGTTATTTTACTAAAATATTTCGTTAATATGACCTTTTTAACTCAGCACTTTTTAATAATTAGTTTTTTTTGTTATTAAATTGACTTCAAGGGTTTGATAATTAAATTTTTATCAAACAATGAAAAAAAGTCGAATAAAATTGTTTTATTAATTTTTTATTTTATTTTGATTTTTAACTTTGTTAATAAAAGAAAAAAAGATAGCAATGAATTGTCTACATGAAACTACTACAAATATATATATATATATATAATAAAAAAAATTTCTTATTTCTGGGTAACGCAAAATAAGAGACTAGAATTCTCTTTCTTCCACAAATATTTAAAACTACAAACAATTTTTAAATTCCTGGTCCACATTTTTAAATAATTTAAATTTAAATGACACTATTCTATATCTGACACATTATAATATCATTTGAAAATTCATTCTTATGATGAGAATAACATAATCCTACACGAAATTTCTTAATTGATTTATAAGTGAAAGATACATAATGCTGTATAATAAAGTGGAACACCTTTTTAGAGAAAGATTTTTAAGCCTAAAAGTGCCAATAGGAAGAAAACAAAGCCTAAAATTATACTACATTATTTCTACATACATGGTTTTTTGTACGTAGACTCATATTTCAAAACCTTTCAGACATATGTGCCAAAACAACTATAACTACTTCTTTCTTACTACAAGCGGAATGATTATGGCGTGAAACTAACCACTGTGAAGGAGCATAAAAGTCACATTATTTCTTATAAATGTCCTGTTAGGCCACCCCAGTAGTGAAATGCCCCGCTTTCCTAAAGACTAAGAATTTCGTGTTTGAAAATGTTACTGGAAACTAATATATGATAGAAAAGTTCACAGCAAGTAAATACTTAAGTTAAGACAAAATTTTCTTTTCATATAGAAATCTAAGGGTCATAAAGAGCAATGTTTCCTGGTGGCATAAGAACCATTAACTTTATGATTTTCTTTCTTTTGATTTTTTACCACATAAAGAAATATATATCACTTTTATCAATATTTAAAAATAGTATATAAAAAAATTCATAAATTTGTATCGCTGAGCATGTTAAAAAACTACAAAAGGAAATAAATTTAAGAAATAAATAAAAAAAATATAAAATAAAAATAATTAATTTTTCTTACTTATATTCTTTTTTTAAAAAATATTTAAAAAATAAATTAAAACATACACTTTTTTAAATAAAAGAAGCCAAAAATTTAACAATTCAAGTATATTTCTAAAGAGCAATAATAATCAATTAAATTTTTTCCTGTTTTAAATTTATATTTTTATTTAGATTACTGCATTGCATAAATTTAATTTTATAATTTACAATATATAAATACAACAAAATAGTATATTTATAAAAAAAAAATTCTGATACTTCAGAATATATTATTTTTTAATTATCTCGGCTACATATAATTTAAATGTTGTCTTAAAAATTACAAGTAATTGTTTGTCAATAAGTATTAAAAATATTTGCATACAGTTACATATTCCTTACACAATAATGAACATTTTGTGCTAAAAGTATTAATTACAAATCACAATTAATATTTAAAATAAAATTAATTTCATTTGAAGCTATGTTAATTTAAATAAAGCATATGTAATTTGAATTAATAAATAATAAGTTTGTTAACAGCAGATATTTGTCGTTAAAGTTCTGTCAACTAATTAAATTAATTATTATTAATTTGTAGCAATTAAAATTTAAATAATTTAATATTTTCCTACAAGCAGTACTATTTAGTACTGTGTAACTACCATAAACATACCATGTAAAAATATACATAAAACTGCTTAAAGAAATTTTCTGACATAAATAGACCAATAATAATAATAATAATAATAATTTAGAAAGATTAATTCTAAAAGATTAAATTTAATTTGATGATTAAAATATTATTGTTATAAAAATTTTAAAAATTATTGTTTTTATTAGACATACTAACATTATATGGATCCTTTAATTCCTAAGATTCTTCCTACCTTCACAAACATCTATAATTTCTATTATATATGAATATTTCTAATGATTTTCTGTTCCCTATCTTTCCTAAGCTAACTACATTTAAGTTACCATTAAAAAGCAATATTCAGGGAAAATTGTCTCAATTAAAACCAAATACAAATTTATTACACACATAAATCCAAACCCCAAATGATCCAAAATACCAAACATTACAAACATAATTCATGCTTTAAAAAATTGCAGCAATTTACTTTCAAAGCGAGAATACCAATTTGTTGAGGCTAAATGAAACTTTTTAGCAGAAAAATGCCCGAAATCACCGCATCGACACATCCTAAGTGCCTTCACCAAGCTGTTCAGCATGTGACATGCCTGTCAACTTCAACAGACCACCCCGGAGATTCGGTAATTGGTCAACACCGACAAAATCTGCAATTATTTGCCGCTACCGTATAATTACACAACGTTTCATCCTTTTCCTCAGTTACACTAACTTTCAATTCCTCCTTGAGAGAGTATTAAGATTTATTGGGTGATAACACAGGCCAATAATAGCGGGATCAATCTAAAATTACAGGCCAGGAGCAAGGGATTAAATGCTTGGGAAGTACAAGGCTAAAGAAAAAAACTGATGTTTTTATTTATGTTTCCCAACGAAAAAATGTTTTAATTGAGGATAGCGTGGGAAATTGAACCATTTCCCCATTGAATGTTTGGTTTTCCATTATAATGCTGCGATCTGGTTTCAGATAATGGAGTGAAATGTGTATTAAAAAATAACGTTTCCCTGCGTGAATTAAATAACTAATTTAAAAATTAATTTAAATTTGTTATTAATTAATAAAGAGTTTTTGAAAAAAAAATATAATTGGTCTTACTTTTTGGGCAGAGTAGTATATAACATGCATAGACAACTTACCCTTATAGACTGCTGTTTTCATTTTTCTTTAAAAACTAAATTAATAATTAGCTGAAAAGTTGTAAGCTAGCTAGTAAAAGCTGTAATGTCATCTGTATTTACTGAAAACTATGATTGTAGATTTACAGAAAACAGAGACAATTAAAAGAAAATTATCCCAATGAACAATACTTTGATTAAAGGATCTAGTTTTTAAATTGTCCTACAATATATCTTTTTAAACAAAACAATATTTCTACATGGCTAAATAAAGATACTCAATTAGAATTATAAACATAAAATCTTTGTTAGTCAATGTTAAAATATAATCATTGGATAAAAATTTATTGAGAGTGCTCTATTGATGTTTAATGAAAAATAAGGAAAGTGAAATGACACGCACTCCGCGATAGACGCCACGATAATTTGACAAAATTTTAGTAATATCAATTATGCTTCTAGTTTATATTTGCTAAGACGCAACAATTGATGATTTAAAATTTGAAATTACTTCGAACATACTTTAACATAAAGAAAAATATATAATTAAATTATTATTAAATTGTTTATTATTTTAGATAAGAGTTTTGTGAAAAAATAAGAAACTAAAAATACTTTTTTTTTTAGGTGACACCTCAAGTTTGCCCCAACCATGAAGTAATTATAATACTTTTGTCCAAACACCAATACAGAATGGAGATTAAAGGAGCTTGGATACAATTGGACTAAATCCTCTATTACCAAACTGCAAGAAACCCAAATTCATTTTGTAATAATAAATCATTCTGATGATCACTTTGAAACATATAAATAATAAACGAAACCTAATAAACATTTTTACCTTATATAGCAACATAAATTATTTAAAAGTATCAAATTATATGCTCATTGAATATTAAAAAATTTAGCCTTTTATTTTTGTTGTTAGTCAATGATTATTCATTGATATGGAGAAGGAAGCTTTCAAATCAAGATATGTTTAAATAAGGATTTAGGATTTGTAACAGATATTTGAAACAGTTTTCGCGGAATTTTATTAATTAATATTTCATATTTTAACAATTTAAAATTAGTTGTAAAATTACTAAATTATGTCAAGATGTATAAAAAAAAGAATAAACAGATTTGTTTCAAATATCTCAATGGGGAAACACAAAATAAAGGTCAATTAACCACAAAACTACATAGTTATGAGCAATAATTATTCGTCACCGCGTCGCTAGTTCATCAAGTTAATTAACATTGAAGAGACTATAATTTACTCAACTTGAATTCGGGACAAAAATTCAAACATTTGCCACAACATATCAGGAAAGCATTCATCACCGCAACATTAGCGTCAACTTTTCTATAGTCCGCAACAATTAATGAACACAAACACGCAACTCAGAAAGCACGCCAATTATTTCTGGACACGCCTTTTTTATTGAAGTGACATGAGCATACACCAGTACTAGCTGCCTCATCACAAATTAAGAAAGAAAAAAAAGAAGAAAAAAAGAAGTACTACAACATGCTGGAAGAAGTATATCGCCGATCCTCAGGGCGTCTTCTGCAGAGGTTCCATTTTGACCTCGTGCAGTTTGCTCTGCTACAAGAAGACAGATAATCTTGTTCTTTGTCCAATAGTGGGTGGAGGAGACCACGATTTTTGAATGAATCCTCACAGGAAGCGGTGTAATCACAATGCACGTGAAGTGAGCGCGCGCCATCCACGTGGCAGAAGACCCCCTTTTTTTTACCTCAAGAAGATTCGAATGCTCACTCATTGTCCACCCCCATCCCGCAACTTGCAAGTAATTTTTTTTCCCTCCCTTCTTTTTTTTTTTTTTTTTTTTTTTTTCTTTATGCAATGGAACTCGTCATGAAAATTATGTCATTTTTTTCTGGTCAACCCGTGCTGCTGGTGCAGAAGAATGGGGAGTTCTACCTGAATTATAATTTTCTTCGAGGGAGATGGACCATTAAAGTATTAAACGTTTGCATGGTGAAGATCTCATTCTGTGGAGTGAGAAGTTTGTGGACCGCATGCATGTATTTGGGTTTTTATAATGGGTTGTTCGAATAATAATCCATTACTATTGATATTCAATTATGGTGACAGTGTCTTTTCTGTAAAGCTTAATAATTTTTTATCAGGTTGCAACTAAATTTCTGATCGTTTTCCCCGATTGAACTCAGTAGAAAAAAAGCCCATCAATTTCGATAAAACTAACGCTTTTCGCTAAGTTTTCGGAAAGCTATTTATTTAATCAGCTACATAGTCAAAATTATATTAAATGACATCTTACCATTCAGCTTTCCGACGTCTTTTAATTGGTTTTACCTTACAAAAAATGCACTTCCTTACAGCCTCTTTTAAGTCAGCCTAAACTCTACAAAAATGATTTTACAAGCTATTAATAAGATGACAATCTGAATAAGGTCAAGAGAATGTGATAAGTGAAGCGTAATTTCCCAACCAAACTCTTGCAATAAGAATTTTCGCATTGCCTCGTTATTTTCCTTGACATTTAATTCTCTTTTTGGCATTGAAATTCCTTTGCTGTTAAGTCATCCCCCCCAAAAAAATATTATTTTAATCATATTATTATCTGAAGGTTACTGACAGTAACCTTCAGATAATGTTTGATTGGATCTAAAAATTTATAATGAGCAATTCCTTTCATATCCTACAGTACACTCAAAAGAAATTTCTTTGGATGCAGATCACTTAGTAGCCATTGCCTTTTGCGCCTTTCCCTTAAAAATTTGAAAATGCGTTACATCTTGAAAAAAAATCTATTCAGATTTTTCTATAAATGAAATATTGAATTTAATTTCCTTTAAATGTTTATATAAGGACGAAATAATTTGATGACACACGAACGAAATATTGAATTTATTTTATGCCGAAATTAAATATACAATTAATAGAATTTTGAATTGTAACTTATGCAAAAATAATCCTAAATTCTATAAAACAGAAACAACGAATCATGTAATAGTTCAAGATTACTAAAAGTAGAATAAAGGTAAAGAAATAAAATCATTAAAGAGTTTTTTTATTTAACATTTTTAATTATAAATAATAATTGATAATATAAATTTCAATTTTTTTAACTTAAAAACTTCTTTTGAAGTTATTTATGTTGAGTGATAGAATTTAAATATGTCAAACAATAAAACATTGTATATGAAATGCCAAGTTACATTGAAATCAGCTTTCCTGAATTTAAATGGATCTTATGTTGAAAACCTTAAACCAATCAAAGCTAATTTCTTTGTAAAGGGCAGAGTTATTCACAAAATGTTGAAGTAAAAGAGAGTCGATATAGTACAAAAAACTCAGTTATGTTTACTACATCAAAATTGAAAGCACTAAACTAAAACCTGTATTAAAACAACATATTCTACTCTACAAGCTCATAATAGACTATAAAACTAAACTACAAATTTGAATTAGCATGCTATTTTGTTTTATGCTATGTTATTTATATAAGATTAATTTTTATAAATATGTGCCGAATAATATATGTTTTGTTGCTTTCCACAATTTTGTATCAATATTAACAACTGCTGATTCTGAAACATACATTTGCTCATTTCTTGCAATAAACAAATAAATACAAACAGAAGATAGCCTTACTTATCAAATGTCTAAGTTCTTAACAGCACATTGAAGCAATATAATATCTGTATATGTTAATATTTTACAAACAGCATTGCTTTCCTCAAAATGAAAATTACTAAATAAACTTTATTGAATTTACTAACAATTCTTTAAAAAATATTAAGTTATATTTTTAAACTTATCATACAATTCATCACCATTATTTACGCATAGAAAATTTTTTTTATCATTTATAGGGCTTCTAAACGATTTTACAGTTTTATTAGAAAGTCAAATGGAAATAAAGTCACAGAAAATTTATAGAATCATTCAAAAATTCAAATTCATTGTACATAATATATCTACACTATGCAATTTAAATTAAATTTTTTATCCCAAATAAATAAATATTTTGATTATGACATTTATAAAGTAATTGTAACCTAGCAATAACTTCTAACGTATAACTAACGTATAATATTTTATTTAGCTTATACAAATCTTTAAAAAATTATTACATTTTATACTTTAAGTTTTACAAAAAAATGAAATAAAATGAGATATAAATAGCTATTCATAAAAATATAAATAATGTGCGTAATAATATAAATTATTTGCATGAAGCTCTGCAAATAAAATAACTTATTTTTTTCTATAATAATCAATACTTTTACACATAATTTGATTTTGTGTTATAATTTACAGTATTTTTTTACAATATCAATATAAACATATGTAGTATCACCAACAGTTGTATTCATTGAATCTGAATGGCATTTTCAGTGATGGATGATATCGAAATTTATTATTTTCAGAAAAAACAATTATACTTGCTTCCAATTTTTCTGAGAAACTCCAAAACTCAAAACTAATATAATTCATTTTTCTTCCATCATTTCAAATTTTAATTTTTCTCTTTTTGAATATAGTCTTATTATAAAATACTGAATAAATGATAGCAAATGATTGAAACAACAGAATCCAACAAACATTAAAATACATATATGTTTCCACAAGCTTTGTCTTATTACATTTGACAAAATACTCTCTGTATTATTGTGCTCTGTTTGTATAATATAAATTATTTGAATAAATTCGTACAAAGGTGAAAATAGCTTTCATATTATACTCCTGTCTGGAGATATCCCTGGCGATATTTTTTTTATGGGAACCTCTTATGAATATTTAAAAATCTATACCACAATATTAATAAATTTATATCACAAAACTACTACAAAGCGGATTTCATGATTTTAAATTTGAATGTTACATGTTATTGTTACAATTAAAGTAATATAAAAAGATATCTTGAGATATATAAAAGATATCTCATTTTTTTATTGTTTTACATAAATATTATGTTACGTAAAATGAATGATAGCGATGAACCTTTTAATACATTTATTTCTCTAAATTGTTTTGAATTCAACGAATATTTGAATTATTTACATTTTTCACAGCAAAATTTAATAAAATAAAACATATATGGATTTACTGAAACTATAATAAGGAATCACATCTACCAACGATGCATATATTTTATCAAAAGATCCATACTTTTCTGGATAAATTTTTTGCTTCAATAGTATCTGAGACCCTCTAAGATCTGTAGCCTCTTACAAACCACATTTTTTTACAACCAGGATCTTACATAAGGATTTTTCATCAATTAATATCATGGCTAAAGATCCCCAATACCACCCAACGTCATCCGAAAAGGAGGGAAGGGAAAAAAAATCTAATAATAAGACCACAGTCCCAAGACATTACTTAATAGCAGCGGCACCAAATTCGGTGGGTGTTCTTTTCTGGGTGCATCGAACAATGGCAACTCAAAGTGAGTCAATGGTCTACCTGTAATTATTCACCAAGGATTCTGTAGGTTGTGATTTATTGGACTAAGAAGGCCCTGGATCCCTTTTAATGACAATACTTAGCGCCGCCCTACACTGTTGAAGTTGTCTCTTTGAATTCGGGTATCCGCCCGGACACAGAAAATGCATTATTTTCGGATGGAAAAGCTAAGGGGCCAACCATGGGGGACTTGCATCTTTCCTTCTAGAAAAAAGATAGCGGCACAGTACAGAGGTTTAAAGATTGAAAGAAGTTTGGATTGTGCCATATTCGTTCCAGATGATCAATCCTTTAAATAAGCTTTTGATGCAAGACATTTCAGATGGAAAGTAATTTCTGAGTAATTGAAATGAATGAGATGAAATCATGTAACACAGTGGTTTAAAACTTTATGCATTTATGCACATTGGTTTCTAACTTTATACAAAACTCATGCGATTTATTGCATTTATATAATAAAATATAAGTTTCATACAATGTTGTTTGCATATTTTTTTACGCATTGCTTGTAGGGACGTTGAAATGTTTTAAATTTAGCAAGGTTCTTAAAACACGAAAGCAAAGAAACTTAATTAATAATTCAAAGGAATTATCAAAAAGGTTTATGTCATCATCATCAATTTATTAATCAATTTCATAGATTATTCACAAGTAATCAACAATTTTATATATAATAACTACTATATAAGTGAAGCTATATATTTTTAAAGATAATGTGTGAAGAATTTTAATGTTTGAATCAATTAAATTATGTATAACTAAAATTATAATTTATGGGTTGTTATTGCTTTCGTTTCCTTGAAGAACCTTATTCACGTCTAATTATATTGTAGAGATGATAAATATCTGAAAATTCACTTCTCTTCTACAGGGTTACGATTTTGACATATACCACTGCAAATTAGAACAAACATCCGTAGTAGTAGTAGCATATTAAAGTTTATATCATTCATCAATTCCAAGGAAGATTTTTTGAATTACAGATTTCACTTCTGATACTGTGATTAGACATAGGAAGTATTATATTGAGGATTTCGAGATAGAATCCTTCAGTTCAGAAGAGCGATCTTTTAAACATTAAGCTACCAGACTCAAGTATAGATCCTCCGTTGTGTATTGGCCCTGAATTGTTAAGATCTTTTATTACAGTATGTTTAAGTTACTTATTGTTATCCTTCACTTACAGTATGTTTTTAATCAATTGCATCAAAAATAAAATGTATTATTTCAATTTACATCATCATGGATATTTAATTACGTAATATTTGTATTGTTAAATATTTAAATATATTGTGCACCGCACTATGTTTTCGCATGCATGCTTTAACTTAAGCTCACATCATGATGACGCATTTTAAAACTTATCTTTATTTGATATTCCTTTTTTATTGTTAAAAAATGCCTTTGTGTGGCTGTCACTTAAAAATAATATTGTTACTTTTTCGAATATAGAAACCTATCATTACAAACAATGCCTATTATGAACTGCAAAAACAACCCAGAGGAAAAAAAAAAGAAAATAGTTAAGAACATCTAATTAATCTTCAACACACCCACATGCGGAGGAATTGTAGGTGGCACAAAATAGGCAAATTCATCTTATTTTTAATAAATGCATACTCTCTGAATTTCTTTGGTTCACCCTTTTTTTACCGAACTTCAACCGATACTGGAAAAATAGGAACACGCCCACTATCCCTCCTTTCAGCCAATCATCTTTAAATGATTACTGGTAAACTTCATGTAGGTATGTACATGTACCCTCGAAGAATGCGACAGTTCGTTTTTTTTATTTTTAAAAACGAAAACAACTAAAAACCGATCTATCTAATTTTGAGTTTGTATACTTTGGTGGATACAACATTCAAGTCGTCCGCCTACACTTATCTATAGTGGGGTTCGAACTACCTTCTTTTTTCCCTTCCTCCCCGGGCAGTTTAAAAGATGAGGTCATCGGGTCCGGAAGGGGAGGTTCCCCTTTTTACATTCATAAAAGGACAAGTCGTCCTCTAAAGAAAACGATAATGTCCTCGATAATGATAATTGACTAATGATTGTGAGTGGGTATCCTTTCTTAGACTCAGATAATAACAATAATGGAGAGAGAACAGACGAGTCGACTCCCTAGCGAAGTGGTCTGCCAAAAAAGAACACCATGAAGAGAGAAAAAAAAAAGAATGAAGTAGAGTGCTGTGATTGGATCAGGACATATCGAACATCATTAATAGGAATCAAAAATAACTTTAGGTTATCAACTTAAAGAAACGATTGATTTGGTTCTAGTTAACAATCAATGATTAATTATACTTCCTAATATCACTGCACATTCCAGGCGGCTTTTGTGGTGCATCTTTCAATTTCAATGACTATTACACCTCAAACTTCGGATATCATCATATCGAAAAGTTGAATAAATGTAAGACAGCTCCCATATTGTAAATATGTCTAATTGAATTCATTTGTGAAAATATTTTTTTCTTCTAAATTTGTTTTAAACTACAAATATAAGATAAGTGAAAAATTCATCAATACAATTTATTATTATTATTATTTTTTTTGCCGGCAAATAATTTGTAAAATCAACAAACGAAAAAATAAATGATAAGAAATAATGTAATGGAAATGATGATGAAATAACAGATTTTTTTAATGCAGAGTCAAGCCATGAAGTTTTCATTGTCTAGTTTTTTTATCATACGCTGAATAGCATAAAGTTATTATCAAATTTTCACATTGAAGTATTATTAAACAACAACCATGGTATTTTTTGTACAATATTTCGATGATTTTATTGATGAAATTTGAATGCCATTTAAACAAATTATAAGAAAGGTAAAATTGCTCCAATTTTAAACTGCAATCTCCAATACCATCCAATGTTAATGATTAATTATTCTACTGAATAGCATTATGGCTAATATACAGGAACCGTATAGAAGGCATTATCATAAAATGAGTCATTTCACGTTAAGATAGGAATTTTTAGGTATGATAATGGCCATTTTTTTGCTCAACAGAAAAAGATAATTTTTGGTAGGATTGAACAATTCAATATATATGTATAAAAATGGATGCAGACACGTGGACATCCAGACATCCAGCATCAACTTATGAGCCATGATGTTTAGAAATCCAATTTTTTTCTCTGGATTTCTTATTTTTATCAAGGAGCAACAAAAAAAAAATATTAGTTTTTTTAATTAAGTCAAATCTTTATATTTTTTTAATTGTTAGTGCTTCGTAGCTGGCATTTCTGGTGATATGACGGTAATTCTCTGGTGATATGACGATAACTCTCAGTGATGATATTAAAATACCACCACCAAATATTTTTTCGATTTTTAAGTGATTGTTCATATCCTTCTCTGATATGGAGTACATGAATAATCATTTCGGAGTAACCTATACTCCGGCCCAAAGTAAGTTGTTCGATCAATTTTTCGTCGTTCTCGCAATGCAGAAAGCTGATTAAATTCAGAGGGCCAGAGAGCGTACAAAAATGCACAGATTTTAAGGGTTTTTAGTCTTTCTATCTTCTGAAATGACAATTTTTCGAGTTAAAAATTTTTACAAAATTTTTTTATGAGGTAGGGAGGTATCAGGGAAATTTTTACGTGTTTAGCTGATAATTTTTCTGAATTAAGGTAATCAAAGTACATTCATGTCCATCAATTAAGGACAATGAAGTTCAGGCAAAGAAAGAGACAGAAGCAAAACAAATTTGACTTATTTGTAAAGTCTATTTATTGAACAAAAGGTAAAGAGCAAAAAAGATGCTATATGTTTGACATAATTAATAAAAATTGCGATTTTTACTCCCTGGAGCAAATTTTAAAAAAGAATCAGAATAACATGGAAAAAAACAGTATACAGTGTACATTTCAAAAGACAGTATAACATGGTTAGTATGATGGTTAATATGGAGTATGTCTCCCGGACGATGCAATACAGACCTTACAACGCCTAGGCATGCTGAGTATCAAATTATCAATCTGATCTTGGGGAATATTACACCACTCATCAAGCAATGCTCTCCGAAGTTCCGGTTGACAGGTGGGAGGGGGTTGACGGGCTGCAATTCGTCGACGAAGCATATCCGACACATACTCTATTGGATTCAAGTCCGGTGAGTATGCTGACCAATCCATACGGGTGATATCGTCCAATTGAAGGCATTCGTCTACAATTTTTGCACGGTGAGGACGGGCGTTGTCATCCATAAACAGAAATTCAGCACCCATGGCCCCCCGAAACAAACGTACATGTTGTTCCAGAATGACATCCCGATAGATGTGGCCTGTCATCGTTACACTCTGAACATGCAGGTCAGTTCTGGAACCAAGAATAATTGCTCCCCAAACGAGCCATCCTGCACCACCGTAGCGGTGTCGTTCAATGGTGTTCTCTTGGTGGTAATGGGTACCTGACGCTCTCCATATGAAATTCCGGCGAGAGTCAGACTGCAAACTAAACCTGGACTCGTCAGAAAACATCACACAAAATCACTGTTGCGGTGTCCACAATGCATACTCTCTACTCCAGGTTAATCGCAGGCGACAGTGAGTTGCGGTAAGTGGAACACATCTGACAGGCCTACGAGCATATAGACCAATGTGCCCTAAGCGTCTGTACACGGTCTGCCTTGAAACTGTCGTACCGGTAGCTGAAGAGAGCTGACGAGACAGGTCTGATGCTGTGCTCCGTCTGTTTCTTTTGGCAGTAACTGTTAAATGCCGGTCCTCATTCGGCGTTGTAACTCGGGGGCGACCTGTGCTGTAACATCTACTCACATTACCATCATTAGGGAATCGTTGCCAAAGCCTGGAGATGACACTCTGGGCGATTCCAAGTTCCTCGGATACTTACAGCTGGGTACTTCCACATTCCAGGCGTCCGATAATTCTACCACGTAAAAAAATCATCCAAATGCTTCCTTTGTGCATAACTATACGGTTATTGCACTGAAAGGCTTTTAAAGCGCTTGTGAACAATTTTACTTCTTTGCCACCATTTCTTATATACCCCTCTCTTACACTCTCGTCATTGTGACGTACTATCCGCGCCATCTGGTGGTTTCCTGTAATTTGCATATTCTTCTTCAAGATGTGTGTGATAATTCTACAGGTGAAATTTTTATTTTCGAGTTCAATTTCTGTGTGATTCTGAATTATCCTTAATTTATGGACATGAGTGTAAATATATATATATATATATAATTTCATAAATACCGGCTAACGAAGGGCCATACCTTCTAGTCATTAGTGAATTTCGAAGAAATCAGTAACAAAAGACTGTTTTCACTCCAGCTTAATAAGTTGAGCTATATTTTTACTTTCTAACAAATGTAAATGGCTCTTTTTTAATTCAGATCAAATTAGAAACTTTCTAACAATTATTAAATTTAGATGAGTTTATATCTTCGATACAATTTAATTTCATTTAGTAATCATCTCTTAAAATTTAATATTCATTTATCAGTCATGCTATAAAGATCTGATACAAAGATCGCAGAACAAAAGCAGGTGTTACGATTGATTGTCGCAATGAGATGTTTCAATTTAACAACTGTTGTGAATATCCAACTTCAAATTGGATTTTCAGTGCAAGAGTCAATTAGCTATACTTTATCCTCTCCAAGACGCTAATCACCCTTTTCTCGAAAATAGTCCAGAACTATTTTCAAAAGAATGAAAACAGTGGAAATGGTGCACCAACCAGACAAAAGAAAAAGAAATGCCTCCACCCTCTGTACGAGTCATAATGAAAGAAAGGTGCTGCGGTGACACATGTACACACTTGCCTTTATCAGAAGTTTCAGAGTTGAAACCTGACACTTGAAGCCAATTCTTTGTGCTACTTCTCACTGTGAGAAGTTGCACAAAGAATTCCGATTCAGTTGACGACTTTGAAAAACTAGCATTATAAGTAGACTGAACTTAAAAGTGACTAATAATATTATATTATATAAGGATCAGATTATATTCGATGCAGTAATGCGTCTGTTTTATAGAAGTTATTGGCCTGTATGACCTGAAGAAAAACTGCAAAGATGCCCAAAGAAAAATTGTGAAAAAATGATCACATAATAAAATTAAATTCAACATCTCACCGATGGAAAAGCAATAAAGCTTAATGTGATTCGCTAAAAAGATAAAACAGGTTTAAAGATATTTTAATATCATCATCAAGCATAGCCAGCGCTAAGTCACATGAGGCAAATAGACAGTGGCATGTACGAATTATTTAACAAATAAAATATAAGATTTTGTTTTAATTTAATGAAGCTTATCAAAAATTTTCACGGCTATTTTCACCACACCAGAAAAATCCAGTAAAAAATTGGACTTCTAAATATTTCAGATTTTTAGTTATGGTTGAGAGAACACATATTTATTTTTTTTACATATAGATAAAGAACCCTTAACGTTTAATTCGCATAGTGAATGATATATTTGAAATTGAAGGATAGCTTTAAAAGCTGAAGACAAGCAACTGTTAGAAATAAGAACTGGTCTGCACTTAATGAAAATATATATTTTAACGTCCAACCAAAGCATCTGCTACACACTACAGACTATTAATTGAACATAATTATCTACTAACCCTCTATATTGTATCAAATTTGTAAATTATCTGGAATAATTATATAAATCGCGTTAACCAATGGCAAATGGAAATGTGTTTTTCACTTAAATTTACAGTAACATTAACTCTAAATGTAAGTGAAAAATAGATTTCAAAGAAATATTGCATCATCCAAACAAAGTATTGATAGGTTGGTGAGTAATACTTTAAGACAGGAGCGTACGGGCTTGTGAAGGCTGTGGGCATCATGTACTCACTTTAACTTGCCCACCAGTCCAAAAAAAAATCCAAAGTTATGTAGCATGGATATATATATATACAAAACATTAAGTAATATAATATAATAAAAAAGCATATGAAAAATATGATGGGAGATATTACAGAATTACAATGATTGTTTTAGTATTTAGTTAAATTTTTGTAAGAATCAAAACAAAAAAGATTGCTAAAATGATTTTTATTTATAATTTTTTTAAAAATTCATGCCTAAAAAATATTTGTTTACAAATATGCAACAGATTCTAATAAATTTGCGCATTTTAATATATTATATAGTCCCAGCTACATCTACTTTGTATTACG
Organism: Caerostris darwini; assembly: GCA_021605075.1. Lineage (NCBI taxonomy): Eukaryota > Metazoa > Arthropoda > Arachnida > Araneae > Araneidae > Caerostris > Caerostris darwini. The sequence continues at coordinate 281,073 of BPLQ01014549.1, forward strand.
CGATTTTAAAATTTCACATGTTTTTGGTAATATTAACATAAAGATAAAAAAAAAATGCATAGTAGATAAGGAAGTTTAGGTTAACGTGTTACTAGAAAAGGATGTTATTTTCTAAACTACAATACTATGTTATATCTTCTACTGAAAAAAACAGTTTCTAATATTTAAATGCTATTAAACTCGGGCTAGTTTATATTCCTTGTTCTATTATACTCATCTTCAAAGTGTGCTACGCCTATCTTTGAAAATGCAACGTGATGCTTGCGATTACGCCAAATAAGTAAACTTAATATTACTTGCGAGTATATGACCGTGTACCACGTTAGTGATAGTTGTGACGTTCACTAGTCGGTTTTATCCATATATACAAATTTAGTAAACACAGCAATGAAAGCTATCTTACCATGTGATTCTATATACAAGTAACATTTTCTAAAATGACAACAATTGATTAATAAATTACATTTAGAACCTGATCTTCGAATTGAATTAATACAGAGCATCAATTCAGATTTTTCCCTACATTATCAAACAAATGCAATAGCATTAAATTTTAATTAGAATTGTAAATTTGTAATTTAATTTAAATCTATGTGCATTGTTTAATTAATAGATGAGAAACAGACACTATATGTATATTATACTATTATTTATACTATTATATGTATATTATACTATTATATGTATATTATACTATTTATTATATGGGGTACAACTTCAATTTATTTTCGTCTCAGGAATAAGCGATAAAAAAGTTTGGAGATCGCTAATTTACTGTATCAATGCTGTATAATGCAACTTTCTTTGTCACTCTTTGAAAAATAAAGATGCAATAAAAATTATATTTTCTGCTCCATCAACTTAAATTCAGATGTTAGTACTAAATTTAACATGCTAGAGAATTGATCTTAAAATTTTTTCAAGAGCTGAGTTTTTTGCCTACTGAGAGAAACGGTACTACTAAATGAATAAATACTGAGATAAAAGATTATTTCAAAACAGAATCAAATGGAAAATTAGTGTTAATATTACAGTCTGTTATTCAGTAGTCTTGAATCACATACTGAGGCAAAATGATCTAATTTTTACTTCAAAAAAAAATAGTGTGATATTGTTAATATGGAGATGTAGTGTAGAAGGAGTGTTGAAGAAGGCGATGTAGTTTAGAAGTTAATTCTGAAATCGTTGTGCTCTTATTCTTGAATTATCAAAAAATATATTTAAATTAAATTAATGAAGAATCACGTGATTTCCGTAATAAAAGTCAATCCAATTTAGCTCTTAAGTATTCTCATTGGAGTAGGAGCTTTGGAAAAGCAAGGGATCGAAAAGAACAAAAAAAAAAAAAAAAAAAAAAAAAATGAATATTTTAATAACTGAGAAATTTTGCTAAATTAAAACTTCCCAATTCACAAATTGAATGAAATTCTTTCTGGGGATTATTTGCTTCTAGTATAAATACTAGAAGCAAATAATCCCCAGAAAGAATATAGACTATTTTCTTAGAAGGAAATGAAATATTGCAATTTAATATATTTTGTTAATTGTGAAAAATTTTTTGTTTATTTTCCCTTTTCTTTAATGTAACATACTTTTATAATTATTATAATCAGAAATCAACAGATACCACAAAAATTTTTTTATATATTTTAAAAATATTTGATTTGAACTATTTTAAACAACTAGCTTTATTTAAAACCGTAAAACAAATTTAACTATATTAACAATTAATTTATTAAAATATATTCGAGTTCAATGCAGAATAATTCTGGAAGCAATGTTTTCCAATACGTTATTGCAACTTTTAGTAATGCATCATTATTTATTGTCATATAATAGCGAAAACTGTTTAATAATTTTATATAACACAATGAAATTTGTTTAATACAAAATTCTGCTCATAAACCTTTTATGAGTCAAAAAAGTAAGATTAATTGTGAATTTCTCATGAACAGTTTAAATGCATTATCTGCAAGCAATAATGAAATGTTTGACTTTTCTCATCATATTTTAAGATAAAATTAACATTATATAATTACAGAATTTGCCAGATGAGCTAGATATTAATTAAGAAAATCTTTGCAGCCAGTAACTAATACGACAATTGAAATTACCACATATGCATTCTGAGAAGCACTACCACATTATATGTAATCTAATGTTTTTTAATTATCGTTTGTTTACAGCATGCAAAAAAACTATACTGACTGTACTGTACAAACTTTTAGGACAGGTTAAGAGATTTAACGACTCAGCATTATATAGCAATACAAAATAAGTAATGCTTTTCTAACACTGTAGTATACACAGAAAATACCAGGAATGAAAGCACACCATGTAAGTGAATATGCAATTGATTAATTAATGTACATCAACAAGAGTGATAAAGGAAAACTACGAATGTATGTCCTTTTCATGCAAAATCTTCTACAAGATACTTCGGCATTCGTCTGCTCGAATTTTGATTGCCTTAGCAGTCTTCTCCATTTCTGAGCCTGTTCATAATTCATGACGACTCAGTGGAAAGAACTTCTATCAGATAACCACCAAGGCAAATGTATAAAGAAGCTATACCATTGCGTACGCCTCATCGGATATCGTTGATCGTGCATATGCTAAGCCATTTGACCGCAATCTGTGACCAAATGTATATGCGCTAATTCCGCGTTCGTATGATTATTATGAATGCGGAATTAGCGGATATATAGTATATATAGTGTGACGAATTAGTATTAGCGGAAATATAGCTAATTGTAATAATAATAATTAATAATAATTAAATTGTAATGTATAATAATAATACCATATATTATACCGCTGCGTAGAAATGAAGGGATACTGCAAGAACGCGGGAGACTACTTCGCCTGCGTAACTTCAAATTCATCATTGCAATCTGATTATGAGTCGTCTATGTGTACTCTACCTCTCTTAAGAGTTTGTAAACCTGGTGTCTAATACTGTGTCTAATATTTTCATTTATCTTCTTGTTTCCGATATGAAAAAGCTTTCTAATATGAGAGAATTTCATTAAACATTTGCTCCATAAAATCAAATGTACTATGAAAAAGTAACATAGTAGCTTATAAAATCAATCATGCTATGAAAAAGTAATATAGTTTAGAAAATCAATCATACTATGGAAAAGTAACGTATCTTATAAAATCAATTATACTATGGAAAATTAAAGTATCTTATAAAATCAATTATACTATGGAAAATTAACGTATCTTATAAAATCAATTATACTATGGAAAATTAAAGTATCTTATAAAATCAATCATGCTATGGTAAAGTAATATAGGTTATGAAAGCAATCCTGCTATGGAAACGAAACATAGCTTATAAAATCAACCATACCGTGGAAAAGTAACATAGCTTGTAAAATCAAGCATGCTATGGAAAAGTAACATACCTTATAAAACGAATCATACTGTGGAAAGGTAACATAGCTTATAAATCAATCAAACTATAGAAAAGTAACATTTATAAAATCTGTCATACTATGGAAAGGTAAAATTCGTTATTATGTAACGAAACCCCATTAACATTATTATCAAAACCGCATGTAATAAGTAAAACTATTAATTGAATAATAAAGTGTACAAATTTTACATCTTTTTATTTGATCTTTACTACAATTAAATTATATTCATTTTTTGCAGCACGTGTTTAATGCATAAATACATAATTGCTTTCTTATTAAGCTGTTGAACAGAAGCAACCCCATAGTCTGAATACGAGTGTTCTTAATAGGACAACAACAGAAATGATACTTTTTGACTTTAAACTTCCCAAACTAAACAAATTAACAGATTCTTAGAAAACGTGACAAAACCGTATAATTTTACTGAAAAAAAAACGAAATTTTTTTTTAAATTACACGAAAACAAATTATGTTCTTTAAAAACAATGAAATAAAAATAAAAACGAAGTTGCCACTGACTCATTTGAAACCTAACCACAAATATGTGACCTTTAAAGATTATTGCAAAGCAACCATTTATTTCTTATTGTTCTTTTATTATTCTATCAATGCATGCAAGTTATTTAGCACCAAGGAAACTGCAAAAATTTCATGTTTCCAAATGATTTTGCAATTTAAGATAATTGACTTCTAAATATCATACAAGGATGGTATGGTAATGATTAATAAAAAAAGTTAAAATAAAGAAGCTAGGTGTTGAGTCAAATATTATGTTGATTATTTACCTTGCAAGGTTCTTGGAGTTTCCTTTCTTGTGTAAAAAATTAAGAAAATTTGACAATTAAAAATTTAACTACTGCCTATTTATCTAACAAACTACTATCATACCTCGTGAAATTTTAAGTCAATCTCAATCATAAGAGATAATTGTAGTTCATATATTTATTTATTTATTTTTTAAATACTAGCTACCTTAAACGATTTATTGGTCAACTTTATTAATTAGTAACTTGATTTCTACTTGACTATTCTTAATGTTCTAATGACCGTAATGTACTTACAGATGATTTAATGTATAATTAAAAATGTATAATGCATAAAAAACATTGTATAGTAAAAATCAAATAAATAACGTAATAATAAACGCATAGTAAATCTATAAATAATGTATAATATATATCAAAAAAGTATTTTCCACATAACACATTAATTAATCGTTAATTTCATCGTAATTTATAAATTGTTTGCATAAAATGCTTAAAAATATGAAACAATTTCAGTTAAATTATTTCTATTGCTGATGGAAATGATTTTAAACGCATTTGTAACTGTAATGGTAATAAAATTGTGTTAATTACCAGCAGCATTAAAATTAAAAGGCAGAAAATTAATAAAAAATCTTATTAAAAAAAGCATTTAATGTAGATTCTCGAAATATTCACATTCAAATATGCAGACGTGTTCAATAGGCTTAAATTATATGCATTAATAGTTTAGAGCAAATGCTTAAAATAAGGGCTCGGATTAATAGCGATATATTAATCGATGTAACTCAAAGGAATTATATATATATATATTTTTTTTTTAATAATCAATGGAATTATTGAAGTTATAACAAGAATAAACAAGATCTTTTTTTAGATTCCACGTTATGCTCTGCTTGTTTAAATAGATTCTTCTTCTTTTTTAATTTTTGATTTTAAAAATAGTTGACTTTAGGAAAAAAAGTAGTATTGGAGTAAAAATTATAGTTAAAACATATTTTAAAATTTTTTAGCATTTAAAAAAAAATATTTGGAGAGCAACTAAGAAAATTGCATTTTTTTCCAACAATTTTAACTTTGAATAATAAAATATAGAAAATTTTTGAAATAAAGAAAATTGAAATCTTAAATTTATCTACTGTCACTATTCATGAAGATTAGCTTATTTTGAATACTTTTTTTATTTAAATCAAAATGTTCCATCCTATTAGGTATTATTTTCAGATTTACCCTATTCCGATTTAAAATTTCTTTTGCACTTGATAATAATAAATAGTTTCTAATTTAGTTTCTTCCAAACTTTTGAGTAGCTTTAAAGTAATAAGTCGTGTTGAAGTTGTCGTGTTACAAATCCACAATCGTATTATAATTGATAAGAATATGTTATATTGAGCAACGTTGTTTTGCAGGAAAACTCTGTTTTAATGTGAAATTCAAGGTAAATGTCAAATATTCAGACAAGATATGATGACTCAGATTATTGCATTTCAGTGCATTATCTAATGAATTTTGTTAATTGAATAAATCTTCACATGCTCTTAATTGAAATTAAAATTATGACTGGGAATTTTAGTTAAAACATATTTTAAAATTTTTTAGCATTTCAAGAAATATCTGAAGAGCAACTGAGAAAATTGCTATTTTTTTCGACTATTTTAACTTTAAATAATAAAATATAAAAAAAAATTGTAAATATGAAGGAAAATAATCTCTAGTAGAATTTTAATTAAAGACCAAAAATGTAGATTTTTTTTTTCCAAATAAAACTTAATTCATCGCTAATTTCATCGTAATTAAAAAAAATTGCGTACTGAAAAATATTAAATAATTTTAGCTAAACTTATTTTATTATTGCAAGGAATGGTTTTACATCTTTCATTTATTAGTATTTTTGATAATAAATTATCAGCGCAGAATTACTGATGTAATAATTCATAAAACCCTCTCTAGTATATAATAATTTTTTTCAAATATTCTCAACTTACTTATAAGAAATATTAAAAAAAATTGCATTATTCTTGTAATATAACTTAATTAAAAAATTTTTTTAATATTTTTCTTTTGATATCATAGTTAATAATTTTTTCCTTTTTAAAAATTACAATTACTTACTATTTATTTTGGAATCTGATATGTTGCAAACGTTCATAGAATACTTTTAATTCATTAAACTTATCTGTTTGATCTTATCCGTTTAATGTTATTTAATTTGTCGAGTTCATAAGAAGTATCTTCTCACTGCAGAGCGTGTTTTATTGCTTACATATTCCCAGATTCTAAAACTAAAGTGTTGAATCAGAGCTATACTTGTAAGACGGAGTAAGTTTTTTATATAGCTTTAATTAGAACTTTAAAATTACATTTTAAGTTAATTATTATGAGATAAAATTTTACGTATCATATAGTATACAAAAATTAAATTAATTATATCTGATCATTAATTATAGGTAAAATAATAGTAAAAATAAGACTAATCCTTGAACGTAACATGCGCTTTGTAATTTCATATGGTTATTTTTTCTCGGTTTCATATGGTTATTTATATTTATATATATAATGTAGAGAGAGAGAGAATTTTTGTATACTTTTGCGTTAATTTGTATGCTAAACTCTTTAGTTCTAATATATATATATATATATATATATACAAAAGCATATGCACACAGAGAGAGAGAGAGAGTAAATCACCTGAATTTATTAATTTTAATTGAAAACTTTTCCATTACAAAAAAAGAAAAAAATCTCAAAATTTTGGGTGGCAGCTGTCAGTAAAATTTCACCAATTTTTATTTTGTTAATTCAATGATATTTACGGTTTTTGCTGTAGAAAAAAAATATTTTAATGTTTAAATCCTTTCCTTAAAATTCAACTGAAACAATCATATTAATAATTGTTGATGTTAGTAAAATAACACTTTTAAGTAAATAAAAACTTATTGCTTTCTGTTATTTTCAAAATACTATTGAAATAATATTTGAAAACTAAACTATGCTTTTATTCAAAAATCTTTAGCACAATCAAATAGCACATAAACCCGACGCCATTATTAATGTATTATTTTAGGTTATTAAAATTATTTCAAATTAAGATTACTTTTATATATTTAATATTTAATAAAACTTTAAATTGGCAAAAAAAATAAATAAATAAATAAATAAAAATGTCTTAATTATTATAATTACTAAACATTAAATATGATATTATCTTTGTTTTCTTATCGAACATTAAGAATAATTCCTTGGCATAGTAAAGTTGCACAAAATAAAGGAAATAATTAATATTTACCAGGATAAAAACAATTAATCAGGATAAAAACAACGAAATAAACTATTTATTTAGTATCAAATAAAAACCAACAGCACATTAAATACTAAATAGAAAAATTTATCAGATTTGTATCGCAAACTATTTTTCTTGATATTATGAGATCTCTAATTACTGAGAAACTTATCTTTCTTACACTTTCACTGATTTTTTTCATCGCTTTAGTACATTTCCATATACGGTCTCAAAAAATTTTTAAAAAAAGTTAAAACTTTCTCTCTTATTAAGCGTATAATAATAACAAAATAATTATTCGCATTCATATTTGGCACAAATACAGTATGGCGCAGAGAGTGCAGCTTTGATTCATTTCACACCACCCTTGTGCCAAGATCTTCAATGAAGGGCGTTTTACTCAACCCTTTGAAATCTGGAGAAAAAGAACTATTTTAGATTTTGTTGATTACTAGTACAATGCGCCACTGAAAGATGTAGGATGGTGAGTTTGAAAGAAAATCTTCAAAATTCACTCCTCACTTCTTCTTCTGGAAAGACGCGTGGGACAGAGGAAAGAATCATTTATTGATGATCAGGCGTGACTTATGATGGCAAAAGATTCGATGACTCTTTGGTTCGACAATTGCTTTTTCTTTTTTCTTTTTCTTCTTTATTGTGTTCCTTTTTGATGGAACAAATGGCGTTTTAAGGGAGAAATGGCTTTTCATCGCGTAGGGGCCTTCTGTCCTCCCCCCTCCCCCCCATATTCGAGTGGGTTTCCAAGAAGAGGTGAATGTTACTCAGAGGACCAAAGGTTAATGTTTAACCAGCTCACGCGAAAGAACAATTAATGCAGCAGAATGCATTATACAAAACTATCACTTTTTCTGGAAAGAAAAAACCAGCACATGAATAGAGATAGGATAGAGCTTCAACACCAACACATTTGCCAAAAAGGTCGTTTTGCTTTCTCAGGAGTCATTAGCCCATTTATTGCTCCTTAATAAGAGATGACTCCTACGTAAAGTAACGATAATGATGTTTGTAAGACGTAGTCGACTATTGTGATTTCTTGAATAGTGACTTAATTCTTTATAAATAATAAAAAATTGTCTGATATATATTACTTGACCTCGATTAGGATTCAAGGAAATATTACCCAATATTTTTTAAAGCTTTTAATAAGAAGCCAATGCGTAATATCTTTGTATATGCAGGTAGACGATGCATACTAAATATAATAGTAAAATTTGTAGAAATTTGTCACAAATTAAATGATTATAAAAAAAAATCTTCAAATGTGTATTAATAGAAATAAACATGCCGATTCCGTTACGAAAAGAATTTGACAGTTGTATTTAAACTCCTGCAAAACTAATCTTGCAATTTACTGAGATTGACAGAAAAAAAAAGATGTTTATGCAAAGTTAATAATTAATTTATATAGTAACAATAATAATAATAATATAGGGTTTAAACCCTTAATAATAGGTGTTTTTAGTATATTGCCTTAGACTAAGAAAGAAGATATGTTTTAGTTTTGTTTATATGATTATTTATATTTATGACAATTTTTATTTTCAATTACAAGAGTATTTTAAAAATATATTAAGATGTGCTCTTAGCAAATTAAAATCCGCTCATGAATATATAAATTCATCAGCATCATCAATTAATATTCATCAGCATCAGCATCAGCATCAGCATCGGCGCAACAGCTCCATGGTGGACCAAGGCCGTCTGCGTACAGGCAAATTTCAACACAGGAGATGCTTTTTTTTTACAGGTAGGTGTGGCAACCTACGCCCGACAGTTATATTAGACCGGCACCTAAGGTTAAAAGTGATTTCCGAACCATTACAAGCATCCATGGCATCTCCGGGACTCGAATCCGATACCTGTGGCACCGAGTGACAGAGCTCTAGTCACTTAGCCATTAGGCCCCAATGCGTAATATTAGGTTATTCATTCTTTTTCCGAGAATTTCATTCATTTCAAATTTTAGTATTTTTTAAAATTATTATTAATGTATAGAATAATAAAGATTCTTCAAGGATACGCTGTATATTGAATAGACTTTTGTTAAGCCCTTCATTTCCCTGAGTAAATAAAATAGGCAGTTCAGTTCTCATTTTTTTATTACAGAGGAAAGGCATCATCAGTATCCCATTCTATGATACTAGTTATTTCTAATATACAAGGTCCCCACCATGTTCTAGTGAAATTTTGATAACATATTTATAACATTTGTATAGCAACGTAAAAATTAAAAGTTAATAAAAAATAATTTCTAATGAGTTCTATTTAATAAATATTGTAACTTTGTTAATATTATAGCTGATACTGATAGAGATGATACAAAATATAATTTTGTTGTAGTTCTTCATCTTAAATCTTACTGAAGTTCTAGAAAATTTATTGATGAAATGTCTCTGTTTTCTCCATATTGAAAATTAAAATGTTGACCAGAACTCCATTTTAGAATAGTATCTTATTTATATATGATTAAAATAAACAATTAAAATGACCTATTCATTCACATATAACATTTAAAGCACAAATATATAAGATTAACACATGGGTATTACCAAAAAATTGATATAGCGCTGTTTTTATTCCCTGAAATAATTGAAATTTTAAAGGAATAAATAAGATTTAAAAAAAATTCTAAGTCTAGTACTCTATTATCATGATTTAGCGTGGTTCAAACAATAAGGTTGCGATAATAATATGGATAAAAAAACCCTCCCCCCCGAAAAAGTAAAAAAAATAAAACTATGAATATACATGTTTAGTGATAAATTGAACAATAGACAAGCTGATATATTTAGCTACGTGAAATTACACGTAGGTGTACTATATAAACAGGAAGGCAAATACATAAAAAAGGACATCAAAAATTTATGTTGATTTAATCTTTTTCCTTATCTACACTTCCTGTTCATATTACATTACCACATGAGGACATTTTATGTTGTACATAATTTATAATATTCTATTCCATTGGAAAAGTATTAGAAATGATTCATATACAAGAGAGGATGAATTCAAGCAATTAAAAGTCATTAGATTTTGAACAGACCCAGTTAAAGTAGCGAGACCACAAGTTAGATTTTCTAAAATTTATGTACTGTATTTGAATCCGAATCAATAATTACAATTCTGTATTTCCGATTGTGCTACAAGGAAAGATATTTACAGGACTGCACAATTACCGTTTTCTATCTTTCCGAAAAACAGAATTCGAAAATAAAATCCAGCTACAAAAATGTAAGTACAATTGCATGTTTAATAATATTTTTTTATTTTTCTGAACTGCATTTATCCCTTAATGTTCTCATTTTTAATAGTATAATTTTTTAATATTTTAATTCTGCTGCAATATAAACTCAATGATAAATTTTTTTTCTTTTGTCATTTATTCTTTTACTACGAAATAATGTTGTTAGTTTATAATAAAGTTATAACACTTGTCGCTGGATGGACACGTTATAACGAAGTCGTACTGTATTTGGCTAAAACACATACATTTTTTAATCACACAGCTACTGGTAACAAATTGTTAGTATTAAGATATACTTAGAGATGTCAAATGCAACGGGAAATAATGAAAATTTTGAATTAACTACGGCTGGCAAAAAGAAACTAATACTTCTGCAGAAATTTAAAAATTACCTATCAGAGAAAAAGATTGTTGGCAGCTTTAGTGAAAAACAAACAAAATTTAATGCTCTTTTTAATAATGAAGAGATAACATTCAAACTTATTCAGTAATATGTACAAAAAAAGAGCTGTTGCTATTACATTTTTCCTTTGTTATCAAAAAGAAATGTAAATCTATGAAGTATTTTGTATATAATTTAATGTATAAGCTTTTTTATCATAAATTTCTATGAAATTATTTACACTTACATTGTTTATATTGTCATTTCAAAATGCTATGTAACATCAAATATTTTTAAAAATACATTTTTTTTCTTATATTAAATCTAATTTTTAATGAATAACTTCATCATGTGTTGGCAGGAAAAAAACTTAATAGATCTCTAGATTTTAATGAAAACTTACAATTGCAGCTGCAGTTACGAAAGTGCAACTCTGTTAATATGAATTTTGTTATAATGTTGGGGTCCTTTAAATTTGATAGTGATTGTGTTTCTGTTTACTACCCAATCTTTTCTTTTGAAAAGTACAGAAACTACAGAAAATTATCTGAAATATTACAAAAAGCCTCATTTGAGCATCTCCGTACATTCATTGATGAAAAGATAAAACAGGGATTCACAGTGTTAACTTTATAAATACAATTTTTGACATTTATTTTATCTTTCATTCCTTGCTTAATAGACAAATTTAATTTAAATGCTTTACATGATATTCTAGACATCCTTTTAGCCTTTTCAGGCTGTTAATTTGTTAGAAATTATACCCAATAATCAATAAATAGCTTTTTGATAAATAACTAGAGGCTAAGCTAAATGAAAATATATATACAGATATATAGCTGAGCGAATATATGTATAAAAATTGATAATCGAATTCCAAAGCTGTCATAGCGTGAAGATTATTTTATATACATTATATAATATTATATAAAAATAAAAATATCTCAAAAAATAGAATGGTTAATGCTACCCTACAATGTTGTGAATATAGTACCCAACAAATGCAAATAATGTAAAAGTGAACAATTAATTTGTGGTCTAATACAGGAACACTTTAGTTTTTTTTTTTTTTTTTTTTTGCATCTAATAATTCATTCTGATAAAAATTTTCCACTTTTTAAAAATATGACAAAAATTTAGCATCATTTCGTAATAAATGAGGCGGATGCAAGAAATAATTTTTACTCCTGTTTTTCTTAATTTATTCACATATTTCATAAAATAGTTGTACAAAGTCAACGAATGTTATGTGTCTTAAATCTATGATAACAACAATTTGCAAAATAATTCCAGATTATCTAATTCCCTATTGCATTTTTAGTGTTTTCTAACAAAATTAAAATAAAATCGAAAGTTAATTTGAGAAGTTTTTGAACTTAAAATATTTGAACGAAGGAACGAAATCTGAAGTACTTACCACGTTTTTACTCATGTTTCATGAAATAGTTGCGTAAATTGGCATAAAACAAGTCATATAAGAAAAATGTTTTTAAAATCAATTCCTACTTTTTTTTTCACTATAATGCAGAAAGTCCTTTATAAATAATTTTCATTCATTTTTTTTAAGTTCATCTGGCGCCATCTATTGGTACATATATGCAACTTAGATCTAAAAAAAACTAAAATTAAATAATTAAAGTTAATTAATGAATTAATATTTGAAAAAACTGTATTAACATCAAGTGTCATCCACTACAAGTTAAAAAAACGTATTTGAACTTGAGTGGATGAATAAAAAGTATTTTATGAACGATTGAAAATTTGAACAAGATATATATAGGGAGAGTGTGAGCTAATAGAAGGAATTGAAAAATCAGCGAAAAATTCAGTATCTTAAATCTATGATAATTATAATTTTAATATGGAAAATTTTTCTACACAATATAATATTTTATTGCATTTTTAATGTTTTCTAACAAAAATGAATTAAAATAAAATAAAATTAATTAAAGAAATTTTTTGCTAAGCTGACAGTAAAATATATTTATATAATTTTATAAATTATTACTTTAAATTATTTCAACGAAGTATGTACTATATTTTTACTCATAAAATGTGTAAATTGGCATAAAATATCAGCGAAAATTAAGTACCTTAAATATATGATAACAATAATATGGAAAATAATTCTAAGCAATCTAATTCATTACAGAATTTTTAATATTTTTTAACGAAATTAAACTGTAATAAAAGAAAATTAATTAAAGATATTTTTTTAAATAGCTGATAATAAAATTAATAAATACTTCTACAAAATATTACCTTAAAATATCTCAAAGAAGGAAGGAAAATCTGGAGTTCACTTGAAAAATAGATAAATAAAACAGTCTATTTTTATATAATTAATTTGTAAATTTAAAAGCAAGTAAAATGGAACAATGGATTACAACAACCTTAAAAATTATCATTAATGTTTTTCAAATTAAACATATTACTATATGATTTCTCATTAAAACAGTAAAATAATTATTACAGAAAACTCTATGAGACAAAATAATTAGTCAGATAAAAAATTTTCAAGAAGAATTTTTGCGATTTTTATTAGAGATTTTTTCAAAAATTGAAAAGTTGTTACTAAACGAAGGGTAGTATATTTCAGAAACTTTACAAGAAAAAAAAAATATTTTGCTTGTTATTTTTCCCATTTTACTCGTTATTTTTTGTTGTTGTAACTTTTATTTTTTGAAATCTTAAATTTATCTACTGATTATCTTATTATCTTATTTTGATTACTTTTTGTTGGGATTTAATTTAGTTGCCTTACTTCAGTTACTTAAGTTGTTTTGAAGTTGCCTTATTACAAATCCACAATCTTATTATAAAAGATAAGAATATGTTTTATTGAGTAATGTTTTTTTACAGGAAAAATCGGGTTTAATGTCAAATTCAAGGTAAATGTCAAATATTCAACCACGATATAATGACTCAGACTATTCTACTTCAGTGCATTATGTAATGTTTTCTGTTAATTGAATGAGTCTTCACATGTACCTAATTAAAAGTGAAATTATGCCACGGGAACATTGAAATACTTACATTTCTTCCTCCTGTTAAACTGAATATATGTGATACTAATAACATATTACCATTTATACTACATAGTAAACGACTTTTCATCACATTTTTATAATTACAAATAAATCTCCAATTTAAATAAATCTAATGCATATATATTAAACAGAAAATAACTTTAATTATCCCTTTTTCCACAATTTAATTTAATTTTTACTAATTTAATTTAATTTTTTAACAATTTAATTTAATTTAATTTTTTTTAACATTTTTCAGTTGATAATTTTGAACGTATTTATTGATAAATCGCCACGATTAAAATTCTGTTAATTAATTATATTGAATAATTTCTTTAGTTGCCTTATATTAATTATTATTTATTAAATTATTTAGTTGTATTCTGCTTTGTCAAGAAATTGATTAAAATAAATAAAAAAAATTCAGTACTTGAAGAATTAATTATTTTTTTTTGTAATCTTAATTGCTATACTTTGATTTTGAAGTAATCTCTATAGTTTTTTCTAATATCTATAGTAAATAATTAAGGGGCACTGTATCTTTTATAGCACAACTTTTATCATTATTTTAAAAATTAAAAAATTTTTTTTTTTAAATAATGGTGAAAGTTGTGGTCGTTATTGATTTTCAATTTATCGTTTAAAGACAAATTTTGAAAAAAATAGCATTTTTTTAAACTGTACATTGAGTTTAAAACTACACAGTACATTGAGTTTATTATTACGTTTTTACTTGATTTATTTTTGCATTTACTAAACTATATTACACAAGTCTGTGGAGAGATATTTAGTTTCATTTAAAAATAGATTTATCACTGTATAAACTTAACTATATGTAATTTGCTGTGAATTTTTAAAAAAAATTTTTTACTGTGTAAGTTAATTTACTAATGTCGTATTCAAGGTAAAGGTTAAATAGTCAACAAAGATATAATGATTCAATGATGTAATGTTTTCTGTTAATTGAATAAGTTTTAAGACACACTTAATTAAAAGTAATATTAAGATTGGGGAAAACGCTGGAATACTTACATTCTTTCTTCCTATTAAACTGAATATACGCGATACTAATAACATATTACTTTATACTATATAGAAAACAACTTTCCATCATATTTTCATAACTATAAATAAATATCCAATTCAAATTAATCTAATATATTTTTATTATATAGACAATGACTTTCATTTTCATTACTATAAATAAATCTTTAATTCAAATAAATATAATGCATTTATATTAAACAGAAACAACTTTAATTATCCTTTTTTTTAACTATAAATAGATTTTTCAATTGAGAATTTTTATCATATTTATCGATAAACGAACATGGTCAAATTTTTTTTTATTATTTATGTTGGATAACTAATTTATGATAAATAGCTATATTTTGCTTTGACAAGAAACTAATTAAAGATATATAAAAAAATGTTAAGCTATTGAAGAATTAAAATATTTTTTCGAAATTTATATTGCAATATATACATTTTAAATTAAACTTTATTAATCTAAAATCTAGTAGTAAATATTTAATGCCAATAAATCAGTAATTTTTGGGAGAAGGAAATGATCTGCTGGTGTGAAGGTGTTTTAATATCTGTTCTAGTCCTCCAAGAACAATATAAATGCATATAAAAATTAGCCATAAAATTCAGTGGAAGTTTATTTGATGAATAAAGAAATACTGTTCTTTGAGTCATCTATAATAAATTAATTTTTTTTTTTTTTTTTTTTTTTTTTTACAAAATTTGGAGATTTAATGGTTGGACAAACACATGTAATTGAGTATAAATTTCTATAAATCTCATCAGTTTATTCATTTCTTTCTTTTCCAACATCTTTATTTATTTATTCATAAAATATATAACTACCGGAAAAAATTGGAACGCCTTTAAGTATTAATATGTTTTATCTTACATTTTACAGGTAGGTAAAATAAAAATATATAGAGATATATAAATTATATTAATTTCATAGCAGTCGATATTAAATCATTTACGAAATGATAATACGATATTTCAATCATTTATGATATTTCAATCAATTACGATATTTCAATCATTACGAATGTCATATTTTCGTATTGGCCAATGAACAAAAGCGGATCGGATATCTTTGCAGATCTTCACATGGATTTACTCCATGATAAATTGCAAAACATTTTCAGAGATAATGAGAGAGTTAAAATTTTCAGAGTTAAAATTTTAACTTTTTATATTTTCAGATATTTTTTCTCCATGAGATTACGTAAACAAAACAGATTATGAATGAGGTAGGATTATCTGCTTGTATGAAAGTACTTTATCTCATCTCATAGCTTCGTATCGTTAATCGAAATGAGAATTGTTCATCAAAAATGTTAAGAGATTGTTGCAACATTTTGTTCATTCAAGTAAATACTCAAGTAAACGAGGTTCTAACAGACCGTGACCAATGAATAAACAAACTGATCTCACTCCTACGAATGACTCTCATGGATAGATTGCAGCTGTATTTTATCTACAAGTAGATTGGCATCGCTACACGATCGTCATCCATCACAACTCATAAAAATAACGATGTCACTTCCCACCATAGCGAATATCTTTGACACCAATCCATAGAAGAAATTGTCTTCAGTGATATGGAGAGTGAATTAGTATCCAATAATGAAGGAATATTACTTTTAATGCGAATCACATTTTTTGCTTCTGTCAGAATGATGGTAGATAGTGGACACGTCATTTTCCAGGAGGAAGAAATGCACCTAAATGTATCTATTATCTGCATATACTTAACACCTGGATTGCTGGCGTGGGTGCCTTAAGATTTACATAGAGATTAAAACTGGTTGTCAGCGAAATTCTAACAGCCCGGCGATATATTACCGACGTTTTACAACCAGTGTTTTACCATTAGTCCACTTTAAGGGAATATCATTCCAATATGAAAACACACACTGCGAGAGTGTCCTTGCAGTGTATACAAGATTATAAAGCAAATACATCACCATTCTAGCCCGTTCTTCACCAGTTGCATAAGTTTAGGATATGATTAGCCAGATGTTGATCGTCTTCAGAAACCATCAACAAATTTAACTGCTTTGGAATATCTTCCAACTACCTGTAGAGAGAATAAATTTTTTATCACAACTTTCTACAGTGAATCCAAGTTTGTATTTGTTCACAACGATGTCCTATAATTTATTAATATTTGTCCTTTTCTTTCCAAACCATGAAATGTCAGACATTTTCTTTTGAAAAAGTGATAATTTACTCAGAAATGCATTTGTATTGGACAAAATTTCCCACACGCAGATTTCCACGTTGAATGTGTCGCAATTTCATTTTCCGATTGTGTATGCAAACGGTCATCTTTGTTCTATTTTAAAATTACTTGCACTTACTACCACTAACTTCATCACATCACTATGACAATCCCTGAGATGCAATTTTATAGTTTAGAAATGATGTGAGTTAAGATGCTCTAACTCACAAGAATGATGGCAATAGAAGGGATGACGATATATAGGAAAGAAAAGGATTCAACAGTTCATTCAACAAATCACGCATTTATAAGGATAAATTAATGCTTCAAACATTGAAAATAACAATATTATTCTTCATTAAAGTAAAGTCATTATGCATATCACAAGGGCTGTACGAAAGTTAAAAACTGAATAGTTTTTTTATATTTAAAATTCTGAAGTTAATTCAAGTGGATGTAATATATTTGAAATATAAAGAGGGATTTTATAAAAAATAAAAATAAATTTATTATTGAAAGAAAGGATTTGTTTTACAAGACCTTGTAAATCTCTTCATTAAATTAGTCAAGAGCAAAATGATAAATTGATATTTTGAAAATTGATGGTCAATCTTAAAGTTGTAACATTATTCTTTTTTTAAATTTGAACTTTAAATATTTTAATAAAATAAAGTTCCTAAATCAAACTAGATTTTATAAGTTATAATCTAAAGAAATCCTTACACACGGTTTTAGAAATAATATTTTGAGTAAGTAAGAAACACGTTTTTTTACATAACATTTAAATTCAATATTTAAATCACAATTCATTAGATGAGGATCAATTTGAAACAAAAAAAATGAATTTATAATTAATTTATTGAGCAAAAAATCCTCATTTTTCTATTAAACAAAAGAGCGTATGTGACGCTGACAAAGTATTTGAATTTTTGTGGAAAGATTGGTAGGTAATTAAGTAAATTGCACAAAAACTCATGTACCTTTCCATTAAATGAAATTCATATTTGCGACTATCATCATTCGATGATTTTCTTCTTTTTTCAATGCTCCAACAATAGCAATATTTTCCAGCGTCAGAACTCGTTTTTTTATTGGGATGAGGAGCTCTTTTTATAGATGTCGCAGTTTCGAAGTTTCTATTCCATTCACACGCTTGCTGCTGGGACAAAAATGCATCATCACATTGCTTTTTCATCCAACCAATTAAATTAATTTTAATAGGTTTTCTGCTTTACAACAGCGCAACAACTTAGGGCTAGAATAGCGCTGTTCTTTTATAAATTCATTTTTTCAATGGTTGATCACCTTAATGATATTATTATGAACATTCGGAACATTTCTGAATTTATGAGTTTCATTTCATCCCGTAGTGTATAAGAAACTAAAAACATATTGACTTTATTAAAACTCTTAGTCATGAAATGTCTAAGTCTGATGGCTCTTAATGTCTGAGTCTTTTTTAAATTACATTAACTGTCTACCATTTTACTAGGATTTTTATATAAAATCCGTGATCCCCATTTTATGACGAAGATTAGATTGTGTTGGAGCTGACAGTTATCTCAGGGGCCAAATCTCTAATTGAATGACTTATGAACTTGATGAAATGGAAATTAATGATGGAAATGCTGAGATCATGACTTGAAATTTATTTACATAATCGTGCACTATGGCAAAATAGTAAACTTGTCAGTTGGTGCAATTGTTTCTTGAAGCTTATTTAATGTAATGAGGAGATTGGGAAAGGATTCAGTGGCAGTTTTTAATTCTTTCAGCAATTGAAGAAGAGCAAAAGAGTCACCTTTGATTTATCTAGACAACCGCATGTTTAAATAAATATATGTTAACTAATTTACAACACTAATTAATGACGAATTCAACTAAAAATTTAGTAATATTCTTCTCACTTTAATTTTGCTATTAATCAGTATTATTGTCTATTAATCAGTACCATCAATTTTTTTAGACATGACACTCGTAAAGTGTCCTATAATTTGATTTTCATATAATGAGACGGCGTACGTGTAATTATGTATTATTAATCACAGCACTGAACATTAAAGATTACACATTTCATTGACATAGGAAATGGCTATTATGCAATGATATCACAGAAAAAAGTCTCCTCGAATAATCCAAGATAACCTTGACAGGAACGAATCACAGTAATTCTAAATGATTCCAGAATCAATTAAGCCAAGTTCTTGCAAATTCACCGACCATCATTACAAGCGGAATAAGCCATTACACAGTCCGCACAAAACCAACAAAAAATGAACAAAGAGAAGTAAAAAAAAAAAAAAAAAAAAAAAATCAGGCTATTAAAAGATCGTTATTGTTACAGCATGGTAAAAAAAAAAATGGAGCCAATCAGGAGACAAAGGCAAGAAAAGTCACAAATCTTAAAAAAATGTTGTCTTTGCTCAGGTTAAGGAACCTTGAAGCCCTAATGACAATAGGTGTGGTGCGCACCTGAATGATTCACCCGCGCCGGCCTCTGATTGGTGGAAACACAAAAAGAACCAGGTATTAGTTATGTTGTGAATAGACTCATTAACATAATGACATTCCCAAGATGAATGGATTCTTCTTGAGGAGGGGATCGAAATCTGTTTTGTGCGTTTCCGGTCGCGAGCCGAACTTGATTCTTGTTGACCGAAACACAAAAGGATTGCCCTTTTGTGCCATAGAAGCTGGGTTGGTCCATATCTCATGTCTACCTGTCCCCCCTCCCCGCCGTCACATTTTAGCCAGTTGAAATATATGTATTGCAATTTTTTTTTTTTCATGCCCACTGTGTATTGTGTGTATCTGTTTTATAAAATTTGTAAAGAATTTGGGTGAGACACTGATTTTTAAAATTCAGTTGATAAGGGTAATGAGCGGAAACGGAGTTGAATTTGTTATAATAATAATGATGGTGATGATTGTCTGTATTTTTTGATTTGAGGATAAAAGAAATTCGTGTTTTCACGTCAAAAAAACATCATTCGTTTAGTTTTTTTCTTGTTTAATGCTTCAATTTATACATTTTCTTTCACAAAATAGTTTTGCTCAAATAGTAATCAAAACACACAATTGTTTGCTAAGGCAAGAAATTTTAGAAATAAAATCGAATAGTTCTTAAAACAATAACCTAATAATAAAAACAATAACCTATTTTTTTAATTTTTAAAAGTGCATATGGTATAAGTTTAGGAATCTTAAAGCCATGACATCAAAATAAAAATGTAATGTAAAAATATATAAACATAATATATAATACAGTATGATAAAAAAAAAAATATGTCTAAATTAGACTACAAAAATATAAACAATACATTACGCATATTTATTCTTTGTGTTAGAAGAAGAATTGTAATGTATAAACTAGGGATGGCCAACCAAATGAACTTGCGGACCACTTTGAAAATGCATCCTAACTCCGCGAGCCACATATAAAATTATATATCCCCATATTAGATTTAGACCCATTATAGACATTTTTAGAGGGGAAAATTGAAACATAATGAGTTATTATTTTTGTGTTTACTATTATTCTTACATGTAAATATAGATAATATATTAATAATGATACTAAACGCAATAATAATAAAAGATGTAAACAAATGTATAACACTAAAAATGAAATATAAAAAATATATAAATATAAATGAAATTAAAAAATTAAATCATTAAAAAAATATTTATTTTACTAGTATTAAAATATTTATGTTTCTCCACTCTTTCACTTAGCTTTTGCTAATCGATGCGCGCGCATCATGAGTTCGCAGAATATAATTGAATTATTCTGCGAACTCATAACTGTAAAGTCATAAATAAAACAGGCAATATCTGTCAAATATTCGCAAGAATAATATTTTAAAATTAAAGTTAATTTTTTCTCATCATTTCGGCAGTTAATTTTTGAATACATGGATGCATACATAATGTATTTTTTAAATACATTGGTTTTCACTACTTTGATCATTATAAGAAATATATATTTTGTAAAAGTCTTACAAATCTCATAAGCCAAGAAAATGTTCAGGGCGGGCCGGTTCAGGTCGGCCACCCCTGATGTAAAGTAATCTGCCAAAATATTCCTAAAAATTGTGACCTAGCAAAAATACTATATTCAAAATCTTTACATTCATTTTTAAACATATAGAGAAAGAAATAACATTAAATCTAAGATTAAAAGTTACTCACAATTATAAAGTTATAGCTGTATGGTTAGAAAAAAAAAGTAAATGCTTCAACAAAATATGATTTGATTTTAAATCATATATTTATTAAATATCCATCTATATTATATCTAAGTCAAGTTTCATATTGATGAATATTTCATCTTTACCTATGCTTTCATTTATTATTTCTTAGAAAAAAAGATATAATTCAGTATAACCTGCCACAATAAATATCATAAAGTTTATAATTTATTGCAAAAAATACAAATAAAGATTAGAGAATTAAAATTACCAGAATAATTTTAAGATGAAGATGTTACATATATATTACACAATCACACTACAAGATATCGATTAGTATTTATGGGAATTAGAGCGATCTAACTGATTTCATGTAAAATTTCAATAATAAAAGCATTTTGAATCTTAAGTTTATTTCATATCTATTTAATAGCTTAATACTTTTTTAACAGTTTACTGCAAAATTGTACGCTAAAATTTATTTTTTTAAATTTATTAAATTTTTGATTACACACCATAAAGATCTACAAAAGGTTTAGAGAAAAGAAATTAAACTTATTAGTGCTACTGTTTTTAAATTTCACACACTCTAATATGATATGATATTAATCGCTTTAATAAGTAACAAAATGTGTTTTACTTTGTTAAATATGTACTTATGAAGATGGTCAAGTTAGAATTTATAAAAACTTTAAAGAAAGAAATTCAACGTATTACGTAATATCACCGATATCAGTCACAACACATTTTTTTTTACAATATTCATTTCTACAAACTTATCATTTTAATATTGGTGTGAAATTTCACGATATTCCTGAGGAAATTAATCTTAAAATATTTATTTAACCATCTTTCATTTATATGCATTAAAAGAACATAAAATATCTCAATTCACATAATCAGTATTAGAAACAAAATATTTAAAATTGCGTATTTGCTCATAATGTTTTTTTTTCTCTTTCCAATGCACCTGGCAAACACTTAGACAGCTTGATCTTGGATGCCTTAAGGCAAGCGCTGCACAGACGTTACTCACTTTGCATTACCCAGGGGGGGCGTGTAACTTCAAGATACGGACGCGGAGTAACAATGCCCCCGCAACGCTCTACGATCCTATTAGGACCGGGACCTACGGTTTAAAGTGGATTCCGAACCACTACAAACATTCATGGCACCGCCGGGACTCGAACCCGAATCCTGTGGTACCGAGCGCCAGCCACTCGGCCATTCAGGCCCTATTTTCTCATAATGTAAATTATACAAATTTTAGGTGAATATAACAAATTTTATTTTGAAAGTATTTGAGCTTATATTAAGATTTAATATAAGCTCAAATTTAAATTGGAAATTTAATTCAAATTTAAATTCTAAATTAAATTCAATTTAATTCAAATTTAAATTTATTTAAATTGGTCAAAATAACAAAGGAAAAAAATCTATTCCCTGTTTGACATTATTTCAGCAATGTATACAACTGTATCAAATGTGCTTTACTATAGAAATTCCAGTTTTTATTTTATTAGAAATTTTTTTTCAAAGTTTTTTTTTATTAAAATAATTTGAATTATTTTATGATTTTTGTTAAAGTGAAAAGAATTCCGAGAAAATATTGATTTTGCCAAAAACAAACTTAGCAATTAGAGATATATATTACAAATTATTTATAAAAAAAAGTAACAAACTCGGTCTATTTTCTTTTAGAATTTGGTAAATTGAAAATTTTGTTAAATAAATGGATAGATTTAGCTAATTGTCATAAATTATTTCTAAATCTTTATTTTAAATGACAACAAGGGAACATCAACAAAATACAGTTGGTCAAATATTGCTGTATAAACACAATTGTATTTATTTTAAATAAATATGTTTCAATTAAATTGGAGGAAAACAATTTTAAAAATATTTATTAAAGATAAAACATTTAAAATTAAAAGAAAAGAACCATTTTGATTTCCTTGAAAAAATTGTAGATTCTTTTACAAATGAAATATAACAAAAAATCCCAAATAAATAAATATTTGAACTCTAAAGAAACTTGTGTCTCTATTCTCAGCAACTAATTTCACTTTCTAGTAACTAAATAACTAAATAATTGGATTAAAAAGAAATTATTCTCACTTTTGTTATAAGTTATTTTCTTTCAGTTATTATACTATTCATAGAAAATGTGACCTCCTATAGTTAAAATAAATTTTAAGATTTTTTTATTTTAATTGTTTAAATTACTTTCTTAAAGAAGGTAGTTCCTGTTATTTATGTGATTTGTCATGTAATTTCTGCATTTTATGTCATGCAATTCATGCATTTTCTTCAAAATAGAATGTGACAGCTGGTAATTGCTAATTTTCTTCTAGATTATAAGTGTCCAATCTTTTAGCTTCCTTGGTTATATTTTACACATACACAACAAAATAATAAAATAAATGCTCTCGACTCGCATTTGTGGAAAAAAATGTCGTATTTAAAATACACAAATTTAAGAATAATTATTTAACAGAAAAAGTAAATATTGTATAAACTAGGAAATCCACTATAAGCAAGAAACACATATTATAGTATACTAATCAGTAGTTTAATTTGCGCAATTTTTCAAAACTCAATGATCACGTAGTCAGGCAGTTTCAATTACTGAAATAAAAAAATTTCCAAAAAATGAAATTTAGTATTTTAATAATGCTTCATTAATTTTAATATTTTTTGTATATTTTTTTGTTTAATTTCAAAAGATAAATTAAATAAATTCATAAAAATGTTAAGGATTTACAAAAAAATTACGAATCTGTCGGACTGCATACTAACAGCTCTAGTCCATAAAGTGTTATTTTTAAGAGAAATCCTTTAAAATTTGTATACCAATTCCCAAAACAAGGTCTCAAGCAAATTTTATTTACCCATCAAACTTATTACATTTCTAGTATAAAGATTAAAAAGTTTTTCATTTCATAGAACAACTTATTAATACTTGTATAGATGCAAAAGGTAGCTGATGAAGAGTAAATAGACTGATTGAAAAATAGATTTAAAAATAATTCAATAATTAAAAAATAGATTTAAAATAGAAAATTTTACTCTTGAATCTCATAAATGTAAGATAACAAAAGCATAAGTAAATCTTAGGAGATATTTAAATTCGTATGTTATACTTAACGTCTTTTTTATCAATCATTATTATTAATTTCTCATTAACTAAAAGTAAATACTAATAGCTAAATTTAGATGTTTTAATATATATTTTTCAAATAACTTGATAGTTAAAGAAGCATTACGTGTTAAAAAAATTAACGAGTAAAACATTAACGTACATTAAGTAGCGTTAATATACGTTAGGTGTTAAAATGTTTAAGTGAAATGATAAGAATAAAATATTTGTTTTTCTATCTATTGTCAAATGGGCTGATTATCTGAACCCCATTGCGATGTGCGATGAATAAATGGATGTATATATAATTTAAAACTGATGTTTATAAATGTAAAAAAATAAATATTAAACGTAAAAAAACAAATTGCTAATAGAATAATATACCTTCATGGACACGAGATGTAGTTATCAATTATTACAATTTTTTATAATTGTTTTTTTTATATCTGTAAATCCTACATAGTACTTCATGGCGTACGGTAATTCTATGTGATGTTAGTAAAATAAAATGTATCAATGACGTTGTTATTATGAAATTTGCTAATTTTAAATACATTGGTGTTGCCACTGAGATTCGCAATATTAAAGTGCATACTAACTAAAGTTTATATTATATAGACTAAAGAAATAATGGATTTCTATAACAACATTATTTTGGAAAAATATACGCAATAATAAAAAGTTTATCAGCAAACAGGTAGAATGTAGTATTAGCTCCGATTTTATTTTTACGTATTTAAATGCAATTTTATGCGTATAATTTTAATGCATTTTAGTCATTCTACAATGTTGAATTTGATTTTATTGAGTTTTCACCAATAACATTTGCATCAGAATTCTTTCACAACAATTTAATATTTTCTATTATTAATAGTTGAATTAATAGATTCTGATAATCAGGTTCTAATCTAGATCTCAACAATTTAATAGTGTCTATTATTAACAGTTGAATCAATAAATTTTAACAATCGCTTTCTAATCTAGTTCTCAACAATTTAACAGTTTCTACAATTAATAGTTGAAATAATAAATTTTGACAATTGGATTTTAATGTGGATAAAGGCCCGATCTATGTTATTATCTTTATTTTATTTATTCCTTTTATCTTATTTATTCTTTATTATCAAACAAGAATAAATTTTAATGAATGATGTATTCATCAATTGCATAAAAAAACCGACCTCATTTTAACTTTGATCCTAACAAAATATCTGGACCCTGTGGATAATTCGTTTTAATACACAAGTCTATTTGGTTATTATATATTTATAAACAAAAAATAATTAAATTACAAACCAAATGATAAACTATATTACTAACCATGTTTTGCTACATGATTGACCATATTAACTTAAATTATACTACCACGTTTATTCAGACAATTTGAAGAAGAGAAATCCTTCACAGTATTGACATTCAAATATTTACGGTTTGAAATGTTATATTTTTAAGAGTTTTTTATGTTAAGACAACAATGTTTTTCTATTTTATTTTATTCATTATTTTAATATTTGTTTTAGATTGATTTTAAATCAATTTCTATAAGAAATTATAAGACATTTTTTCAAAAAAAAAAAAAAAAAATTACATTTAAAATCAAATTTATAGGATTAGAAAAAATCTTTATACTTTAAAAAAGCAACAGAGAAATTATTTACATCATGAAGTAATTTTATTAAAATAAAAGAAATTAAAAATAAATAACAATAAATTAAGAATTTGATTTAGATAGATAGCACTGATGCATTTTCTTTTTTGCATTCTTACCAATAAAAACAAGATAATAAATCATAAAGAAATATAAATATTCGTTACGTCCTGTTTGATTAATTGTTCAGCTGCCAAACATTTATTGTACTCTTTCGGGAAAAAAAATTAATGCATAAAAGATATGACAAATTAATGCGACATTTAAACCAAATAAATAATTTACGGCTTTGAAGGCCACGCGTACGTGTTAGCGCTCTATAAAGACACAAACCAAATGTATTCAAAGAGCGTATTTTCAGCAACATTTACTTAGTCGGACACTCGAAGCAATCTGTCTGAATTATAAATAAGTGGAGAGCGCACTTCCCTCTCCAAACGAACGGATCAAAAGCAGGAAGAAATAAGATTAGATTACCCGACTGCACGAAATTTGAATTCTTTTTCTAATGTAGGTCACGAAACGATTAATTTGTGGATATCGATGCTCTCGGAAGGGTTGCAAGAACTTGGCTAGCAATGTGCCCCTTTGGCACGCACCCCACCTTCCTGTAGGTTAGATTTTCCAAGCATTTTAATTTTATATGTTAATAAACAGTCTGACCGACCTGTGGCTCAAAAGTAACATGCAAAGCTAGGGTGCGGGAGGATTAAGATTCGAATTCGTTGATAATGTCCATTGCAGGCACAACTTTTGGAAACGAGAAGACAAGACGGCAATTTGGACACCATCTCTACGAAAAGGCATGTGTCTCGCAGTCATGTGCACTACATACATACCCAACCCAAAGGTGTTAAACTACCCAGCTACGATCCACCTTTAGAAACTTCCCGGGCGGCGAGACGCCGAACCCATTGCTCAACAACGTCTTTGTATCACTTTCTATTATGAGGCCTCCTGGATCAAGTCGTCGCGACAAGTTCCAGGGAGGTCACAATGTTCTCTCTCCCCAAACAACCCTAAAAGACAGCAAGTACGCTACAGAGCGCAGTAATATACCTACTGAAGTTTTTGTCCCCAGGAAGAAGATGGCAATTTGGACAACTGATATATACGCTTCACATTGACAGTCAGGCTGTCTGACGGAAGTTTTCAGAGTTTCCTGCCATACAAGACGCAAATGGGGAGTAAAAGAACCCCCAGAAAGTATTGTTTTTTCCTTAATCACTTGTCAGTGGGCTGATCATGGAAAATATTATAGTGGAACACGAGGCTCCCCATTCTTAAATGTTTTATATTTCTAAAGACATAAAGATGAAATGAAAATAGTCTTGTCAATTAGTGTTGTGGACTGGTAGAGAAATATATTAAGCACCTAGTCTTCCTTATATTAGGAAGTTTCTTGCACCTTTTAGTATTGATTCTAACTACCACCAATAATGTCTCTCCTTTCTTAACATGCTATTAAAAAATTGCATCTTCTTTTCATAAGGTTTAAGCAGGAAATTTCGGGCCTGATGGCCGAATGGCTACTAGCGCTCTGGGTGCCACATTTTTCGTATTCGAGTCCCGGTGGTGCTACCCTGTAAAAAAAATCATCTCCTGTTTCGGAATCTGCCAGTAGGCAGACGGCCTTGGCTCACCATGAGTTGTAGTGCCAGGGAGTTGGTGTTAGTTAGCCAGGAAATTTACTTATAGTAACGCTTAGTTGGCATAGTTGCAAATCCACTTATATTAGAAAACAACATAGTGATTTTTTAAAAAAAAGTCTACTAAACATTTTTTTTAAATTTTCTAATACCTCCTATAATGAAATAATTGCTCACCATATATCAAAGTTAATTTAATAGAAATTTTTTAAATTTATCTTTAAATTGTTGTCGTTGTTAATTATTAATGAACTTTTGTAGTTGAATTTTACAACATTTGAATAAAATATTATTATTCGTAGCTAAGAACAGACATATGAAGGGTATAGAATTAACTATCGATAAAATTGGATCAGAAAAATGTATAAAATTCAAAGGATTTGTAAGCATAAACGCCTTTTCCGCGTTCTTTCTGCTTCTTCAATATATTTCTCTATGTCGGCAACCGAAGAATAACTAAAACTTTCCAATGCATTTCTTTATTAATTAAATGGAAAACGTTTTTTATGACAAACTTTAGACTAAACACAATTAATAAAAACATTTCGTCAATTCGCTTTTTAAAGCTTTTTATGCAACCTTTTTAGGGCAAATTACTTCTATTGTCAAAATTTCTTCTGGGTATTAGATTTTTTTTTTTATACTTTAAATTTGACGGTCTTTCTTAAAAAAAATTTAAAAACTAATACCTATTTCTCCCTACATATCTATGTTCATTTTATTTTCATCTGACAGGCAGTAAAAAACCTGAAAAAATGTTTCTTATTTTTAATTAGGAAAAATTTCTTTTTAGTGTTTAAAAGAATTACGGAAAGAAAGTGAATCTTTGCTGTTTTTTAATTCTTATTCACATGATTCACCCTTTAATGTACAGGGGAAAAAAAAATACTTCCAGTTTGATACTTCACTCGTGGCACCATTTCGATGTTTCGCTTTGGTGGCGTTATGGCTTTAGTTTATTGCTTTTACTTTTAACCATTATTAGATATTTTCCACTCATGATTGGGATTGTTTTTTTAAATGTATGCTCCGTATATAAGTTTAGTAGCTGTTTTTTTATATAGAAATAAGTTGGTGTTTAGCAAATAAATAGTATAAAAAAATTTTAAATACTTTAATTACCTTAATTATTACATAATTTCACTTTCCGCAAAATGACTATGTATACGAACAAGAAATTAAATGGTTTAGAAAGGATGCAGGAAACAAGATTAGAAATTAAAACCTTATCTTCATTTTCATTAAATTTTCTGTCTTTTTTTTCTCTTATAAATTCTACTGAAATTAAAAAGTTTTGCTTCCTACAGCTAAGCAACATTGGATCTTATCTGCTAATTTTTAACATATCTGGACAATATCTCATCATATGTATTGGTCATATAAAAGTAAGCATTTTAAAATTACCTCAAAGAATAGATATGGTTTTATACCCGATTTTGACCGAAATGGTGAAATTAAATTGGCATCAAGTGACATGCACGGCAAACATCGGGTCTTATCTGATAATTTTTAACATATGTGGACAATGTCTCATCATATATAGGTAAGATAATTATTGATCATTTAAAGGTAAGCATCTTAAAATTACTTCAAACAACAGATATGGTTTTATGCCCTATTTTAATAAAAATGGTAAAAGTAAATTGGCATGATGTGGTATGCCAAACACATCATTTTTGGCGAAATTTTTGGTCATCGGGTATTATTAGCATGTCTGGACTATGTCTCTCAAATTAAAGGTAAGCATTTTAAAGTGTTACTTCACACAATAGATATGATTTTATCCCCGACTTTAACCGAAATGGTAAAATTATACTGCATAATGTGGCATGTACAGCCAAAAGCATCATTTCTGGCGACCACCACGCACATTTCTATGCCTAGGAAACGAAAACACGGACGGAATAGAGTCTACGTACACACCTTGGCAGCAACCCCAAAGCGCCACGCGAATCGATCGCCAAATTATTCCCGAGCGCGGCTCACGTACGATCCGCTAATCGGTCTCGCGGGAAATCTGCAGCATCCCACCGGGACCGGCGGAAAAGGGAAGGTCATCTCGAACTTATCGCTCGCCCCCCCCTGCTCTCTAATGAGTCTTCACTCGCAGCCAAATGAGACTAAATGCTACTTATAAAATTTCACCCCAGTGTTCGGGGATGAGCGACGAGACCTGTAATTAGAATTCCCTATTAGAACCAAGGACTCCCACAGATAGGATAATACGCACACATTTCTTGAGCTTCAAAAACAGTCTTTAACAGTTTTTACGCATAAATGCGTCGTAAGTTTCGTAGAAAAAAATGCATACAAAAATTGTACAAAAAGGGCATATTAATGTTGAAAAATTAGGATAGGTTTCATAGTTTTCTATAAAAACGTGCAACCTTGGAATTATTAGAATTTATTAATTGTTTGAATTATTTTTAATTATTATGAATAGACTTAAAGCCGTATAAGAACATCGTAAAAATACAGAAAAATGAAAATGTCATAATAACGTATCCAATTAATTTTATTAAAAATTGGATACATGCAAAACAATCGATAATCAGTTTTAAAAAAAATTATCTCGCAGATTAATTTACGCATGATGCACAAGGCTCCATTTTAAAAAAAAAGCAATTATTTTAAGTAATCGTTAAAAGATTATTAAAAAATATAACTTATTTAAGACTAATGTTGCGAAAATGCAACATTATATAAATTTTTTTATATATAATTTCTTCAATTTTCTGTAAAATGTTTTTCAAATTTCTTTTATTGCATGATATCGAGAAAATTTCTCTGATTACGAGTAAAAAGTAAATTTAGTCTTACATGAAATTTTTTATAATGATTTTTGTATAATTTTACATATAACTTTTTTGAGTTACTTTTTATAAATAAGTAATAAATTAATCGAAAAATTTTATGAAGTAATATTTTTATTATGTTGTTGCTACTAATCCTCAGTGTCCGGCAACGCGGGACGGACACATGTGTAGTCTACTCACTGATAGAGGGAAATGGCCAGCTTCTATTGTGGATGGAGCACCCCTTGATAGAAGTTAGACTTAGCTCTGTGAAGCTGAAGGAGACAGTGTCTTCCCGGAAGATTTTTAAGGCGAACTACAACTCGGCCGGGTTTGCCCATATGATAAGATATGCTGGAGAAAACCTGGAACACTTTCACCGGGTGATTCGACTAAGGAGACAAGATGTTGAACATCATAAACGCCATCGATTCTCCTGATTTTTGTAACAGTGACTACAAGAATGCCTCCAGCAGATTGAACCTCAGCCCTAACGATCACTAGCGGCGCACGTTACCACTGAGCCACGAGTAGAGCTATTTTTATTCTGCAAAACTATAAAATGTAGAAAATATCATTTGCCTTTACATCGTAAATGATTTTAAAAGAAATCATACGTGAGAAAAGTAATTATTTTTGACAGATTGATTGAGTTTTCGCACCTTGCGAAAACATGTATTTGTTTTTCATTTTCATTTTAATAAGATTCTTAAGTGCAAAAATGAAATTTTATTTACTTCCGTCAAGTGAAAAAGTGTTTTGTTTTATTGGATAAATGAATATATTTAATATTACTTTATATAATTCCACTGAACATTTTCTTACCTTTTATGTATCTAAGCTATGGCTTAGATATTTTAACATGTTACATAACAGTTTCAGTAACACTAATTTTAAGTGTTAATACAATAATGAAAGATTTAATTATTAAAGAGAATAACAATATTAGATGCAAATTAAGAGGTGTTAATTACGATAGAGTTTTCATCACATATAAGTATATAGGTGAAATGCGCACTGGATGCATTTGTTGTCGTAAAGCAATTGTCAAACAGTATTTCAAATCAAATTAATTTCTACATCTCTTATTTTTATTTAATTGGTGATTTTAACGACTTTCTTTGATAAGTGTCTTCAAATTGTTACATGCAAAATATTAATCACTTCCTTAATACATATTTCAGAATAATGATAATAACATTTTTTCCACATCACTGCAGCATGGCAACAGGATTTTTAAAATTAAATAAAATTTCCAGCAAAAACTGATAATTTGAACAAACTTATAATGCATAATTCTTTATAGTTTGTATTTTCAATTGTTTTAATAAAATTTTGCTCCAATTATTTCATCAAAAATAATATTGATTAAGTGTTCCTCAAAAATTAAGTATTCCTTATAAAGAATTATTTGAAGAAATAAATGATTAACAGTCAGTTTAAATAATTCAGGTTTTTTTCAGTTTTATGTTTATTTTAATGTTTAATTCATTATCATTAATATCCATTAAAAATTAAAAATTTTTTACATTGAGATAAGGAGAGCTTTCCTGAGTGATTAAAATTTTTTACTTATTTCAAATTATTGAAATTTTATTAGTAGATAAAGTTATATTGAAATATGGCTTTAAATTTAGCAAGACGATTTTTTTGAATAATTTCTACTATTTTTTTTTCATACTCTATGCTTATTCATACTTAAGAATTTTAAAATAAACAACAACTTTGAGTGCCATTTTTAAAAACCAAGTTATATTTTCTGCCTCTTTAAATTTAATATATTCATAAAAAAGTGTTCCTATTTCTGATTGGTAAAATCTTTATTACTTTATCTTATTTTAGTATTATTACATTAAAATTAAATAAAAAATTGAAAGTAATAGTTCTTCATTATATTCTGTACAATAGTATAAAGTATTTTCATTAAAATCAAACAATATTCATGAAACTTTTACATCTAGTGTCACTGTTAAAAAAATATTCATTGAACTTATTTTTCAATTAAATAAACAGCGTGATTTTTATTTATTTATTATTGAAAAGTAAAACATGATATTGTTTCAACAAGTTGGAAGCACCGAATTGGCAACAGCATCAATTCGAAAGAAAAAAAAAATGCATTAAAAATTTGCAAAAAAAAAATATTTTTATCTTTATATCTCTGTTCATAAAATTAATGATCTGGTATCAATAACAGGTAAAAAAAAAATCTGTAAATGTTAATTCTAATACACAATTTGAAAGAAATAACAATACACAAAAAGTTTCAAATTAAGATTTTAAATCCCATGGAATTAATCTAACATTTTCCTTTTTCATTAATTTATTATGAAATCTATATAATTTGAGGAAAACGATTTTTTGATTGACGAAAGCAAAGCATATGTTTCATTAATTTATTTTAAATTTGTTTGTTACATTAATTTCCTTTTCCTATTATTGAATTCTAATGACATTCGTAATATGTAAAAAATTCCCATTTACTTCTCATCGTGTCGAAACATAAA
Organism: Caerostris darwini; assembly: GCA_021605075.1. Taxonomy (NCBI): domain Eukaryota; kingdom Metazoa; phylum Arthropoda; class Arachnida; order Araneae; family Araneidae; genus Caerostris; species Caerostris darwini. Next base: position 314,393 of record BPLQ01014549.1, read on the forward strand.
AATTGCAAACCATAATTTGCAATAACGTTTTGTAACAACTGTCTGTCTGTCTCATCCCCAGACAGCCGTGAATGATGTTTTGCACCCTCACCACCCCCACCCACCCCAGACTTTACGTCCCACCAACCATTGTTCCCCCTGCAGAAAGCAATTGCTTATAAAGAAGGATGGGGGTACTTAAGAGAATGAAATGTCATCTTTTTGCTGCGATCGATCGCCAAAGTTCCTCAAATGACGCCAAATGGCGGGGGTTCTTAATACGCGGAATATCAATTTATTATTGCATGATGTCCCTTTTCATCACTGCTTCTCTCTTGTGGTTCGAGTCCCTTGAATATTTGATTCGAAATTTGCGACAGTGCATTTGGAATGGTACCTCCTTTTATGTGCGTGAGTCTATCTAATGGAACGATTCCTTATTTCGAAAAAATAAAAAAAAAAAGTAAAGAACAAGAAGAAGAACGCTTCAGTTATTGGATTGAAAATGATTATTTATGATGTAAGAAACTCTCCGCGAAATGGCTGTTTGTTTTTAGGAACGGTATGATTTCTTGGAGCAATTTCGCCAAACAATGATCATTATTCTTGAATTTCCCTTTGTTCACCACGTGATATCTATGAAAGGGGATCCTTATAGGGATAATTGAATATTGAAATGGTCTATTATGTTTGTGCTTTTTTGGAATGAATGGTTTTGTTGATGGATCGATTACCGATTGCATGCAAGATCACAATGAGACAAAGGTGAAACACGTCGCAAAATTGTCTCTAAAAAAATAAGGGGTTCTATCTTTTATTCGCTTCGTTCAAAAACCTTCATAGATTTCGTTTAATACAATTTAATGTATAATGCTTTAAAAACCCCTATAATTGATGATTGTTAATGGTGTGGAATTCTGTAAACTATTCTACTTATTAACTATAAAGTGGGCCTGATGGCCGAGTGAGTAGTGCTCTAGCACTCTGGTCCGACCATGGCATTCTGGTGTCATGGATGCTTGTAGTGGTTCGGAATCCACTTTAAATCGTAGGTTCCGATCTAATATAACTGTACAGCGTTAAGCGTATGGCTGAGAACTATACTCTGTAAAAGAAAAATATTTCCTGTTTCGGAATTTACCAGTAGGCAGACAGCCTACTCCCACTATGGGGCTGTGCGACCATTGAAGAAGAAGGAACACTAAAGTGGTCTAAATATATATTCTTTACTATAAAAAATAATAATTATTGATTTGAAAGATCTCAATTTTGAAGCTTGAAGGGTCAGTTAATCAAACTCAAAAGAATCTTGATCAAAAACCATATCATTCGTTAATTTAAATTGCATAAATCGGTAAAAACTGCTGATTTTTAAGTCACTTTTCATAATAACATTTTGATTTAATATGACCTAATGAGACTGGCTCTAGCTTTTATACTGTGGGTAAGTGAGGATAGTACAGACATGAATAATAATATTTAAAAAGTCTCATTACAGATTCTTTTTTTCTTCATATTACGTATTGTAATGTCTGAGCTGCTTGTATGCAGAAGACTTCAGATTCGAATTCAGTGGTGACATACATGGCAGTTACTGATTTCATAAACGACGAGATTTAGTGGTAATTGTGACAATGTGTGATTGATAATAGGGCTATTTCTTGTTTTCTACCATACAATAAGTTAATATGGGGCAATTATTATCAAACGTCCTCTTGGAAGGTAATGTACTTTAATTGTCGGTGAGAAGCCTGATGGCCAATTGGCTAGTTCTCTGAGTTTTGGTACCACAGGCTTTCAGATTCGAATCCTGGCTATGGCATGTATGTTTGTTGGTGGTTTGGAATCCATGGTAAACTGTAGGTCCCGGTCAAAATTAGCTTGAAATGTGAAAAAAATTACCATAGAGCGATAAACCAAACCAAACCTAAGACGTCGGCGAAATGTTCATAGCATACCCGAGTGAAACACGGGCCAATTAAATGTTCAACAAGTAACTAGTAGATTGTAATAGAACCGTATACATACAAAAGAACAACTTTTCATATAAACGAAAGAAAAATAAACGCAAATATTGTTTTTTAAGCTCCATAAACAAATCTGACTAAATCAACTTTAATTACTAAATTGAAATTAACTCAAAGACAACTAACAACATAAATTATTGATTAAAATAAAACTATATTTCACTTCTATTGCGGATAAGAGCACGCTCGTTGCTTCTTATTTCAAGGAAAAAAACCCAGAAGATTCACTCTTTGTTCTTTAACTATACACTCCCATAATAAAGTTTTCATAGTTTGACAGCGTTTTGTTTATCTTTCACTATTATTTGATTGAAGAACAATAAGCAATGAAAAGTTTGACAAAAGTCTTATACACACCTAAAGTCTTATTATGATCGTGCGTTAACCCGGAGTTTTTGAATTTTTGTCAAATGAATTACAATATCCAATACAAATAAGCAGGAATCTAAAATATTTAAAAATGTAGGCGTGCTGTTTATGTTACTGAATTTGAATATTTTATTAAGTAGCATTTCACTAGTTTATCAACAGTTTAATTATTGGTTTTGAATTATTCATTATTATTATTATTTAACAGGAAAAAGGGCAATACGGATGGTTCCTTTATGTGCCAGAGTTAAGAACTTACTAAAAGTGGCTATATATCAGGAAAATAGTTTCTTTAAATCTATAAGGTACTACTTTGTACTTGCACTTTGCTAAAAACGTTTCTTTGCTTCTTGCTAAACGCTCATTAAATGAGTAAATAGTTGCCACAAAAGTCAGTATTACAAAATTTCAATTACTACTACACCACAACACATCACTGTGCCTAGAGCTGAGTTGCCCTTTTACAGTTTGGGAATGATGTGGGTGGGAGGAAGTCTGATTGGCATTTGTGACGTTTTACTGTCGTATGAGACCGGGACCTACGGCTTAAAGTGGATTTCGAACCATTACAAACATCCATGGCACCGCTGGGATTCGAACCCGAAACCTGTGATACCGAGCGCTAGCCACTTGGCCATCAAGCCCCGCAAAATTTCAACTACAATTTATTTTTCTGAATGTTTATCGGGGCATTCGATGGTATAACGATGATTTTTTTTCAATCAATCTTTTTTTGCCCACCAACATAGTGTTTATAGGGCTTACAATCAAAAAAAGGGAGAAATGAAAGTGATACAAAGTTTACTCGTTGAAGTTGGTTGGTTGGTTGGTTGGGGCTTAATGGCACAAGAGCCAGATTTGGCTATGCTGCGCCAAACAAAGGTGTTTCTTTTTAAAATGCTGATGATATTAAAAGTAAATAATTGTCATAGATATAAAAGGTAAACACAAGACAATATAGAAATGGTTAAAATACGAAAAATTCAATTTCAAGATCGAAGTAAAATCATGAATACAGCAATAAAATTGTTTTCTAAACATGTTAAAATTGATTAAAAAGTAGTAAGAGACAGTCAAAGTTTGAAACTATCTGGTTTTATCTGAAAATTGGTTTGGAAATTTTTTTCTTATGAAGTACTAAGTCTTTAGCTTTAAAATGTAATTTGTCAAGTGATTTTGAACGACTTATGAAAAGCTCTTTCTGTTTTTGTGTATTGCTATCTGTTTTGGTCATTGAGGGAAAAGTCACTCGTGGAACGGGTTTAGCTTTTGCAGTAGCTGGGGTCTGCTGATGAACAGAAGTAGAAACAGAATCGGAAATGGATGGCGCAGAGATCAAATTGACAGATGAAGCCGAGTCTTTAGTTGCCCGTTTTATAGTAGAAAATGGTTTTAGACATTTAAGTGGTGGGCAAACAATTCCCGTTATGGTAGCATCTGTCATAATGGAAACTGAACAAGTTGGTGTAGCTATTGAATGAGTGGTAGGAAGTTGTTTCGAAATTATTTCAGCATAAGAAGTAGCAGGTTCTGTGACTATTTTGCGTGCTTCAGAATAAGTGAGGTTACGAGTAACTTTTATGTCCTGGATTTTTTTCTCAATTTGCCACTGAGGGCAAGATTTTGAGGTAGAGGGATGTGATTGATGGCAGTTGACACATTGTGGGGCAGATTGACATTCTGTATAATTATGATCTTTGGATGAGCAGTTTGAGCAAGTCGGAACACCTCTACAAGAAGTTTGAGAGTGACCGAATTTTTGGCATTTAAAGCAGCGCAAAGGATTAGAAATATAAGGACGGACACGGCAATGCAAGTAGCCGGCTTTTACGCTAGATGGCAAAGATGTAGAAGAGAAAGTTAAAATGACATGTTTTGTTGGAATAACGTCAGCACCACGTTTGATTGTAATGCGTCGAGCATGCGTAACTCCCTGATTAGATAAACCCTCGATAATTTCCGAATCGGTACAGAAGACAAGATCTGCTTCAGAAATAACTCCTCTTGTTGTGTTTAATGATTTATGAGGTGAAACTTGGATAGGTTGGTGAAGAAAGGTTTTAGCAAGCAGTAAAGATTTAGATTGTATTGCATTGGTTGTTTCTATGAGAAGATCACCGGATTTAAGTTTTTTGACTGATTTAGGATTTCCCAATATACCACGAAGGCATTTTTCTATCGCAAACGGAGATTTTGAGACAACATTCTGCGGTATGGATAAAATAAAAAAGCGAGCTGTTTTTGCAATATTGTCAATATATGAAGGAGGTGAATTAGGACAAACATCGAGACAAATGGTAGAAGATTTTTGCATCCATAAAAAACGGTCGAAATATTCGGGTCCCGGATCGCACCACCCACCATGGAGTCCTACGAGGAAAGCATATTCCTGCCTTAGTGCTAACCAGGACCTATACGGTCAGAGCCACTCCCTGGAACGACCTCCACCCTTAACGAGACGCCCACAAAGTGACTCATCACTTGAATCCAGAACAATTCCAGACACGAGGGACTGAAATTGCGAGCCGATTGATACACCAGGAGACTGAGGTGTACCTCCCGACTACCAGAAGCAGAGGCCAAAGGGACGTGTTGCCCACACCAGAGTCTCAACTCTAGCTGGACTCAATCCCCAGGATCCACTTTTCCTGGAACACGGGTCGCCACGCACGGCAAACACGTGGGTCAGAAAACTGACATTGTTAGTCAACCAAATCAATCGGAAAAACAAAGTTAAACAACAAACATTGTTAGTCAAAGTATCCTAATGATAAAAATAATTTCAAGAAACGATGTAAAAACCATGACGAAAAAAAGAAAAGCCAAGACAAAAAGTATGACACGCGTGATAGTAATGAAACAATGATATGATACAAAAAGAAGGTCTGTGGTCTAGACGATGAAAAAGAAAAAAAGAGAAGACAAAAGGAAGGAGAAAAAGATCACTAGGTAACCCCGGGGTCGTGATACCCGTACGCATCTAAAGAAGATGCGCCCCTGAGGGGGTACTCGTTGAAGGCACGTAGTCAATCATAAATAAGCTCTCATGAGCACGTAAGGAGCCTGAACCTGTACATTCCATTGTCACAGATGCGATGCTAAGCCATTTTGTCACCCTTGAGACGAAACGGGTTGCATCTATTTAGTTATATTTAAATAATTACCAATGCGTGATTCTACATTGCAAACAATGTTAGTTACTAAAAGTCTCCTCGTTAAAAATCGCCCGTGAGAGGGAGGCCGTAGATGACTAAATACCTGCCACTCATCTGAATTCCGGGTTTTAAAGAAACTACATGTGGTTGTGTATCCTTCTAAAATGAAGAGACAAAGAAAAGTTTTTTTTAAATACATCCGATATTAAGACAAATATTTCTTTATAGTCAGTTTTATAATTTTTTTGAGATCTTGGATTAAGTATCCAGACAAATTTTTTAATTGTTTCCAATTGAGTAAGAGCTTTGATAACCTGCTAAATACAACTTAGACCTCAAATTTGAACTTTTAAAAATGTTTATCGGAATATTTCTTCATCTTGCAATCCTATGAAAGTGGGTTTTTGCAATTTCACTAATAAAATTTTTTATGTACATCGACATCGTTTATTAAGATTATATTAAAATAAGAGAGGGAGAGAAACAGTAATCTATTCAGTTAACATGTTGCAGCAAGTAGTCAATTAAATCCACAGTTTTACAAACTTTCAACTATAATTAGTAGTTTATTAAATTCACATGTTGCTGTAAGTAGTTTATTAAATATGACAATAAGGCTAAATATGTTAGTTCTGTTCAAAAGGATGCGATACTAAAACATTTTCTTAAAAACATAACAGGTTATACCCATTTAGTTTCTCAACTAAATAATAACCAATGCAGGAGTCAACATTGAAAATAGTTTATTAAACAGATATTAAAATTTTTCCCTGGGTAGTAATCACCAGTGCGCAAGTGGTTTAAAATATTATATATAATGAAGAGCCATTAATTGTTTGATTTGTTTTGCTAATTTTAATAGTTAAAAACTTAAATGGGAAAAAAATATGTAATACATATATTAATTTGTCCACATTTGATGAATACAGAAGAAAACTCAAAAGTAAAGCATTTAAACTTAATAAATAAAACAGATTACACTTTTTAAAAAATATCTCAAAATGGATACTGGTTTCTTTTTTTTGTTTTGTTGTTGGTTTGGAGTACAGTTTCTATTGTCGTATCAAAAAACCACGATCTCGTATAAAATCTACTTTATTGTTTGACTTACCTCCCTTATTTTAAATCTACTTGATATTTCTTGAATATTCTTCCCTAATTGTGTTTTAATATGCGATTACAATTCATTAATTTCTTGAATCAAATAAAAACGGCTTCCTTTCCAATTTATTTTATATATTTCTTTAATCACCTTGATGAAAACATTTTGGGATCTTTTTTAATTTTTTTTCTCAATAAAATTAATTTTTCAATGTTATAGAATCAAATCAATTAAAACAAATAACTGTAAAAAAATTACAATAATTATAAATAATTAAATATGAATTTTTAAAAAAATATAGTTATATGTTTATTTAGTTTGAATATCGTGCAATATTATTTTTCAATAAAACGGTAATATTCTTATGTTTCCCCTATTATAAAGATTGATTTAATTTTATATTTTAATGTTAGTATATTATGAAATTTATTACTAATGTAAAAATACATGCGACAAAAATTCCACCATTCCTCACATTTTCAATTTATTGAAATTTTGAAAAGAAAAAATAATAATTAAATTTTAATGTTTTCACCTTTAATCGATAGATGGCAGCATCAAGAATTCACGAGGGATCCTCTGAAATGCAAATCGTTTTTTCTCAGGGGAAAAATAATCATCGTACAGTCATTATTCAGCCTCAGTATTTTTCTTTTATGTGTTTCTATACTATTTGTATTCTATAAATTATGGAAAGTATTGTTGTAAACATAAACATACTTGAAAATATAAACAGTTTCCCAATAATCGAATGAAATATATCCTATATACACTATGTGGACGAAAGTGACGGGACACGACACTATAAAGAAAAAAAACCCATATTTATTAAAATTAATAGGAGGTAGGGCCTCCTTTGGCTGCGATCACAGCTGCAACCCTTCTGGGCATGCGTTCCACTAAATTAGCCATAGTGACAAGAAGAATTTCCTTCCAAATGTTTAACAGGAAGTTCCATAGTTCAGGCTTGCTTTTGGGGAGTGGGGTGCAGGCCCTCAACTGACGGTCCAATTCATCCCAGAGATGTTCAATTGGGTTAAGATCAGGGCTTTGCGCCGGCCACTCCATGCGTTTAACGTTGTTGTTCACATACCAATCAAGAGTCCTCCTTGCAACATGGCATGTTGCGTTGTCGTCTTGATACCAGCAATCATCCATACCGTACGTTGCCCACAAGGTAGGAAGGACAGGATTGTCGGGAATATCACAGTATCTATCGGCATTCATCGCACCATCAACCTTCACCAGTGGGCCAGCTCCATACCAGGAAAAACAGGCCCATACCATCAATTCTCCTCCACCAAACTTTACAGTTGGGACGACACACTCGGGCAAAAGGCGGTTCTCCTGGTAAACACCATACTCAAACACGTCCATCGGAACGGAAAAGGATAAATCGTGACTCGTCACTCCAAAGGACGCGTTTCCAGTCATCCAGAGTCCAAGTACGGTGGTCTTTGGCCCATCGAAGGCGCGCTTTCTTGTTGGTTTTCGTAATCAAAGGCTTATGGGCCGCCGAACGTCCAGTGTAACTAACTTATGGGCCTCGATACGAAGTGTCTTGGTCAAAACGGCCACACCTGTGGCTTATCTAAACTCATTAGCGATGTTACCCATGGATGTTTGACGGTTACTTCAAATCTCCCTGCCGAGCACCCGCCGGTCCCTGCTGGTGAGAACTGCAGGTCGTCCACTTCGGGGTTTGTTCTGACAGTGTCCGTCAGTCTTGTAGCGACGCACAACACGTTCTACAGTTGATTTTGAACAGTTACGGAGACGGGATATCTCCCTAATTGACACCTTGGCAAGATGCAATCCAACCAACACACCTTTCTCGAACTCAGACAACTCTTCCCGTGGCGGCATCTTGACAAAAAACAACTCTAGTCGACTCCACAGAGTATTTATAGGATATGGTTGACACGTGATACCTATTATTGCGCATGTGTCAGCTGTATTGTCGACTTTTCTACTTTTCGAGGGGTGTCCCGTCACTTTCTTCCAGATAGTGTAAATGCCTTTCAAACGAATACGATTACTTAAACATTTCTTTCAAAGTCATATTATGGCAGAAATTAAATGTATTACCAATTTCTGATCATTACCGATTTCTGTCTCTGACATTAGAGAGTTTTTGCATACCGTATTTTGGACGTCCGTTAGCTTTTTCTCCCTAGCGCGCATGCTCATAGGAAATTGCGCATGCTTATCTGTAATAATGTTTCCTATGAGCATGTGCGCTGGGGAGAAAAAGCTAACGGACGCCCAAAATAAGGTATGCAAAAACTCTCTATTATTTTCAAATATGTAACATTATTAGAGAGTTTTTGCATACTGTACGTTAGTTACCGTAGGACGTCCGTTAGCTTTTTCTCCCTAGCGCGCATGCTCAGTTTCCTATGAGCATGCGCGCTAGGGAGAAAAAGCTAACGGACGTCCTACGGTAACTAACGTACGGTATGCAAAAACTCTCTAAAAAATCTCTATTATTGTTTTGGAATTTATGAATTAAACTGAAAAATTATGAAAGAAATTAAAATTGAGGATTAAAGAGAGCTGATTAGGAAACATATTTAAGAAAATATTTTCACAGTTGCAAAAATCATTCTGAAAAAAGGTAAAGATAATAATAATATTAAAAGATACAATAACATACAGTAAATAATTGGCGCCAATAAAAAGCAGAATAAAAATTTATAATTTTAAATATTTATTAGCAGCATGTAAATGTAATATCATATGAAACAAATGCAATACCATTCTAAAATCTTTATAAATATTTAATCTCGAGTTTCTAGAAACAAAACAAAAATTTAATAACTAATATTAATAAATTAAAAAAAAAAAAACAACCTAATGTTGTTTAAGAATATTCTGATACTAGTAAAAGGAATCAGAAAATCGAAAATTCCGTACCTGTTGGGGAGTGTAAGTACTAGCAATTTTGAAACTTGTGTTTGAAATTCGGAAATTTATTAATTAACGTACTGTACTCTACTGTAAATAAATAAATAATCTATCTAAACTGATAAATAATCTGTAATAAATCTGTTGAAAAAAAAATTCGCCCCGATTATTTATTTATTATTATTTTTTTGTTAATATTTCATATGATTCATAGATAATTTAGGTTTATGTGATACAATAGATCTTACATTTAGGTGTCATATTCCCCAGACTTGAAAACTACCTATCTAACGAAGTTATAAATTAACTAAACATAAAATAATTTGCTAATTCATTATAGTCGCATTAAACAGCGGAATGAAATTTAAAATGCATTCTGGAAGCCATTCCAAAAGAGAGGTTAACAGCAAGCAAATTCGTAATAAAATTACTTGTCGCGAGTTGCTTCAGAAAGAGGTTAAACATGTAACAGATGATCAATCTTATTGTGTTATTTATGTCTTCTTGCATGCGGTAGCATATTAAAGACGCCCATTCATTTTTAATTCCACGTGTTTCACAAAGCTACGAATAATTTGACTGCGAGCGTTAAAAAATCGGCATATTTCTTCGGCATTCTTCATCTCACCCACGCCGCGGCTTTTGTTAATTGTTGAGGATGCATTGTTGGTGTGCGCCGCACAATAAGGTTAAGAATGCAATTATGTAGGTGCAAAAAACTGAATTGCGGACGGGGGCATCCATTTTCGTGCGCATCACGGCAGCCTGATACAATTACTTTGATTGCAAAAGGCTCTCACAACTCTTAGGGGATAGGTGTACAAATTAAAAATACTAAAAGGAAATAACAAATTTTCAGTGTAGAAGAGATTGTAAATTCATTGAAAATTTAATAATATTGAAAAATAAATTATGTCATTCAAATATGGCACAAAATAATTCAACATAATTAACCTATCAATGTAATCTGATATGTTTTTACTATTGTCTTCAAAAGCTTGCCGTTTGACCTAGGATTATTCGCCATTAAAACTGCAGATATCTGTTATTGTTTCTGATACCCGCTATGGTCTAACAATTATAGTGTAATTATGGTCTAACAATTGAGCTATGGTCCGCTATTAACCGCCATGGTCTAACAATTAGAGATTAATGCAAGTCTATAAACTTCTAAAAAGTCCAAGAATAGAAGAGGTTCCGAACAAATTTCGTTCAATCAAGACAGCTTAAAATATGAGCAGGTGATGCTTGAGCAGTCCTACACTCTTGGTGCAGATCCCAAAAAATCTTCTGCCCTTGTTCATAGTTCTTCCTTGTATTGATTCCTGAAGTGTCTAGCGCCAAAACGTGATAATCTAGTTTGTTGACTTCTATGCCCCCCCCAAGATCTCTCGAGTACCAGTCGTGTGTTGGAAGGACATTCTAATCCTGAATTGTCTTCTCAAACTCAGAGGTGTGAACCTGACTATAGGTGCGAAGCATTTCTGACTGGGGAGTTTCCGAATAAGTATCCTTTGCTAGAGAATCCGCAATTTCGTTGCTTTAATTATTAATGCCGACATGTGCAGAAATCCTTTGGATGTGCGCCTCTCAATTAACTGGAACAAATATGTAAAGATTCCATGTTTTATAATGTGGACTAATTTTTGCGATTCAAAGCGTCGAGGAAAGTAGTGTTGTCAGTAAAAAAAACCAGAAAGACATGGCTTAAAGCGCAAGAATTATATAATACGCCTTTTCAAATTCGTTGCTAGTTTCAGTGCGGCATTGATGGGAGCCAGTGAAACATTTCAGATAACATCTCACTGTAGACACACTGTATGCTTCTCTTGTTCGATGAAGGAAAAGAGCTGTAAAAGTTACCGTTTGATAATGCTTCCAGAATTATTCAATGATCAACAAGGAAAAGGAGAAGAAGAAGCTTCTATACCTCCAGTTAAATCTTGAAAACTCTAGACCCCTTATACCCCTGAATATCCCTAGTTTAAATGGTTAGTTAAATTCCATTTAACTCTCAAGATAAATTCAATTTAATCAATTTAACTAATTTTAATTTATAAACTGTATGCGTAACTAAATTTAAAGTTTATCTTATAATTTTAAAAAAAAATTTATAATATTAATTTTATATGCACTAACTAAATTATTATAATTTACTTTATAATGAACTGTGTTGATAGTTAATTAGGGTTTTAGAGATGAACTAGTGATACTATAAAATAAAGTTTATTAAAAAATTTCGTTCAAAATGAAAAGTCCACATTAAAGATACTTAGTAGTTAAATTTGGTATGCAATTTCTACAATCTAAACAAATTGTTTTTTAATATTTTTATACAATTTTTAATTTTTTTTAAATTTATGCTTTTAAAATTGAAAAAGGTTAGTATGAAAAATTTATTTTAATACCAAAGAGGTATTTTTACATAGGTATTTTTAGGTTGAAATAATTATAAAATTTTCGTTATTCTGTAACAGCATTTGGATTCAATTTGCAATGCGCATTAATTGCATAATTTTATACATAATTTACTTTAGATAAACCTTTAAGTAATGAACTATAAACAAAAACGATAACTGTAAAAAGGCAAAAATAAAATTGAAATAAAAAATGTGATTAATACATTTTTTATAAAAAATTTAAAAATGAATATTTTAATTAAAAAATATATAACAAAATATCTTTTAAGTTTATTTTAGTAACATACATGTTGTAATGATAAATCTATAAATTTTCAATGAATTAAAATCTACACACAAGCCTCTTATAAATTATAAATAAAAAACTTCATAGAAACTTCCCCGCAGGTTCTTCATTTGGATAATTTAATTATCCACAATAATTGCCTAAATTAATGGACATAATACAAATAATCAGAATTTTCTTTAATTACGGATTTTTTTCTTAGACTTTAAATGACTCGCTTAAAAATAAATAAACAATAAAAAAAATTATTTTTTAGATACGAATTTTCCTAATTACGAAACATGCGTAAAAATTTCGTTTATAAAGAGGACTTAAGTTTTTACCACAATTCATGCTTTATTTATAATATCGTGGAAAACTCAAAATTCATACCAAACTGGGAAAATAAACCTACTATTCTTTTATATATAATAATGTTTAATATATTACAATTTTCTTTGAATTCCAAATAAATGGATCAATCAAAAATCAATGGGTAAAGTAGCACAAATTTTATAAAAGTGTTTTTCCTTTGAATCCAGCTATTATTTTATTTAATGCTGTCCAGATCAGGTCATTGGATACCATTACCTCAGAAACTGTAGAAGATTCTGCATACCACAGGAAGAATGATTGCCCCTTGTATGAACCCATAACTACATTAGAAAAGAAAGTATTCAAACGCAACATTTCCACTTTATTTATAATATTGTGGCAAAATAAAAACATTCCATGATGTACTCAGGCGACGTAAGAATCTCTGTCACATTGCAGTTTAATTGCAGTTTAAAATGAAATATAACTGTATTAATTTTGCAAACAGAATTCTAAATAACCCAAATTAATTCAACATATTACTCATTGTATATACACTATCCCGATATAGAAAAGGCAATACCATGAAGATTCTGCCGTGTAAATATGCAAATTTTTGGGAATACACCGCTGAACAATTTATGTAGATGATTTGAAATACAAGTTGATCACGTACTTATAGCGCGGGATAGAAATGACAGGTAAACCAACAGTCGCGCACCTACGAATTCCAGAATTTCGAGACGTTCTACATTTCAGAAGACACGTGAGTATTAAGAGATGCCTGGTATTAAGAGGCGACACCAAATATAGCACCGATAATCGGACGATTTTACGAAGGAACAAATTACAGGCTTAGGAACAGCTGGTTGGTCTTGCAGCAGCATAGCTGCTGAAACATACGTAAATGTATCTTTTGTGCATAGAATTTGTACTAGATGGATCGATGAAAAGAATGTGAATCGCCGCGAAAGACCATGCCAACCTAGGGTATACAATAGAATGCTACACTCGGATTCACACATCCGAAGGAAAATGGTTGCAAGTCCAGGAGCAACTACTCTTGACATTCTGTGAAATGTGCATGGTATTTTGTATGCTAAAAGGCTAATGACTATTAGTGAAGCAGGATAATAGTTTCACGACTATTGACTGAAAGCGACTTACACACAAGCTTCCCTTTGCGAAGACTGCCATTGACGCCAACCCTCCGACTTGAAAGATTGTGATGGTGTCGGAAACGAGCCACTTGGACTACTTAATGACACAATGTAGTGTTCAAAGAACGAGTCTCGGTTCTGTTGTTTGATGGTAATTGCCGGATAAAAGTCAGGAGATTTAGGGGAAATAAGATCCCTTTGTTGAACTTCCTACTTCTCCTCAACGTGGCATAATGGTTAGAGGTGCTATCAGACATGATAGTAAGTCTCCCTTAGAATACATAAGGAACATATTGATGGCACAACAATACGATGAAGGGCTGTAGCTGGTTATATTTCTTCATATTTAGCGGCTGCAAAGTAGTAATTTCCAACAGGAAAACTCGAGAAGGCATATGATTTTTATCAGCAAACAAGCCTTGCAGTATGTACAGTTGCCTTCTTGGCCTGCAATATCACCTGTTGTCATCAAAATCGAATACATCTGGGACATAATTAGCCATCGTTTGTTTACTTTGTACCAACCTCAATCGAAGAACGAACTGTGGAAGTTGGTTGAGAGCGCAGGAGTTTCCATCCCTTAGGACATTAATTATATCTGTACCTCGTAAGATGACTGCCTGAAACACTTTGTGAGATGATACTACATCCTACTGATTACTCTGAATTTTCATTGCTGTATAAAATTATTTTCTTGTTAATAACATCACTTATTTACATATTCATTATATGTCTGTGCATCAATTTTCGTCACATTCTACCCACTTTTTTGTGACTCTTTCATATGAGATTTTAACTAATTTATCTAACTTTCTGTGCACGTTATGTTATAACGTCTTTCTTCTCATTTTCTTTATTTTGAGATCTTAAGAACATCCGTGGAATTCATTTTGCTAGTAACAAATCATTGTAACAGTAACACTCCTACTCCTATTCCCTTTCAACAGTAAACTAATTTCGTAAAAATAATTTAACACACTCACGTATTCTACCCCCAAAATTGAAATACTAAGAAATGCAATCAGTTTTAGACATTTCTCTTTTTTGGGCCGGATCTTAATGGCAAATTTCAGGTACTGCTATTATACTAACTTCAAGCTGATGAGATTAACTTCTTAAAAATAGCTCTTCTTTTTTTTAAAAAAATGATTAAATAATTTCTAAAATTGCTTGTATATTTCATTTTGACTTTTCATGATTAAATTGGAAACCCACTTCTAAAAGATTATATATTTAATAATAAAGAAAAATAATTGCTTTAAAAAAAGAGTTTGCTTGGAATTAGTATATTTAATTAATTAATAGATTGAAGAGCATTCTAATTAAATAATAGCTAATTATGATAGCTTATTGTAGCAAAACAGTTTTACGCTAAAATTAAATATTTCAAGAAAGTCTAAATGATTTTGATCTAAAAAAATCACGAAACAATGTACTACTTAGATTTCATAGTGCACCAATATAATGGGAGTGGTAAATATTTCTTATGATTAAAATGCACACAAAAAATTATAAAGAAATTCCAGCAAATTTCTATTATGGACCTTCGTTACTAAGGTAAGTGTAAACTACATTTAAAATACCTATAAGAGAAAAATTGTGAAGTTATCATTTAATGTTTTTTTTTCGTAATTTCGTTGAGATGTTTCGTGTTTTAAAAATTTAGTCCAACAAATCTTTTTGACCTATATATGTTACAAATGGCATTGATATTTATCAGCTATAAAAAGATGATATTTTTTATCCAATTTCTGCTCCTCATGCAAGTTCAGTTGGTGACTTGTTTATTCTTCAAGATGGCTAGTCCCCACAGAGCTCGGTTGGTGGGAATTACTTTCGTAAAGAGACTGTTGTACATGTGGATTTGTCAGAAATTTTCCTGAATTTGAACTCGATTAAGAATGTTGGGATACTCTTGGAAAATACACTGATACCTTTAACACACCTTCTGCAACCTTGATTATCTCTTTAAACTGTCCATCTACGTTAACAGATATCCTTTTGTGTATGGATCGCTGTTGCCCTACATAGTTGTTAGAGGTTATTACACTTTCTACTGAAGTTCATCTCCCATTGAACTCAGATACCATGTTTTCCATTTTGCCTGATTTTAATAGTAAAATTATATTTTTATTTTTCCTTTCAGCATAATTTGTGATGCCCTATTTAATTAATTGATTTGTCAAATTTCATTTTATTCGAAGAAAAAAAATCACAAATTTTTTGGGTTATTTTCCATAATTTGTGGGTTTGGTGCATCTTAGCAGTACAAAAAATATATTTTATGTGTAATGAAAAAACTTTTATCTGCCATAGGAACATAGCCAAAGCAATTAAGCAAAAAGATTTTTATACATTTCACCTGCCATTCCTGTACTGATGAGGTGTTTGCGGTGTCAAGTCGATTTAATTTACAAGAAATGTTTGCACTTTTATAAGTCACTTTAAATAATGTACAATTTATTTTGATGTATTTGAAATTTTTTTTTAAATCATTAAATCAACACTTACGTGTTATTACATTAATAATATGTGCATATATGAGACCACAATTGTTTTATATGAATTATTTTATTTAATTTTCGAAATAAAAATAAAATAAGTAAACAATATCCCATTTCTCTCAATTATCTCTTTCCTTAAGTCACACCAGAAATAATCTTTCACACTGCTACTTTGTAATTTCGAATGAACACGTTGGAACAACATTCATGTCAAGACCCCGCGAAAAATCTTTTCATCAAGATTTCTAGCGGCTTCCAGAAAATTAAAAATCCCACCAGTCCCTTTCTAAGCCAATTTAGAAATTTTCGATGGTCATATTGATTGCGTGCATCCTCGATGTTCATACGAAAACTTTTGATTCGATTCTATTGTCAGCCTTCAATCTAAACCCTGTGTTCAGAAACTAATGTGATAAGCTTCTTCAGGCCTAATAATTAAAATATTAGGACCCTGGCCAATTAGAGATTTTCAATCTACAAATTGATTGTGCTCATCCTCGGTATTCATACAAAAACTTCTGATTGGACTCTATTAGTTTAACACCAACTTGTATTAACAAAATTATCTGCAAAAAAAAGGTTACTATAATATATAGTTATATATTATAGTAACCCATTATAGTAAATATTATAGTAACCCATTATCTACTATATAGTTAAAGGTATATATATAGTAGATAATGGGAAAATAGCAAGTTCAGAACAAATATTTATCACAGAACCAGAAACAGAAAAGTGTTCAGATCATATTTTTAGATTGTTTTTATCTCTAATAGACCAAATTGATCTCTAATAGATTAATAGACCAAACACATTTCTAAGGCAGTCACATCTATTTAGTACCTTGTGACATTTATCATTAAAATATCTTTATGTCTACCTTCCATTCTATGAAATGGACACGACAGCAACAAACCAAGCCCCAACAGGAATTCCAAGCAAAGACGGAACATACAGGAAGTCATTTGTTCCACTAATATTCCGAAAATTACAGCTTTTTCCAACAAAACAAGAAGCATTCTGGAAAGCATCTTGCTCTGCTTGCTTCTGTGGCGGTATATTGAAAAACCACGAATGGTATCACAAGATTCTCCCCAAAAAAGAACGCCCACTCACTTTTTTCCAACCCATTGAAGCCAAGAGGTCAAGCCAGTGATGAGCGAAGACCCGATGAAAAGGATGAAAATTGGAAAAGATGACCTCTTGGTACCCTACTAATTTCCTGGGCGAATGATTATTTCACCTGTTTTCCTTTCTCTGTTTTTATATATATTTTATTTTTCTTCTTTTTATACGAACTTCTTTCTGATATCAAAAAGGACGGCGGCTTCTTTTTTTCTCACCCTGCATTGTGCCGGGGTTAATTCGTGGCAGCGAATCTGGTTTCACTTTTGCAACAATATTTTTGGTCGGTATTGTGTGCTTTTTTTGGATATACTACAGAATCAAAAATGGTGTTTCAGGGTTATAGGAATATGATGGATGGAAATTGCGAGTTTGGTAAAGTAGAGTGAATTAGAAAGGTTCTTGGAAACAAAGGATAAAAGGTGAAATTGCTAGATTTGTATGGATTTCAGACATTAATTTGGTGCTATTCATTCGTAAATAGTTTTTAGGTATGTGTTTGTTCTTTAGTTGTATAGAAAATAATTAAATACTGTAGATCATTTTTTTTTTAATTTATTGTTACAGTTTATGTTGATCAGGACCTAATTGTAAAAGCAAAAAAAGGTTTTCCCGCATTTAGAATTAAAAGAATATAAGGGAAACAAAACAAATAATAGTTATCAAAATCAAGAAATAAATAACGTATAATTGAAGTGAAAATAAGAAACTGATTATAATTATTTAGGAGGCATATTATTATCTCTAGATTCTAATTTTTTTAGAATAAATACAAAAACAGGGATTGAATAAAACGATTCATAGAATTCAAATGAATGATATTATTGAAAAATGGAATTCGTTTTAAATAAATAATTTTTTTCTTCTATTTTTTTTAATAATAAAATTGATTCAATTGAAAATTCCTTTTGCAAATATATAATCAGATATGGAAGAAATTAATTAAAAATTAACTTTTTTTTTTAAATTTCTTATGTAATTCTAAAACAACTGCAGATTATTAGAAATGCATGAAAAAATTTTATTCAAAAAAAACTATTACTAAACAAGTTTGAAACTGTGAAATATTGATCAAAAATACTTCAAAATTATTAATAATTATTGAGCAAAACAGGAAAGTTTTTCTTTTTCCTTTAACAAAACAAGTAATATAAAAAAAAAATAAAAAAATTAAAGTCAATTCCTACTTTTTTTTCACTATATTGCAGAAAGTCCTATATAAATAATTTTCATTCATTTTTTTAAGTTTATCTGGCCCTATCTATTGGTAGATACATGCAACTTAAATCTATAAATAAACTAAAATTAATTAATTTAATTTAATGAATGAATTAATATTTGAAAAAACTGTATTAACATCAAGTGTCATCCACTACAGGTTCAAAAAACAATGTATTTGAACTTGAGTGGATGACTAAAAAGTATTTTAATAACGATTGAGAATTTGAACAAGATACATATAGGGAGGGTGTGAACTAATAGTAGGAATTGAAGAAAGAAGAAAAAGGAGGTTTCGACGTTGAAATGTCACCGAGGACAAAGTTGTCATCTTCAACTTTAAAAAAAAAAAAAAAAAAAAATTTTAAAAATCACAATCCGTCCGTGGTGAGTCACTTCAAAAATCCTCTCCCACTGATGAAATGTATTAAACACAAATCTACAAAAAGCAAAAAAGAACGACAAGAAAAAAGAAAAGAAAAGAAAAACTCACCACCGCACTTGCATACTTCTCTCCTGTGGGTGGTTTGAAAAACGTTGCCAAAAAATAAAAAAGTACAAATATGCAACAAAAATTGAGATTCAGAGACGATCCACAACTTCTTGGAGGGGGGAAAAAGAAGAGGTGAAAAAAAAAAAAAAAAAAAAGTGATAGAGAGAGAGAAAAAGAAAAGGAGAATTGAACATGGCGTGTCGCAGCCCACCCCGAGACACTACAATGCGCTGGGGGGTAATGTCGGGCCCGTGCGGTAATCGTGCAATAGAAATGACAACATCGTAAATGATAATATCTTTTGCAAAGCGGGAAACCTACGCCCAACAGGTGGTACATCCCTTGTCAATATTAACTCAACTTGCTTGCAGGTGCGACTGGTCCGATGTGTCGCATCGAGATTTTTTTCTGTTCTTTTTATACTTTTTGTACTTTTTTGTTTGCGGTGCTCGAAATGGGTTAGACTGAATTGCAGACATGTAATGACACCACAGGAGATCCATTTTTGTGTGGTGTGTATAGTTGTTCCATTTTAAAGAGAGAGAATGTTGTTGAATGTACTAATGGTCTGTAATCATTACATTGAAACCCGCTTTAAAGTAACTTGGCATTGTATGCGCTATTGTCTTGTGACCTTAATGAAAAAGCAAATTAATGTTAATTTCTTCTTTTGTGCATTGAAAATCCGCTTGATATATAATATAATTTTTGAAAGATTAATTTAATTTAATTACTATATTGTATTCATTAATTACGATGTTAAAAAATGCACTATCGATCAAATTTTACTGAATTTAGATTATATTAATCAGTTCAAAATGCGTTAAAATATTTTATGATTTTATTATTTATTTTTATAACATTAATTTCAATGTCTCCAAAAAATAAATGTATAAATTCATAAACAAAAAATATGTACTGTGGCCCTTTTAATAATTTGTCAAGCAAAGTTGATTCTCTAGGTAAAAGAATCACAGCTTTAAATTAAATGCTATGTCACCTTTTTATTTTCTATTGAAGAAAAGATTTCAGAAAGCTGTCCTTTTTTTCCCTTTTATTTTATGCAATTCAGATTGCTTACAAATTAATTTTAAAAAATCTTGTAAAGAAATGTAATTGATTAAGAAAGAAATAATTAGAAATCAAACTATACTCATGAGATAAAAAAAAAAAAGATAATATTTCTAGTCTAAGTCAGGAATTAAGTTTAATGGCCATTCCATTAAATAGGCATCTAATTGATTCATTAATAGATTATTAAAATAAATAGCAGTAATATGACCGAGTACTAGCGCCTGAGTACTATGTGCCTGATGGCCGAGTGACTAGCACTCTGTGCCACAGGTAGCAGTAATAGCAGTAATATGGGGAGTACTAAGTGCCCGATGGTCTCAAAATCTGACTACTGTCAGATTTTGAGACAGGAATTGTGGAGGACATGGCTTTCGCCCACCATGCGGCTGTTGCGCCAATGAAGAAAACGCAGTATTATATATAAGGCTCATCTTTCAAATCTCAGCCCTCACCAGCTTCGCACTGGTGAGGGCTGAGGTTTGTAGCAAAGGGGCTCACCAGCGGCCCACGTTGTCACTGAGCCACGAGTTAGACAGACAAAAACATACATTGTATAATAAACTAAAATATATATTATACAAAATCTGATAATGTATGAAAAACCACCAATCGCATTTAACTCTTAAAACTTCATTAAAAAAAAAAAATCTATTATTTCAGATTATTTTTTAAAACTAAAATCGAAAATATGCATTGTTAAAAATATGATTAATAAATTTTTATCTTGTTTTCTATATTTTTTATTATCGAAATTCAAGTATAAATTTAGTCAATCGGATCAATTTCGGATTAGAATCAAAACCATAATTCTCCGGCAAAGCATCAAAGATCTCCTAACAATTCACAGCTGCTATTATAAGAAAGTCTTCGCGTTGGCTTATCTTAGAAAAAACAATTTTGGAAAGCAAATACAAGTGATATTAAGTAGTAAATATAACACAGTTCTTCGACAATCTTTTGGATACTAAGGACATCGCGCCAAATGCCTAAAGCAACATGAAATCGTAATAGAATGACTATTGCCAGATGTATCAATGATTGAATTTGTGTTTGGTTTAGAACTACACAAGGTAGCCAAAAATACTCGTTTTAGTCCAAAATTAAAAATATATTGCTTGGGCGAGTTAACTCCGAAAAATACAAATATGAGTTAAGAATATAATTAATATAATTTGTTACGATGTTAAAGTAAATATTGTTTTAAAAGGGAACATTAAAAAATGCTCAGATGAATAATACATAAACATTTAAATGTATCGTGCGGGATGTTTAGCATTATAAAAAAAAATAATATAACAGTAATTAAAGTGTGGTCACTTTATCAATGCCCCTTATATGATATTCTTATGGGGAATAACGTGTTTTCATTCTCAAAAATTACACAAACAGAACTGACAAGGTGTTTTTTTTGTGTGTGTGTGTTATCATAAGTAGAAGTTCTTGCACAACCAGTAAGGTTTCCATTGGCTAAATTTTCTATTTTATTTTTTAATTAAAAATATTATTTTTACTTTTCATCATCACTTAATAACTCCGAATTCCTTCTACTCTGAAACCAAATATTACATTCTAGATAAAGCCACTGATTTTATTTAGCTTTTGAATTGTCTTTCATGCGTAATACCACATAATAAGTAGATTCTGTACTTCTTTATCGTAATGATTTTTTAAATATTGTAAAATTTCTCACTAAAAATTCCAAACACAAAAGACATTATGTATGTGATATCCAAACTGAACTAAAAAATAAGTATAATGAAAGTTGACATTTAACAATTAATAGTTCTTTATTACAAAAATTAAAAGAAACACATTTTCCAACTGCGTCACATCATTCATTACTACTACTTCCAAAAAAAAAAAAAAAAAAAAAAAACGTGCATGCCAGTGGTTTTATGACTTAATAAGTAGGCAATAATTCATTTTTTTGACTCGGCTAATCCTTTATTTGCCCATTAATGCTTAACCTAGATGTAAATTAGTCTAAATTAAAGGGTGGTGGCTTGCATCTGTAGGTATTTACCTGACAAAAGATTCTATTAAACAATTGAAGAGGGGGGAATGTAAAAGAAGAATAACAAGACTTAGAAATAGAATACAGCAAATATATATATATATATATATATTAATCACAAGGCTCGACACATTCCCGCATTCTGCACTAGGGGGCGCTGACAGCAAGAGACAACAGTCGGAATGCAAGAAGAGCGCGAAATTTTATTTTGTATTTGATTCAGAATGTCTAGCTGTCTTCCTCCATTTATATCTACCCCCATCCCCCTCCCGTGGCTCGTGCCTAGAACCTTTTGTTTAGTAAAAAAAAAACCTTAATTGCTAAAGGAAATGGGTTGTCTACTAGGTATGGGGTGTTGTCCTAAAACTTCTGTAT
The DNA here is from genome assembly GCA_021605075.1 of Caerostris darwini. Classification (NCBI taxonomy): domain Eukaryota; kingdom Metazoa; phylum Arthropoda; class Arachnida; order Araneae; family Araneidae; genus Caerostris; species Caerostris darwini. The sequence continues at coordinate 336,895 of BPLQ01014549.1, forward strand.
GAATCTTTTTTTTCCTTTTTTCTTCCATTTTTTCCCCCTTCAGAAACTTCATCGGTAATGCGTAGGCTTCGAGTCCCCATATTTTTAACAATTTTATTTCTTTTTTCTTCTTTATCCTTAGTGGTTATGTTTTCTTTCTTTCTTTCTTTTTAACTTTATTTTGTGTTTCTTTATTTGGTTGATTACAATCCTCGGTGGCGGGGTACTGTGGTGTTCTTACAAACATAAGCTACAATAATGAAAGAATAAATAAGACCTGAGCATGAAAGCTCATAACAATACGCCTACTTATTCTCTTACTGGAGGGGCTGGTGGAGTTGAGCTGTTTCCATTGAGGCAGCACAGGAAATGGAAGAGAGAGCGACACCTACCGTCTTCTATTTCAGACGCACGTGCGGGGTCACCAGGGATCAGCGTCATTACGCTCTTTAGAATCATCAGTTTTTTTTATCGCGTCAGTTTGCAATCGCAGTGAATGGGATTGTAGACAATGAATGTTTCCATCCTAGGAAGCAGTTTTAATTTTTTTTTCGCCTGTTTTATACAGAAAAAATATATACTGTAATATTTATCCGTATATAAGCTAAGAGTGTGTCTTTCTTTAAAAAAAATTAACAAATTTCAAAACCCGTATATAAGTACAAATGAAAAAATTCCATTAACTTTCATTAATTACGGTATTCTATTATTATTTCTGGTGTAAGTTTTGGTACTTTTCTGTTAGCCGGGCTCAAATTTTGTCAGCCGGCTAATTATTCTTATTCTTTCTTTTTTTTTTAACATCAAATTTTTCGTTTTGGCGAAAACGCAAGGAAAAAGAACTTATATACAATTTCGAATCTAAAACAATCCCTTTTAATAAAACAAGCAACTCATTTCAATAAATTTTATTTTCATAAACTTAAGAAATATAAACTAAATAAAGAAAATATTTGCCTAAACCAAATAACTCGTCTGTGAAGTCTCGTCACTATATTTTGTGTACAAAAATGAATTAGTTCCGCTGTTTGTTTCAGTGGAAACGGTACTATTGGGTAGAAAGGACAAAATGAAAAGGTTATTAATTTTTCCCCATGAATATATATATATGTATATATATATGAATTAAAGCGTTTCTGTATCGACCATAAGTACAAAAGCACAGTTTTTTTTCATCGTTTTTCCAATAACAAAACAAAATAAATGTAGAAGTACAAAAATTGAAAACGAACAAAAAATAACTTGAAGTATGACAACTTTTCCCTTAACAATTTTGTTAGATATATTTTGGAGTATTTGGCAAAAAGAAATGTATTTATTATCTATAAATTTATTAATACATACGTATAAGATCAGAAGATGAACTTAAGAATTAAATTGTGTTATATAAATGTAAGGTGAAATAAAAAACTGCGATACTTAAAAAAAATTAATTAAAGAATCAAATTGTTATCTAGTAATTATTACTTTGTCCTTCTATTTGTTAATATTCTGCAAATTCTCATAAAATTGGCTAAAAAAATAATAATAAATAATGAAACTTGCGTAACCCTTTTCTGATGTATTCATTTTATCCTCTTTAATTTACAAAAAATTATATTGGATATCTATCATTCCATTTTGAATTATTTAAGAATTCTTTTCTGACGTGTAATTAATAAATTTTTTTTTTGGTTTTGGAATAGAACCTTTTTTTCACCGCCTGCAGAAATGAAATGAATTATATTTTTTATGGTGGCCATTTAAAAATCAGCGAGTTCTTAAAGCGTAAAGTGCGCAACCCTAAAGGCAGATGAGGGGATGGAGATTGTTGAAAAATGCAAGATCGTCTGTTTTCTGTAGATAAAAAAATGACTCATTTTAAATAAAAGAAAATATTTAAAAAAATAATGTTTCGTAATTTTTTTTCTTCAATAATCATGAAAGTTAAAATTATTAATAATAAGTCTATAATTATTCTTAATCCCCGATTTATTGCATAAAAGCATAAAAATTTATATTTCTCTCACATCAACAAAACTATGGAAATATGGCCTCATTTGATTTGATTATTAGGAAAAATATTTGTTCAGTTATTAAAAAACTCTTTCTGTTAATATATCTTTTATAAATACATTCTAAAAACAAAGTACCCATTGAACAGAGGATTCACATTTAAAAATTTAACTATATATGTATGAAGAATTTTTATAGTTATTAAGTAATTTTAAAGTTAATCATTATTATTAACGTTACTATTTAATAAAAAAAAAAAAAAAAAAAAAAAACCTTTTTTTCCCGCCTAATATTGCAAATAATTTTATAAATAAAAAAATAAGATTTTCATGTGTTGCTCATAGTCAAACATCAATGTTATTATGAAATGTATTGATGAGAAAGAATTAAGAGGCTCAACAGTATTATTAAAAGGGAAAAAAAGCCCAAAAGTAAAAAATTGGTGAAATACTGAGTTAAAAGATTGGGCATAGTTGGTGCTATCTAATAAATATTTGCTTTCTAATAATACTTCACTGCTTACAATACTAAATAAAATGATTCCGGAGATGGAAAAAGAAAGGCAAATTAATTGCAATTAAAAATATATTATAAAATAGTGAAAACAATAACAACTTGATGGTATGGCGGTAACCACAATATCGATATATATATATATATTACAACACACACACACATATATATATATATTAATCATACTTGACAGTGAAAATACTAATCAGTAAAAGTCAGTTAGTTATTAAGGTTACGTTTAAATAAAAAACAAATTTTTTTTCTATCCTAATATTGCAAAGATTTTTATAAATAAAAAAAAATAAAAAAAAGAGGTTCATGTGTTGCTAATATAAAATATATTGGCTTAAAACATCTAAGTTACTATGAAATGTATTGATAAGAATGAATTAAGAGGCGCGACAGTATTATTAAAAGGAAAGAGGTAGCAAAAGTAAAAAAAATTGAGAAACACTGAGTTAAATGATTGAGTATAGTTGGTGCTTCCTAATAAATATCTTGAGCAACATTTCCCTCACTGATTACAATAGTAAATAAAAAGTATCCGAAGATGAAAAGACTAAGGCAGTTTAATTGGAATTGGAACTATTTTATAAAGTAGTGAAAATAATAAAACTTGATCATGTAGCGGTAACCACAAGATTGAGATATATAGTAGATTTTTCACACACCCATTAATCATGCTTGACAGTGAAAATGCTAGTTTGTAGAAAATTCAAACCACAAAAAAAATTTTAAAATACGTTTTTAAAGAAAAGAATTTATTTTCCAATTCCCAGACAACTTGAACAATATGCATTAACATGAATGAAAAAGATTCTGAGTTATACAGTACATGAAGGACCGCCATACTACACCCAATTTTTTAATAAAACGCCTTCATTGAGTTTACTTAACTAAATTACTTGATTAATTTATAATTAATTGATCAATTAGTTGAGTAATTTATAATCAAATGATCAATTAATTGATTAATTTATAATCAAATGATCAATTATCTTTATAATCAATTGATTAATTTTGGAACACATGTGACGATTTTGAAGCATATAACTTTATTATAATAAAATTCAATTAAATGCTTAAATGTTTTATAAAGTATTTCAATAAACACAGATTTTTAGACACATTATAGCTTGATTTACAGTAAAGAATATAATTTGTACATATGAGCGGTGTAAGCAAAGACGATCTATAAATTTAAAATTTTACCTCTTATTCGTCACGTACCTTTTGTTCGTCTATTTAAATTAAAATTCGATTTAAACTTATTCCTTTTTTTAAACTAATTATTCCGATATATATACTCTCCAAATTGTGAGTTGATACAGAATTACAGAATTTAAACCATTAAATAAATCAAAATTTTTTTTTAAAAATATTAGTAATACGATTAATTTTCAATTTCAAATGTCTATTCAGGTAATTTGTTTTATATATTACATCTAGAAATTAAAAATTAATAATATGTTTCTTACATACAAAACATTAAATTTTCAAGCATTATAAGAAAATATATACCCTTTTTAAAATACAAATTTTAAAGAAGATATTATCTATGAAATTTAACTCAAATCGTCCACAGAAAAACTCAAATTAAGAAGTATCATAAAAAGAAGCGTAACATTCGCGGAGTGAAATCTAAATACGGAAATGTTTTGTATATAATTGTAATATCTTGTCCACATTGGATGGAACGCCTTTAATCGCGCTGACATCATGGAATTCTTTTCTTGTTTCGAAAAACCTTGTCAAGATTTCGTAGCTGTTGTGTCTACTTAAGCCTGATATTGGAGCTTTAGCGATTTGTAGGTTGAACTCTGTTATTAAATCTTGTATTCTTAATGTAGGGTTTCGCTGCTATTTTGTTATAAAATGATGCAGCATCTTTTATCATTATATTATTCTCTTTTTTTCGAATTCCATGCTTAACTATTATGTCTTTCTTCTTCATTCTCCTATTCTGTTTTTTAAATATTGAAATCACTTAATTCTATATAATATATTTAGGCACACAATCATGCTTTTCATGGGTTTCCATTACAAATTCATGTACACAGTTACGCTCATTGTACTACGTAGTATTACCATATTTTTACTCCATCTTAATATTATAAAGATTAAGGTTCCTATCGTTTTTTAATATGAAAAAAAAATTTCAGTTATGAAATATAGAAAATTGAAAATAAATAAATACATAAAAATAAAAGTAAAATAAAAAATAATAAAATATTTAATTTTATATAAAAAAAATAAACAATTCTTAACACCGCATCTTATGAGAACATTGTACATTTTAAAGATAAATATAATAAATGTAAATAAACATTACATTTTACAAATTTTTTCTACTTTTACAGAAAATTTTGAAGCAATTAACATAAAAGTGTTAAGAAATGTATTTTTAAAGTACAAAAATGTTTTTTTTATTTTATATCGCGTAATATAAGCGGAATTGATAACTTGATTAATATAAATTATCACATCTAATTAATATTTATTTATTTATTAATTTTAACTAAAAAAAAGCTTTAACTTTACTTTAATTTTTGTAAAGGTAATCAGTATTATTTACTACATATATTTAAAATAAAAAAATATTTCATTTTTTTAAATAAAAACTTAAAAATTGATAAACAAAATTATCATTAATTTCTAAAAAGAATGCAAATCTTTATCTCATTTAGCCTTCTAAAATTTTCTTGCCCTTCCACATTCTGGAAAAAGCTAAAAAAGTTTACTATTTCGTGGCGCCATCTAGTAAAGATTTCTTACAATAAAGATGATAAAAATATTATAATTGCGAAAGTTTTAGAGAAGGTAAGAAAGATGTATAAATACTTAAAGAAAAACGTTCGTATTATAATAAAAATCTGTTATTATAACAAATTTTAAAAAATTAATCAAATTTATTTTTGAATTTTACAATGTTTATCGATTACTATGATGCATCGTCACCTTGCGTTTCATGTAATAATAACATTTATGAACCATGAAAAAATTAATATTAATTTAAAGATTACTGTTAATTTTCTTGATTAAATGCTTTGTATAAAAAAACAAAAAAACATTTCAAACACACTAGAAGTAAATATTTTCGTTTATGTAAAAAAACTTTGAAAGTTACCAGAAAACCATTTGGCATGTCACAAAAACTGTTAGCTTCATTACTAGAGCACTAATTATGTCCAGCATGGTTTTGAAATGTGTATACAACGTTTCTGCGATATTTCAAAAAATCTCATTTTGTGGTAAAAATTAGGGAAATCATATCTTCTGATACACGACGATTTGTAGTAATGACAAAGAAAACATTTTGCAATATTAATATGTAATACATTTGATCAACTGTTGTTTTAATAACACATTTCTCTCAAATATATATATTATTTTCAGTTTATAGCCTGGAGAATGGATTTTAAATGTTTTTGAGAAACCATCGCTGGTTCTTATACTATTTGTTTCGTATAACAAGCGTGATACAACATTTTTGAGAACCTTGTCCAATGCATGTTATATAAAATCTGAAATGCTTATAAAATTCTTGACACTTAATGCTTATGAGAACAAATGCTTACGAAAATGAATAGAAATGTAAATAAATATGTTTACGAAATGATTAAATGATGAGAAATATTACTGCTTTTTTTATTAAAAAAGAGGAAAAAACCGTGTTACACAGGAACTTAAATATAACCTTGTTAACTTCTTTTTTTAATCTTATACAAAAAATGTCAGACATAGTGATATTATCTTAAAATGCTTGCATCACTGAAAAAAAAAACTTTTTTCTAATTAACAAAATGCAATTTCACAATAAAGCGACTTCAAATATATAACACGAATCTAAAAGTAATAGAATCTACAAATAATGTATTATATTGTACCATTAAATGACAACCCCCTAAAATAGCAATCATTTATAATTTCTTTGAAAGAGAAATCAAGTGCAACATCCAATACATAATAATTACATCTGCATGTAACAAATGCCCCTTGTCAGCATCGAAATTCTGAACCATATTCCTATGTTTATAACATGGTGCACAACCAATCTCAAATCCCCCAGATTCACGCACGAGCAATACAGTTTTCAGATCAACTGCAGTATCAAATGACAAGGTTGGCAAATGCGGACGAACTCACGCGAATTCTCGTGGGACGCGCGAATCAAAGCCAGCAATAAAATGAAAAGCATGATCCGCATACTTATAAGGTGAGAAGTGGAACCAGTGTCACGCTAGCCAGGCATTATTTACCACTTGTTTTCTGCAATAAGAAAATAAAAAATAATATTGGCTCGAGATCCAATCCACCGTAAAAAGTCTCGTAAATTCTCTCTAAGAATTGGATATGATCCCACGCAAATCCCCAGAGGATCAAAAAAAGGCAGAAAGTCATTGGTACATCGCGCAGATTGGACAAAGAAATGTATCTTGGATTTTATGGCAGTTCATATTGCCAACCACGCATGTCTTTTGTTACTCTTTAAGTATGGTTGTGCGAAGTACTTTTAATTTTCTTCATTTTTTTAATAACAATGCGTGACATTTTTTTCTCACTATTTCACGAGCTTTTAAGTCAGTATTTACATCACATAAAGTATACTTTTTTAATTGACTTGCGAGCTCAGATTGCAAAGGTTTAATTTTAATGAGTTCTTCAAGGTTTTAGATTTTTTTTAGACAACTACAGAAAAGTGACATGTTTCTGTGAATATACATTCACTTGTATGCCATATGAATTATTCAATATATTTTGGGACTGACAAAAAAAAAAAAAAAAAAAAAAGGGGGAAGAAATTAATCAGACTTTTTTTGTGAGTGGCAAAGGATTTTTTATAAAATAAACTTTTGTTAAAGCAATTTACATAACGAAAATTATGTTGTCAGAAAAATAAAAAACACAAATTTGCAATTATTTACTAAAATTTTTAAAACATTTTTTTTTTAATAATTTAAAAAAATTATTTTGTTGTTAATTAAAAGCATATGCAATTTTTAAAATTTTTCTTATAGTTTTAAATAATTTTAATTTTAAAAGTTGAGTCAATAGAGATTATAAAACAACTATAACATTAAACTACAACGAATAACTAATAGAAAAAAGCAAAAAGAAGAAATTTTAACTTTTTATTGTAATTATATTTTCTTTATTTTAATATCTTAATAAACTTCTTAGTGGAGCTTTGGTTCTACAAAAGCGGCACTTATAATACAAATTCATTGACTTAACTTTAAAATTCGTCTTAACTTAATTCGTCTTTGCTTAGTACATCAAATAAAGCGCATAAAATCTTCTTGAAATTTATTATTTCAAATAATCATTTTATAATGTAAAGAAAAACCAAATCTGTACAATGTTAGTTTAGAAATCGTTTCTATAGAAATGTATAAAAATAATATGCTAATCTGAGAATATACAGAATAAAAAAACAGTTTTTTTTATCTACAAACTATATTTTTATTTATTTGGAAGAAATTGAAGCTGCAATTATGTGAATAAAATGCATTGTCACGTTATAAAAATTTTTTTAATTGTTAAATTAAAAATCAGACAATGATCTGATAAAATTATTTAACTTTGCAAAAAATACTATTATTTATCTCTGAGTTTAACTTTTATGACTTATCATTGTTATGATTTTTATGATACATTATTTATGATACTCGTGTGGATACACGAGTATCATAAATAATGTTTTTTCATTAAATTACTGAGTTTAAAAACATTAATTGAATGAAAAAACATAATTTATGATGAATGGATGATACAATAATCATAACAATGATACGTTATTGTACAATGCAGGTAAATCGATTTTTCTCATTTAGAATGATGTTTAAAAAGAACAGATTTTTTTTTTTTTTGTAAAAAATTAAACTACAAAATCTTGAAGAGGGTTGCATTAATTAATGAAATAAGAAAACAAAGTTGTACTGAAAATTATGAAAAAATAATTAACCATTTTTTATAATCTTTTAGATAGTGTTATTTTTCCGTGCATTGGTATTAATAAATTTAATTTTAATCTAAATTATTTTTGTTTAACTTTTTAAAATTTAAATTTTAATCAGTATTGTTAAATCAATCAAAAATTAGTTACTTATTCATTTGATATTATCAATCATCATTGAATGTTCAATATTGAAAGGTGAAAAAAAAGAAGCTCTGCATAATGGATCAAAAGAAAATTAAAAAAAAAAAAGTTTATTTTTATTAACATTTTTATATCTTTGATTGTAAAATTAATTACTTTCAATTATATTTTTTAAATATTTGAAAACTGTTTATTTTATCAATATTTTAATAACATGCCAAGGTATAAGTATTATTTATAAGAAATAAATGAAATTGTCTAACGTTATGATTTTTAAAAAATATAGAAAATACTATAAAAAATAGATTATAAGAATAATAAAATAGATAAATATTTTGCAATATCTCCACTTTTATTTCTTAAAGTTTGCGTCCGTCTATGCATGGCCTCAATTTACATCCATATTTCCCCAAAATTGGCAGGAATACTTTTAATACAAATATGAAAAAAAAATTTTGAAAAGGCATGAATAATCAATAAAAAAATAAATAAATATCCAATTTGGGATAAATTGGGTTTTATTACAATTTGTGCCTTGTTTTTTACGCTGTTGTATTAGCAGCTTTCTACGAATTTTCGAAATATGATAGCCATAGGGGTACCTAGCTTATCCCAGCATGATATTGGGAAAAAGACTTCTCTGAACTTTGGTTGAACATTGGTTTTTATTGTTAAATTTGTAATGCCGCCTAAGAAAAGAAAACACTTTAGTCAGACAAGAATAGATTCTAAAAGAAGAACAGCAGGTAGATTTATAGAAAATGTGAAGTTATTAGAAAATTGGAATGAATCTAATAGGTTGAGAATGTCCTATAATAAACACAAAGAAAGCGAACATGCTGCCTTGAATAGACATGAAGCCGTGCTATGGCGAGTTATTTATAGTAATAAATATTTATTTCACAAATAAAGTTTACAATGATTACCAAACTACGGCTACTCAGTTAAAGTTTGTAAAAACTGCACTTTGTCCTTTTATAGGAAGTAGTTATCAAGCCAGTATTTTCAGGCTCATATGGACAATGGTAATAGTCATCGAAGCCATTGGACTGGCTTTCGAGATTTACCTAACTTGTAATATGAATAGGAACCAGTTTTACTTGCAAAGAGTTTCCAAGAAGTCATTTCATCCCATATTTATTTTAAAAAGGAAATATAGAGTAAATGTAATTTCAAAATAGCCATCATACTCTTTGATTTTCATGCATCAAGAAAAGAGGGCCTTCAAAATGGAATATATACATGGTGCGTTTTATTTAAAACTAATTAGCATACAGTAAATCCAGAAACGAGGAGATTCAATGGCGATTGTGACAATGCGTCTCGCATCGATAGTCGGGCTGTCTGGTGGGAGTTTTTCCGGGTTTTTTTCCTATGATAAATGCAAATGCGCGGCACTTACCCTCTAAAAGTTCTCCCGAAAGACACCGTGCTCATTCCACCAATTGATGGGCTAATCGTGGTGTGCACGAGGCCCACCGATGTTCCACACTCACCTTTCAAACTGGTTGGGGTCTACATAACCCTAGGTATGGGCATGAGATGTGGAAAAAAAAAAGACTCGGTATTTGAATAAACAGCAAATCTTAATGTTTATATCATGGCTTTATAATAAATAACATTTTTAATTATATCACAAAATTTTTCCTTTATTTATTAGACGGGATTTAAGTTTAAAAAAAATCCATTGCATAACCTAGTAAAATCAAATTTTATTTATTTATTAATACGTACCATTCATTTAATTTTCTTCTAGCAGTTATATTTGCAAGAAAACTAAAATATCTTCCTGGAAATTGCATGCTAAGGAACACTTTATTTCAACAGAGAAATGAAATTAGCGTGGTTAAACTAAATTTCCTTACATGCTATCCATATCAATTCAGCATTGGTTAAAAAACAGATTTTTTAAAATTGTTTTACTGCATATAAATAGACTATTTGCCATTTAAATATTTTGAATTCTGATCTTACAGACTGAACTATTCAGAAAGAACAATTTAAAAGTAAATTAAAGGCTAAATAAATTATTATCAATTAAAAAGGGGGTTAGAAATGCTATTTCATTGTTATCTGTCTTTGACCCAATAAAATGTTCATAAAATTTCAATAAAAATATTAAATTCAAAAATTTTTAATGATTCAAAATATGAAACATTTTGTAGATTTAAAGTATGAAAGATTTTATGCAGATTTAAAAACATGAAAAATTTTATGCAGATTTAAAAATAAAGAAATAATAAAATGTGTGAAATTTAATTAGAGAAATAAATTTAATTCTTTTTGCATTTAGAGAATAAATAACGCATAAGTTTTTTATTGGATATATTTACCACATTTTTTAAGATTACAAACACGATTACAGAAAAATAAAGCAGAAAATTAAAAAAAAAAAAAAAATACTAAATAAAATCTTTAACTATTTAAGCATTTGAAATTATTATTTCAGAAATAATAAGCATAACTTATCAAATATGTGAACCAAATAATGTCATTATAAAGATTAAGCGAAAAATATTCTAATACCTCTGTAATCGAAACTTTTTTTATTAAACATAATACACAAAGCTGCAAAAAAGAATGTTGTTTATTCTTTACAATAAAACTATTTTCTTATTGCACAAAAACCCTTTTAAGTTATTTTAAACATTCTTAATTTAACATTTGATTGATGCTTACTATTCATAAATTTTGAACTACCTACACTAGTGATATTTAAAAAAAGTAAATAAATAAAAGTTATTTTAATTCTTTAATTAAATTCTTCTCCAAAAATTAAATTATAATTTTGAATAATGATATAATATAATAAAATAAACCCTCAAACTGAATTTGATGAAAGAGAATTTACATTACTGCCCGTTAAAATTACTAACACCACGAAAGTGAAATCTAAATAAAAGATACAACATGCTGGGATATGCAAAAGATTATCAATTCAACGCATGGTAAAAAAATGGTACGTACTACTGTGCCCAAAAAGTAAAAACAATTTTCAATTTAAATTCTCCGGTCATATGGAATTTCAATTTTTTTTTAATACTTTTTTAGGTTGCTGGCACTGTCCTTGACATCTGTGTGAAATTTCACGTCAAAATATTCATTAGTGTTTGAGATAGGCTTGGCTTTGTGGCACGCTAAAAGTGATTTCGGCGATTTTTGAAATGTCTGAATTAATTGAGTAACTTGCATTAAATTTTGTTTGTGGAAAAGTGTAAAATGTTGCATTCGGTGAGCATTCCTATATCGGAAAGAAATGCTTAGAAGCGGTATAAACAGTTCAAAGGCAGAGAACGCGTTGAAGACAAAGAGCACTCTGGTCAACCATCAACCTCAACCGACGAAGCTCACGTTTAAAAAATTAAAGATTTCATGCTTACAAACAATCGAATCACAATTAGAGACCTTGCTGATAATGTTGGAATTTCAAAAGGATCGGTCAATTCCATTTTGGGCCTCAAACGCGTCAAATCTCGATTGGTGCCGAATAAACTGAGTGCGCCAGCCCACACTGCATTGATTCTTCGTGACTTTTTCGCCAAAAAATGAAACCCGTATCGTTCCCCAACCACCGTATTCACACCGTGCTACTTCTGGCTATTCCCTAAACTCACTCTGGGTACACCGTTTTGAGTCGATTGAAGAGATTCAACGTTACACGCCGTGGGCTTTGAAGGTGATCCCTGCCGATGACTTTTTAGCACGCATTGAGGATTGGAAAAAAAGTTGGCATAAGTGCATTGTGTCCGGAGGGGATTATTTTGAAGGCGATGAAATAAACGTGGAAGAATAAATAAAAATCTTTTGAAAAAAAATAATTGGTCTTAGTTTTTGGGCACAGTAGTACACTAGTTATACCTATAAAAATTTAAAAGCTATTTAAATCCTTTAATTAAATTCTTCTCCAAAATTAAATTATAATTTTGAATAATTCTATAATAAAATAAAATAAACCCTCAAACTGAATTTGATAAAAGAGAATTTACATTACTGTCCATTAAAATTACTACACCACAAATAAAAGATACAATATTCTGGGACATGCAAAAAGATTAGCAATTCAACGCGTGGTGAAAAATGGTATGCATGTTGGCAAAACGGGTAGGAGCCACCTACAGTCTGTATAAAAGGGAAGACTCTAAATAATGTTTCTCATAATCTCATAGAAATTTGCATTCCACCTTCTTGTTATGCTTTGTACTATTGTGCCCAAAAAGTAAGACAAATTTTTTTTTTTTTTTTTTTAAACTCTTTATTTATTCTTCCAAATTTATTTCATTGCCTTCAGAGTAATCCCCTCCGGACACAATGCACTTATGCCAACTTTTTTTTCCAATCCTCAATGCATGCTAAAAAATCATTGGCAGGCATCGCCTTCAAAGCCCGCGGCAATTCACGTTGAATCTCTTCAATCGACTCAAAACGGTGTCCCCAGAGGAAACTTTTGAGTTTAGGTGTGAAAACGGTGGTTGTGGAATGATAGGGGTTTCATTTTTGGCGAAAAAGTCATGAAGAATCCATACAGTGTGAGCTGGCGCATTCAGTGTTTTCGTTACCAATCGAGATTTGACGCGTTTGAGGCCCAAAATGGAATTGACCTATCGTTTTGAAATTCCAACATCATTAGCAAGGTCTCCAAATGAAAATCGACGGTTTGCAATAACCAAATCTTTAATTCTTTGGACGTGAGCTTCGTCGGTTGAGGTTGATAATCGACCAGAGAGCTCTTCGTCTTCAACGCGTTTTATGCCTTCTTTGAACTGTTTATACCACTTCTAAACATTTTTTCCGATATAGGAATGCTCACCGAATGCCTTCCACAACATTCTACACGTTTCCGCAAGTAAAATTTAACGCAAGTTCTTTGCTCAATTTATTCAGATATTTCAAAAATCGCCGGAATCAGTTTTAGCGTCTCACAAAGCCAAGCGTAACTCAAGCACTAATGACTATTTTGACGTCAAATTTCACACAGAACAAAGACAGTGTATTTACAAATACAAAGACAACTTAAAAATACAAAGAAATAAAATATATAAATTATTTTATAGTAACTAACATAATTACTGCTATGTTAGTGAATGAAATTAACAAAAACATAAATGAAACAGAAAGTATACAATAGAGAAAGAATAATTAATGGTGATAAACCTGTGAGAGAAAAAAGTCTGGAGTGGGATACAGAATATTATGACTGCATTCATACTATGAATAATGAAATATTATATAGATGGGGATAGAATGGGTGCAGAGTGTTCAATTTTAATTTCAGGGCAAATGGTTTCTTGGGATGATTAAATGTTCATTTTTTTCGTAAAAAAAGTTCATTCATTTGGTGATTTTCCATATTGTCCTTGATAGTGCCAGTGAATGTAGAAAGAAGGAATTTTAAGATGCCATGATTCTGTAAGAGGATAAGTAGTTGTATAGTGGAATGGTTCTCCAGTTTCTCTACAGGAACAGAAAGCATCTGAGAGATCATATCTTCACTTGGTCACTAAAGCTGCTCGATGCCTAGACATGTTGTTTATATGATTCTACCGGACTGAGCTACATCTTTATGTAAACAAAGTCATGCAATTACACCATGGATTGTCAGCGGCTCCACATAATGTTACGACAGACACAAACACTCCTACAAAACTCATTTCAAAGACGTCGTTGTCTGATGAAAAAAACCCCCTCTGAGCTTCTTACATCCTCATGATTGGCGTGTATACGTATCATGTATGACTCAATAACCTGTGTGACTATGTATCCACGTGGGGAAAGAGCATGGAAGAACTACTGCTAGCTTGCATTTGTCATTATCATAGCTGCAGAACATATTCAATGAGGTGAGGGTGATATGCATCCTAATCACTTTTGTTGTCAGCCGCTGTTACGTTTCTGATGTGCTACAACTCGGGGTTGTTCCCATTTCGAATCTTTCTGTAAGACAAGGTAACTTTCAGTGATTTTCTGAACTTCTTCGATAGGTTATTCGGTTACTGTCTTGGCCAACTTGTTGTCCAGATCTTTTACCAATTGGATATTAATTGCCGAGAAATTGGCAAGAGGCCACTCGCTAACAAATACCATTGATGAATTCTAAAAAACTGTTAAAAGTGTGCGGAATACCCACAATTGCAATTGAAACGACTCGTTCACTATTCAGTTTAAAGCAGATGTTGTTGTCAGAGGTGACTGTTCTGAGAACTGATTTCTATATGTTTCGTAGAACCAAATTTAACCCTGTCGTCCACTCGTAATATTGTATGCGTTATCTTCGTGTAGCCATTTTGTAGGTCGGCAATATAAAATAATCCATATTAACATAAAACAATTATCTGAATTATATTACTGCTCTTGGTACCTTAAACTTCACGATAAATATATAAATAAATAAAGTTTATAAACAATCTACAACATTGCAGTATAATTACCTATTTGTTTTCAGAAATATAAATTCTTAATTATTCAATGACTTGAATTTTCAAATAATTGAAATAAAAGTAATGTAATGCACTAAAGTAATGTACTACCTGTAAAAATCTACTTGTGTGCCTGTACTGCAAAAAAAGTAATGCACTACCTGTCATTCAAGTTATAATGAAGAAAATTAATCAATACTTTGTACGATAAAAAGTTTTAATTTATGCAAACACACATGAAAATAATACTTAATAGATATTTCTTGTGCCTTTGATTCAATACAAATAAAAATAAAGTGTAACAGATCAAATATAGTGCGATAAAACAATTATTTTTGTCGCTTTACCGATAAAATTGCTGCCCTGCTTGAAACAAAATATAAAATTAAAAATACTTCACAACTTTCAAAAAGCATTAAACCTTGAGTTACTTAAATCTTACACAGTAATTACAACTCTATACAAAAGGTAAGTTTTTTTTTATAAACTAATGCTTATATGTAAAAAGTTTATGAGAAAATTTACATCTTAGTTAAACAAGCAAATTAAATACAATCTTTCGAAATCTAATTCAAAAGAATGAATTTCATCAACCACCTATTTTTTACAAAAAATGCGCTGACATTTTCAAGAAAAATGGATTCGTGCTTACAAAAGAATTCTAATTTATCTCTTTTCGTGAATATTCATTGAATATTTCATGGCAATTGAAAAGTGGATTTTCCGGTACAGCAGTTTATAACCTTTATCAAACTACTTTATTAATCTTATAATTTAATAAAAACCAAAAGGGATTAAATTGAATGCTTAAATATTATATATTTTATTTTTTCTCGTTAAATCTGAATGTCTCTTTTGAACGTTCCTGAATTATTCAATATGCTAGTCAAGCAAGGACATGTCTTAAATCTCTTAAATATTTAAATAGTTTTATGTCAAGTTTATCTTATTTTCAAATATAGTAATTAAAATAACTTATTGAATTGATATTTTTAAAGCAACGTACTCTGAAAGAATTTTATTATAATATGTTGATAACATTGATTTTAATATTTGGATTATATTATTTAGCTAAATGATATTCAAGGTAAAGTATACACCAAAATTAATACATTTTGCTAAACTAGCAAGATTTCATTTTTTCAAATAATTATAATATTTAATTATGTATTAATATTTAATTATATATATTTAATTTTATATTAATATTTAATTATTTGTTTAATTATGTGTAATAAATGCTGAATATTGATTAATCATATTGTGATTATTATATATCGAGTAAAAATATGACAGCGTTTGATCGAATTTAATGAATATCAAACACTGTAATAAGAAAAAAAAATGTTCATTTCTTCTGAGTTTACAAGAAATATTTAATAAAAAAGGTTTAAAAAGTTTGAAAGTTTACAATACTTTTCTTATAGATAAAAAAATTGCACAATTGGTAAATTATTTAATAATAAAACTAGTACGAAATTAAAATTTGCATATTAATAAATTATGCTAATTTGTTCAAAGTTTATACATCATAAATAATATCTTACTAACAGAGAGAAGAAAGAAAAATTACTTATTTTAATACAAAATTAAAACAATAATGCTTAAACGAATTGGAAGACACATTTTATTTTTAAGACATCAAAAATATTTAAAATAAAAAAAATACCTCTTCTGAAAGTAGTATCGTTACTTACACAATATGAACTGAATAAAAGTGCATCATGGTTTATTTAAAATTTAACCTCTAAAAAAATTTCAAATTGCTATGCCAAACTATTTATTTCACATAAGGTTAATTCGAAAATTCATCAGCAGTTATAATAGGTTCCAATTTAATCATGTCCCAAAACAACAGCAACAAAACTTAAATGCTTTTACCAAGGAAAATTGAACGATTATCTAAAATTGCACATTGTACCTATATAATAGCGTGGTATATAGTAACTTATGAAACTTCGGAGGCATTCGAATAATTTATTAAAGAAGCAGAAAAAGAAACTTGTTTGTTAGATAGAATGCTGAAAATGTGATAATGCCGTTCAACCTAAAACAAAAGTTAAGACCGAATTGGAGGAGGAAAGTTCCGATCCCTAAGAGGTTCAAAGTTCAGTGGGTTAAATGAGGGGTCTGCTATGACAATAATGCTCCATTAAAGCCCCCCCTCCCCTCTTCCATTGTCCCAGTTACCTTGATACTTCAGCGCGTGCAAGTTGCATTCTTTTGGTTAGATCACTGTCATCTGGTGAGTGTGCAATTCTAAGAACTCATTACACAGAGTATGGTTTTTCGCATTTTGTTATTATCAAATGTGAACATGATAGTGTTCTGGCAAAAAAAGTTTATTGAGATTCTTAGAAAAGTGTAGAAGTTAAAAAGTGAAAGTTAGCAATTATTAAAATCCTTTTGAAGTTTAGTTGTGCTCTATAAAAGTAAAACCCAAATCTTGAAAAGATAAGTTTTAAAATTTACGTTTTAGAACTAAACATATAAAAGTATGGAAAATGGGAAAAATGGGAAATTGAAAGAGTATTGTCACATAGCAACAGGCTGTTATCTTCCTTAAAAAACAATTAAGATTCACGATGTTTACTGAATTATTAAATGAACATAAAAAAGAAATTTGTGCAAGATTTCACCAAATTTGAATTCTTTAATAAAATATCTTTGAAATATAAGCGCAAAAATTGTAAAACAAAGATTACTTTGATACTTCAAGAATATGTATTATCGAATAAACAAAGGCATTTTGGAACTATTTGTTATTAAGAATAAGGAATTTAGTAAAAGTCTGTTGTTTTCATCATTGATAACATTATTAAGCCTAACAGATTTTTGTGTAGTAAAACTATTAAAGTAGACCCCAGAATTTAACGAATTATTCATTTGACCTATTCAAAATACCATTTAACGAGAAGTATTTATGAAAATTAATTTAATCATCTCCTATTGATGAGAATTAATTCTGAAATAACATAAATATTTATGATTGGTTGAAGAAATAAGTGATAAATTATGTTCCCGTATATTTTATTCTTTTTATGTACATATTATTATTATATTTTTTGATGATTTTATTTTGCTATGCGCTTTGAGACGTCCATAAAATGTCATAGAAAATAATTTGCTTTTAATAGATTTACGAAAAAAAAAAAAAAAAAAAAATTCAAATGCCAATTTGAAAAATTCTTTTTAAATGGCATATTAATTTGCTAAGTGTTTCAATTACTTTCAGAAAAAAAATTATATTACAAGAAAATCATAATTATCTGTTTAATTTATTTTTGCATTTCTTTCATAAAGTTTAATAAAAAATAATGCATGTATAAATTTTGATTAAATAAAGTACTTAATTCATTATATATTAAATATTAATATTTTTTCTTTAGTTTCTGGTTTTCAATAAATTGGGGTTCCAATCCTTTTAAAATAATTTATCTGTCAAAACTTGATAAACCTCATAATGGTATCTTAATATGGGCATAATTTGAAAGATCAATACTACGGAAAAAAAAATAGTATGATAGAATTATAACTTACTTAGACTATAACTCAAATAGATAATACAAGATGAGGATAAATTAACTCTCATTTTTGTTTTACTAATGTATGTATTTATTACCTTCTAAATGTCTGTTAGAATTAAAAGTAGCTGTATAATTAACTGTAATTTTTAATCAAAAGTTTATCAGTATATTATATATCTCTTTCCTTTCATTAATTAATTATTAATAACAATCGATATTTCATTTCTATGAATCATAATCAAAATTGTCCTTCAAAGAATGATCAATATCTCGTCTATTCTATAAGCTAATTATGAAGTGGGAAAGACTTATCGGAGTAATTTATTTAATATGTTTTTAACATATTAATGATATAACATTTAACATATTTTTTTAATGTTACAACTTATCTTTCACGTATTGCCTATCATATGAGATGCACTTGGGGCCTGAATGGCCGAGTGGCTAGCGCTCTGGCGCTCGGTACCACAGGTTTCGGGTTCGAGTCCCGGCGGTGCCATGGATGTTTGTAGTGGTTCGGAATCCATTTTAAACCGTAGGTCCCGGTCCTAATAGGATCGTAGAGCGTTGCGGGGGCATTGTTACTCCGCGTCCGTGGCTTATCTTCAAGTTACACGCGCTCCCTGCATGCAAAGTGAGTACGAACGTACGTAACATGCAAAATGAGTACGTCTGTGCAGCGCTTGCTTTAAGGCATCCAAGACCAAGCTGCCTGTGTTTGCCAGCTGCATTAGAAAGAAAAAAAAACGTATTTTTTTAATGTTACAACTTATCTTTCACGTATTGCCTATCATATGAGATGCACTTTGATAGCGAGAAGTATTTTTATATTGATTTAATGTCTGTTTAAAAAAAGAAAACAAGAAAAAACTAAATTAATTACTACACATCTAAATTAATATACACAGTAATATCGATTTTATGAATGTAATAATGGAACAGAAAATTACTGAAAATTCTGGTATTACTAATTCAATAGTTGGTCATAGTAAAACTGCACACTTTTGTCGTAAATAAAATTTATTTAGGGCCTATCATTACATATGTACTTTTCGATCTAATTTAAATTCATAAAACTAGTTTCCATCTTGTTAGTGTGAGATTTATATTCTGATAATTACGGTTAGGTATTGAAAGATATACAATGATTAATGATAATTAAACTAATCTGTTCTTGACATACTAAATGCTTGTAAACTATTAACTGATTATAATTACCCAGATATAAATATCGGTTGTTAAACACATCATTACCATTAAATTATAGTCTGAAATAAAAGTTATATTTTTTTCTGTTACTTAATTTTCTCTATTTTTTTAAACATTAGAAATTAAAACTCTTCATAAATTATTATTATGTTCTCAAATATGCCCAGGGTAATAGAAGTTGAAATTACTTTTTTATGAGTGTGAAAAAGGACATAAGTAATGTGCAAAATATATTATTTAATAATTTTGATACTTTTATATCTTGTTGTACATGACATATACTTGTCAAACATGTGCTATTCGCAATATTAATTAAATGATTCTCTGGAAACATGCCATCAATTCACATGTATAATTAATAAACTAGTGGATAAAAATAATTTGCTTAAATTATTGAGAAAACAATTATATAAAATTATTCTAATTAAATAAGCTGTAATTGCGATGTAAAAAGTGCTCAGCAGCCAAATTTCTACAATTTAAAACTTTAATAAATGAAACATTACCTTACTTCAGTTGCATTATCTAAGAAAGGTTATTAAAATTGTTGAAGTTTATTTCATTTACTACTTGTCTATAAAATAATCGAAACTGTTATAAAAATAAATCTCTGAAAAATTAATCAAAATTCCTCCACATAAAAATTATTTTATTAAAAAAAAAAAATTCTATTTAAAATCATTCTAATAAAATAAACTGGAATATAAGGTTAAAAAAATGCTGAGCAATAAAGCATCAACAATTTTAAACTTTAATTCTTAATTAACAAACTTAAATATTCCCTTACTTTTATAGCATTAACGAAAAAGGTTTGTTATTATTGTAATAGCATTTTTCTTTTAATACTATAAAATTTTTTAAGTGATCTAAAAATAAATTATTTATAAATTAATCGAAGTTTATCCAAACAAAAATTAATTACCTAAATAAAAACTAATTTCTATTTAAAATTACTCAAATAAAATAAACTAAAATGCAATGTTAAAAAAATACTAAACAGTAAAATGTCAGCAATTTGTAAATTTTGATAAATAACATATTTCTTGCTTTTGCTCTATATTTAGAAAAGTTTGATAAGTTTCAATTAGTTTGTCTCGATTAATTCAGCAATGATGTAACTAAAAAAATTGTCGATTTTAATTATTTTTAGAATAAAAATAAATTAAACAAATTTATTTTTTGAAATATATTTGCTTATTTTTTAAATAACAAAAAATTCAATTAATATTACTGTGGCATTGCTTTTCCAAGCAACTGTTACTATTTTAAAATATACAAAAAATACTGCTTTAGTGTTTTGGCGGCTAAAATGCTATGAAAGAGTTTATGAAGAAATATATGAATTGTTATAGAATTTGATATACTGTTTCAGTGATGTTAGCATTTCACTTCGAGCAAAAATTAACAGCATGAACAATTATGTTACATAACAGCATATGCAGGAAGCGACAAGATTAAAAATTTAACACTTATTTTTTTGCCATAACATGCAAAAAATAATCTGCACTGTAATCAATAAAAAGAATTAGTTACGAATTGAATACGAAAATTTATAAATGATGGAAGCTTTAGTGAGCGTAGCTTTAGTTTTAGTCGCATGATACTATATTTTACACTTTTCTTTTTAGTGTTAGTAAATAATACATTGTATTTCTGAAATTGAATGTTTAAAGCTGAACTTAAAATACCTGTGTCTATTCTGAGGATGGTATAATAAACACAGGGGGACTCCATCCGCTTAATCCAAAGAAAAGGGCGTGAATATAGTATGCTACTCCAAGGGATGATAATTCAAAATTAGGTTAGTAAAATGTGTGTGAATTGTTATAGAACTCCTTGGATAGCAATGAATCTGCTACAAATCTACCATTCTGGTAAAATATCTACCTTTTTACAATAAAAGCATAGGGCGAGAACTCCATCCTTTGGGTTCAATGAAGAGAGTGCAAACTCTCGAATGTTATTCCTGGGGATATTCGCTGAAAATTAGGTTAGCTGAAAATTAGGTGCCGTGTTAAAGGGTTCCCTGGTGCACCCTGGATAATGATGAATCTTTTGTATATCTAGTGTGCTAATAACATATTTGCTGTTATACAATAAATCAGTAGTCCTATATAACCATCCGTTGGGTTCAAAGAGGAGGGTGCGAACTCTAGGATACTATCCTTACTGATGGTAGTTCGAAATTAGATTGAAAAAGTATGTGTACAATTTTATGGAACTTCTTGGTGCACCCTGGACAACGAGGAATCTGTTACATATCAACTATTCTGCAATAAACCCCCAGATTTGGAATCCATCCGTTCAGTTCAAAGAGCATCCCTGAAGATGTTCGTTCAAAATTGGGATCGTAAGATGTGGGTGCAGGGTTATAGAATTCTCTGGTACACCCTGGATATCAATGAATCTGCTATAGATATACTTTTCTAATTATGGATTACTCCTGATAAGGTGCCAGGCATTTGAGTACAACACTTTTCGTTGTATTCTGTACTCTTAAATATTATTCGATATCCTTAGATAGCATATAATTTTGTTTTAAAAAATGAAGTTAAAAATGTACAAATTTATTACAAATTAATTTAAATTTATAACGCTCTTAGTTATTGATGATTTTATATTTTGTTAATTACAAAAAAAGTTTTTAAATACGCCTAATAATAAAGGATAGCAAATATGCCTAATAATTGAAGATAGTAAATATTAAAAGATTATATGCTGTTTCGAAGTATTTTTAAAAAATGCTTGAACAATATTCTATTTATAATTAATTTCGATGCTGCACAGAATACTTATTAGTAGGCGTACAGATATAAATGCTATTTTTTTCTCATTCCAAAACCTCAAGGCCAAATGAAAAACAATGTTCCTCTTGAGAAATAACGATTTATCGGGAAAACAGAGGGCACAGACTAATGTCACTCAAATGGCACGCGGTTTGGTTTCCAAACCTTTTGCTCCCTTACTAATTCAAACCTTAACTGCAATTGCAGCTTAGTATATGGCTGACCTATTTTCCAGTGAGACTTCTTGACTCTGTTCCACCCTGAACAATTTCACTTCCTGTAGAGATTTCTCTGCAAAATACCGAACTGCGGTCTAACGGAATGTAAATTTCTTAGTTGGAGTCTATAATCAGTTTTAAATGTTAGAGGTCAATTTGCATTTCTCTATCATTTAGTCGCCACTCAGATAATAGAAAATTTATCAGATGCTTTGATAAACAATAGGTTTCATTTTATCACAGTGAAATGGATGGTATTAGTATCTTTTTTTTTAAAAAGGGAATCAGCAGTAAAATATTTTTTTAAAATATATGCAAATTATTTAAACACATTAGAAAAGAGTATAATGTGATTTGTAAGATGTTATCAACAGATTATAGTTCAGTATTTAATATAACAGAGAGAGAGATGAAGCAATGAATAAATAATAAAAGATGTTGCTTTACAGCAACTGTACTAGATGTACAAACTAGTAATTAGGGATATATTATAAAGTAACATTAGTAAAAAAGGTAATTAATTATAAATGCAAATATTTTACACATAAATTAAAACAAATGATGAACATGATTTAAGTATTTAGGGTATCTAACAGATAAAGACGGGGCCTAATGACCAAGAGGCTAACGTTCTGGTATTCGGTACCTCAGGTTTCTAGTTCGATTGGTTTTGTTTGGTTTATCGCTCTGGGGTCATTGTGTGCACACTTTACGCTAATTAGACCGGAACCTACAGTTTTAGTTTTTCTACCGAACCACTAACAAACATCCTTGCCACCGCCAAGATGTTTCGAGTTCGAGTCCCGCCTTTGACATGGATTTTTGTAGTAGTTCAGAATCCACTTTAAACTGTAGAGAAGACAGAATCACGAGCTCTGTTGGTTCTCAAAATGATTTTGTGACGTCATCTCTCAAATAATTTCTAGTTGAAGAAATTAATTCCTTTAGTAAAGTTGTTTATTTGTTAAAATTTAAGTATAAATCCTCCTGATATCTTGTGCAAATGTTAAAAATATATTTTTTTTCAATTTTTATTTTCATTTTTATTTACTTGTAGTTTTAACTTTATCTTGACAAATTGTACAAAAATTAAATTAAATAATATTTCGTGTAAAGGAGTATAATAACAAATAAAAATAATAACAAATAAAATTTCGTGTAAAGGAGGATACATTATATTTAATCTTAAAGATTTGAATATCAACAAATTATTTGTATAACAAAGTATCATTAATAGGATACATTTTTCATGAAACACATTTAAAGCAAATAACACATTTCGTTTTTTAAATGTAGATGGCTAAAGAACTTTTTGTGATAATTTAGAAACGATTTATACAACGGATACATTCTCAGATTCATAAATATTTTTTAAATAATTAAATATTTGCCAAACAGACTTTTGAAAAATCATTGAGGTTTGGAAAATAAAGAGTTTGGTCTTCTGTAATTTTTTACTCCAATTAATTCTAATAGAATTTATTAAGTGCACATTTTCACGCAAAAATATATTTTTTGTACCATTCTACCATTTTTTAGTTACCATTCTACATTTTAGTAAACATGAATATGTTTATATACATAAATATGTTACAATAGAATAAACAGAAATTATTATTTTTATATGAAACTAAACAGAAAACAGTGTAACTGAGTTATTTTACAGTATTTGAAATTAATACAACAGCAGTTGGGTTTTTCACATGAATTAGTGCAATTATATCTTTATGATGATTAATGTTTTCTAAACATAAAATCTATGCCTAAAACAGAACTATATGCCTGATAATCTATATCTATATTCGTAGTTTCATAAACAGAATTATCAACTATAAACTAATCAGAATAGATTTATATGAAATATTAGGATTTATAAATATTTCATTAAGTAAAAGTCAAACATTTCATTTTGATTGATTTGTTGATAAATTGTTCATTAAAATTTTTTTTTCATTGTCTTAGAGTAATTCAACCTTTTTCTTCAAATATGATATATGGCTAACATTGTCAATTAAAATGTATACAATTTTTTTAAGGTAAACATAATGAGGCAAAATTAAAATTTTTGACTTACGGAAGAAACTATATGCTGTAGCATAGCTGAAAAAAAATTAACAGAAAAAAATATGTTGATTACACATTCTTAGTTGAAATCAAATTCGTTATTTGTTTATTTAAAGTAGTTTCCCCTTCATTTTCTTTATGAAATTCTCAAAAAATTTTGCAGTGCTGCTCAATTTGTCTTCAATGCAAATATTCCTTTCGTAATAGCTTCCAGGTTTATTCCATAAACAGTAAAAGTTTGTTCACCTATCCCACTTGTTTTCTTATAGAATAAAAGACAGACATTGATTATCCAATGTTGTTTCACCATGTCATGCAGCTACTGTCAAATTTCTGTATAGTTTGTATCCGTGGAAGTTGACCATTACGAAGCCACTCTATAGTTGATTTTGAAGCAAGTTACAAGGCTTAACTTTTTCAATAAGAAATTATTTCATAACACAAATACAAAGTCAAATGTTGAAATAATACTAAATATTAAGGAGCAACTAAAAATATAAAACAAAATATCTATAACTTTAAAATTAAAATAATGCAACTTAACACAGACCGCAAAGACACAACAACGCAATTGAATAGCTAAAAAGAATATTCGAATATTCCAATCGAGCGATTTTAATCAAAATCACTTAAATGCCGTCACGACCCAGGTTTTATGGCATGTTTGAAGCCCCGTGGAAAGCTGATTTATCTATCTAACAACAATTTTACCCCCATTGGTACTCTAATCAGTATGCCAGTCGACAGTAGCCTAAGAGTCTGGAGAGCAAGGCTGATGAGGTAGGACTTACCATAGAAACGCTTTCAAATAGTGTTTGACGTAACACGTGGCCTAGTATTATTCATGTTGATAAATGGCTTTTGATTCCTAATGACTTCTGACCGTTTTTCTTTCATTGCTCGGTTCAAACTCATCAATCAATGTAATCAATAACATATATCAATAATACTTTAATGTAGTAATGGCTCATGATATTTTTGGCTAAATCATGGCACTCTTGGGTTTCCATATCAAAACGCACCATCTATGAATCGTTAAAATTATTTTTGACAAATACTTACAACTCTTGCATACTTACTGTAAACTTACACACAAATTCGACGCGCATCAGCTACATTTAATTAAAGCTAATTAAAATCAGCTAACAATCAATCTAAATCAGCTAACTTAATTAACTGCAAATTAAAGAAAAACTTTCGTTTGTTCCTTTTCATTTTAAAAATTTCGTTTTTGGTATAACATTATACATGTTCAAAGTTTAAAAAAAGTTTTTTTTTTCTTTTCATTTTATCGAATTGATACCTACTAAACATCAAAGCTTAATAAAAGTTATATTACACGAAATAGTTGTTAGTGAGATTTGTCTCATAATAATAGTTATGCTACCTGATTTAAAATCACACGAATTAAGTTTGATATCTAATATAACAATTGCTTTGAATTGATTCTTCTTAGTTGACATTAATTATTCGGCTAGCAATTATGAGAAATTTAATATAATAAGTATGCACCAAATGCAAATAATTTTCCGGGTAGGTTTAAACAGTTAACTTATTTATAAAACACATTTAATGGTAACGAAAAGATTAAAAATAAATTTGAAAACAAAGATAAAAAAAATAAAGTCATTGAAATCATTGTAAAGTACGGTTTCTCTTAAAATACAATAATGTATAGCAATAATAACCTCAAAAAGTCTCAATTTAAAAAAAAAAAATATTTTTAAATATTTATTTCTACTTAAATTTAACCTAGTTTTAATGTAAATGAAAACGTAAACAATGATTTCTGATTTGCCTGCAGTTTATAGAAAAAGTTTTAATTAATGAATTTTGAAGTAAGATTTATAGTTGTACTTTTAAAAAGTCTATCATTTTTATCATAAAATATTTAATATGAAAATTAGAAAAAAATTATTAATTATTTTATTTCCAATCTCCGTTAGGTCATTTCGGAAGAATAATTAAATGCAGGTTGAAAAAAAAAGGTTCAATTTCATTTACAATTATGCTACATAAAAATTACTATGTCATTTTCATTTTCTTCACTTAATTGCATCATCTTGTAAAGAAAAAAAAAAGAATTCAATCTCAAACCCGATGCAGGAAAGCGTATGGAATTTTTAGTTCTCCCATTTTCATTTTTATTTCATTAATCATTCAAATTTTAATATTAGGATTCTTCATCACTATGCTGTGAAGTTTCCGAAATTGTTTCGACATAGTTCACCTTAGGTATTTGACCCAAATATTCAATATTCCTTTCTTCTGTATAACAATTACATAAGCGAAACCGCTGTCCTATTTCGTCCACAATAAAAAAAAGGCATAAAATGCTTTTTGAAAATTAAAATATTATACCTTTAAAAAAGAATTATTCATACATATTCTTCTTCCATATGGGAAAAAAGGTATAATTTCTGGCAAAAGCCAAAAAAGTTGCCATTTGTGCACCATTCCGTAGTTCCTTTGCGAAAGTCTTCCGTAAGTGGAATAGATATGGCTTTATGCCCAAAGGAGAGAAGGCTTGATTCTTTCTTTTTTTTAAATGGTAGATTGATATTTAATGTTTCCATTTCTGATGTCAGAATGACAGATTTAGGTTTTAGAATGGAAATGATACTTGGCATGTGTCAGTGTTTTCCGTTCGACATATTATCGGAACAAAAATCTAGAGCGGCGGTCATCAAATATTTGACCAGTTTTTTCAAAGGAGAGGTGGCATGAAAAAAAATTTATGAATAAAACACGATATAGATGTCAGGAAAAAAAAATAATGATATACTTTTCATGTACGCCGTTAGGAATTCAGCAAGAAAAATTTATAGAAACACAACACCTGTTTCGAAGCAGCAGTTTTATAAATTCAGATGTCAATACGAAATAAATTGCTTTTTCTAAACTCATTATGAATTAAAAACATTTTTTAATAAAAACAACTTACGAAGTACATAAGTTACGAAATAATTTGTTCCTTGAAACATGATAAAATGCAATGAATTTCTTTATTTAATAGTTATAGTGGATTTCTAGCGCTCTGGCGCTCGGTGTCACAGGTTTTGGGCTCGAGTCCCGGCGGTGCCATGGATGCTTGTAGTGGTTCGGAATCCCATTAATCTGTAGGTCCGAGTCTAATATGAGTGTTGGGCATAGGGTTGACATCCCTACCCCGTAAAAAGAAATCATCTTCCATCTCGAAATCTGCCAATAGGCAGACGGCCTTGGCCCACCATGGGGCTGTTGCGCCGATGATGTTGATGAGCGGATTTCTATTATCTCAAAATATATTGTAAAGGAAAGATGTTACGAAAACACTGATATCAGTTGTTAATAATTGCTCATATGAAGACATTTTATCCTATAAATAACATGATAAATAACATCAAAATATTAAAATCGTATATGAATTCTTGATAAAAGATGTAAGGGATTATTTTTATGTTTAACATTTATAGTGGATTTCTGTTATATCAAAATATATTGTAAAACGAAAGGTGTTATAAAAGCAGTGGATGTATGTCGTTATAAATTCAGCAAGAAAAATTTATGGCAAAACAACACTTGTTTCAAAGCAGCAATTTTATACATCCAGATGTCAATAAGAAATAAATTGCTATTTTTAAGCACATTATGAATTAATAACATTTTCAATAAAAATAATATATTAGTCTAAAACAACTCTGTATTACGAAATAATTTGTTTTTTGAAAAATCATATGTGAATTCGGGAGAAAAGATGCAATTTTTATTTAATAGTTATAGCGGATTTTTGTTATCTCAAAATATATTGTAAAATGGAAGATGTTATGAAAACATGATAAACATTTGAGGAATGTCGTTAGGAATTCAGCAAGAAAAATTTATGGCAAAACAACACTTGTTTCAAAGCAGCAATTTTATACATCCAGATGTCAATAAGAAATAAATTGCTATTTTTAAGCACATTATGAATTAATAACATTTTCAATAAAAATAATATATTAGTCTAAAACAACTCTGTATTACGAAATAATTTGTTTTTTGAAAAATCATATGTGAATTCGGGAGAAAAGATGCAATTTTTATTTAATAGTTATAGCGGATTTTTGTTATCTCAAAATATATTGTAAAATGGAAGATGTTATGAAAACATGATAAACATTTGAGGAATGTCGTTAGGAATTCAACTAGAAAAATTTATGGCAAAACAACACTTGTTTCAAAGCAGCAATTTTATACATCCAGATGTCAATAAGAAATAAATTGCTATTTTTAAGCACATTATGAATTAATAACATTTTCAATAAAAATAATATATTAGTCTAAAACAACTCTGTATTACGAAATAATTTGTTTTTTGAAAAATCATATGTGAATTCGGGAGAAAAGATGCAATTTTTATTTAATAGTTATAGCGGATTTTTTTGTTATCTCAAAATATATTGTAAAATTGAAGATGTTATGAAAACATGATAAACATTTGAGGAATGTCGTTAGGAATTCAACTAGAAAAATTTATGGCAAAACAACACTTGTTTCAAAGCAGCAATTTTATACATCCAGATGTCAATAAGAAATAAATTGCTATTTTTAAGCACATTATGAATTAATAACATTTTCAATAAAAATAATATATTAGTCTAAAACAACTCTGTATTACGAAATAATTTGTTTTTTGAAAAATCATATGTGAATTCGGGAGAAAAGATGCAATTTTTATTTAATAGTTATAGCGGATTTTTGTTATCTCAAAATATATTGTAAAATGGAAGATGTTATGAAAACATGATAAACATTTGAGGAATGTCGTTAGGAATTCAACTAGAAAAATTTATGACAAAACAACACTTGTTTCAAAGCAGCAATTTTATATATCCAGATGTCAATAAGAAATAAATTGCTATTTTTAAGCACATTATGAACTAATAACATTTTTAATAAAAATAATATATTAGTCTAAAACAACTCTGTATTACGAAATAATTTGTTTTTTTGAAAAATCATATGTGAATTCGTGAAAAAAAATGCTACGGATTTTTTTATTTAACAGTTATAGAGGATTTTTGTTATTTCAAAATGTATTGCAAATGAAATATGTTATAAAAACTGTTGATGTCAGTTAATAATTGCTCGTATGAAGACATTTTTTTCCTATAAATAATATCAAAATAATCAAATCATATGTGAATTCGTCATAAAAATGGTCACGGATTTTTTTTATTTAACGGTTATAATGGATTTCTGTTATTTTAAATTGTATTGTAAATAACAAGATAAATAAATACGAGCAAAAAATGTATTTTCAATTAATATTGTAGATGTCAGTAATTAATAATTGCTTGTAAGAAGACATTTTATCCTATAAATAACATGACAACTGCCCTTACAGAACAAACAAAATATTGTGATATATATATACATAATATATTATACAAAAATATCAGAATTTTTTCTGTTGACAACAAAAGCTAAGTAAAAATTTTTAAAAACAGATTAAAGAAACAAAATTTAATAATGTAGAAACAAAAATAATTTTAAAATTACTCAATAATTTAATATTGTTTTAATAATTTAATATTTATAGTTATGTTTAGTAATTTAATATTCAATCGATTTATTATTAGTATTAAAATAATAAAAAATACTTTCATTGATATAAAAGTATTACAAATGATGATTTGTGAGGAAATGAAGGATTTTCCCATGATTCAAAGATTTAAGAATTAAAATCCACCAAGAAAACTGCGAGGATAAAAATATCCAACAAGCAATATAAAATGAAAAAAAATATCGATTTCAAGAACATTGAATTCCAGCAATCTGGTTCAGAAATGGAAATTATGCGGGGAAATCCCGCTCCAGTCAACAAAAGAATTCGTCGTAAGTGACAACTCAAGGACTGCCTGTGGAAGGTATTTTAACAAATTATTTTTTTATACTCTTTTATATTTATATTTTGTTTTCTAAAATTTACAACAAAATGAAAAAATCAAGTAACTCTTCGTATAAAATACTTGATGATGAGGAATGAAGTGGTATATAGGGATGTGAAGCAACAAGGACTATAATCCCCTAATCACTATATATATGAACAATTAGTTTTTTCCTTATTTTTAATATGTCACTCTCCACAACGCTCTACGATCGTGTTAGACCGGGACCTACGGCTTAAAGTGGATTCCGAACCACTACAAACATCCATGGCACCGCTGGGACTCGAACCCGAAACCTGTGGTACCGAGCGCCAGAGCGCTAGCCACTCGGCCATTCAGGCCCTCATAAAATACTTGGTTATTGATAATTACCAAACGCACAAGAAAATTGTTGAGTTGCTGATTTTTTTTTACTTATTTATCAAAAAAATCAGAGGGTACTTTAAATGGAAAAAGGTAACAGTTTCAACCCAATTACAAAATTAATGATGGAGGGAAAATGATCCAAAGGTATAATATTGGTATAACTCAAATTAACCTAACTGATATTAAGTAACTGGTGCTCTGGTACTCTATGCTACAGGTTTCGGATTGGAGTCCCGGCGGTGACGTGGACGTTTGCAGTGACTCGGAATTTACTTTAAACCTTTGGTCCCGTTCTAATATAAGAGTTCGACGTAGGGCTGACAACCCCACCCCGTAAAAAGAAAACATCTCCTGTCTCGAAATCTTCCTGTAGGCAGACGGCCTTGGTCCACCATGGAACTGTTGCGCCAATGAAGAAGAAAAAGAATATTAAGTAAAAACTAAAAAGCCCATTCTAAGACAATTTAAACTTTTATCGAGAAAAAGGTTGTTTTTTTATGCAGGAACATAGTAGGTCAAATTTTTATTTTGAAATGTTGATTCTGATAAAAATAGTTCAATGAATTTTAATTGTATGATTAATAAATAAAATACTTTATTTTCAATAATTTTACGCATTTTATGTAAGATAACAAAAGGGAAATATATTTTATATTATATTGCCACAATAGTTAAGAGCTGTAGAATAGAAAATACAACTATTGAATTCAGTTGATGTGTTTCAAATTATTGTTTAAAGTTAAAATGTAATCTAGTAAATGATTTCTCCAACCGTTGTATTGAATCGGGATTCAATTGCCTTCGACCATCAACTTTGAATCCGTTTTAAAAATTTAAGAAACTAGTTACACCCTGTTTGTAAAATTAATACAGAGAAAAATAAACTTCTGATGATGAAACGAATATGTCCTATTGTTATGGCCTATATGTTAATAGTTTTGTATAAAAATCATATTTATAATTTTCACTAAACGAACAAGATGAACTCTCAAGGTGAAATTGGATGCAATTTGGTCAACGTTTTGAATATGAATTTCGTTATAGTAAAAACATTCGTCAACTACTAGATTTAAACACATTTCATTTTTAATAACCAGCACCATATATTCTCTCCAGACCAATTACTAAATAATAACAATGCTTGTGAAAGAATTCGACGAAAAATGTGTTTTCAATGATTGATCAAAATTCGACATCTATATTGCTGGAGAAAAACGAAAATAAATAATAAAATTTTTTTATATAAAATTTATATACATTTAATAATTAAAAGATGAAAATTATCAAGGCGATTTAAGCCTATATATTTTTTGGAAATTATATTTTTACTATAATAAATATTTCAGTTGCTAAATGAGAGCATAATTCATTTACTGACAGTTATCAACTGTCGTCAATGAATGAGCATTGTGCGCCCACTAACATAATGATATGCTTATTTATGAAAGCAATCGGGAAAAAAATACATTTTTTATGTCCAACCAAAGATTGCTATAGGTATTTCTGGAAATAAATTATTATATATGTGATTTTTTTTTCTGTATGAAACTAATATCCATAAATTCTCTTATTAAAAAAAGATGAATTTTATATTAAGAATTGGTTTGCTTTTTAAATTTGTGTCTATTGTAGTAAATATTTACGCAAATTTTTATATTGAAGCTTGATTCGATTACCAGTAACCATCACAGTCGATCCATCTCATGAGCACAATTACCTAATGATCCCCGTCTGAAACATCTAATGATCCTGTGATTCGAAAAATGTGTTTTGATGACAGACCAAAGTTTGCTATCGGTATTGTTGGTTGATATGGTTTATCTCATTTTGTGCACACTAGGACTAATTACACCGGGACCTACAGTTTAACGTGGATTCCAAACCACTAACAAACATCCATGCCCCCTACTAAATTCAAGCCTCAATCCTGTGGTACCAAAGGCCAGAGCTCTAATCAGTTGGCCATCAAGTTGGTCAAACAGAAAGAAAGATTGGTTTGGTTTGGTTTGTCGCTCTACGGTTATCTTGTGCACACGAGGGCTAACTAGACTGGGACCTACAGTTTAAGGCGGATTCCAAACCACTAACAAACATCCATGCTGTTGCCAGGATTCAAACCTGAAGACTCCGGCACCAAAGGTCCGCAGTCTTCAGGTTGGAATTGAGCGTTAGCAATTGGCCATCAGGCTACTCGGCATTGTTGGAGAAAAAATATCGTATGTGAATCTTTCTGCATAAAATTGATATTTACAAATTCTTTTAACGGTTAAAAAAAAAAGGCAAACTCCATATCAAGGTGAAATTGAAAGTATTCGGCATGATTTTTTTCCTATTATGGCGAATGTTTCCGTCGTACTGTTAGAGTGAAGTAGGATTCAATTACCTACAAGCATCAGCGCCGACAGGGAATCCGTCTCGATAATTGAAACTGAAAGGATTTGCCATGATTTTTATGTTTTTTATCCATCTCATGAGCACAGTTACCTAATGATCTTGTTATTCGAAAAATGTGTCTCGATCACATACCAAAGTTTGCTATCGGTATTATTGAAGAAAAACGATCCTATGTGAATCTATCTATATAAAATTGATAAATTCTCTTAGTAGTTAAAAAAAAGGCAAATTCCATACCAAGATGAAACTGAAAGGATTTGCCATAATTTTTATGATTTTTTTTTCTATTATGGTGAATATGTCCGTCGTGCTGTTAGAGTGAAGTAGGATTCAATCACCGACAAGCATCAGCGCCGACAGGGAATCCGTCTCGGTAATTGAAACTGAAAGGATTTGTCATGATTTTTATTTTTTTTTATACATCTCATGAGCACAGTTACCTAATGATCTTGTTATTCGAAAAATGTGTCTCGATCACATACCAAAGTTTGCCATCGGTATCATTGAAGAAAAACGATCCTATGTGAATCTTTCTATATAAAATTGATAAATTCTCTTAGTAGTTAAAAAAAAAGGCAAATTCCATACCAAGATGAAACTGAAAGGATTTGCCATAATTTTTATGATTTTTTTTTTCTATTATGGTGAATGTTTCCGTCGTGCTGTTAAGAGTGAAGTAGGATTCAATTACCGACAAGCATCAGCGCCGACAGGGAATCCGTCTCGCGAGCCCAATTACCTAATGATCCCCCCTGTTTTAGAAGAGAAAACAATCAGAGAGAAAAATGCGTTCCCGATGACAACCCAAAGTGTGCCATTGGCATGGCTGGAGCTTTGTGATCTGGAACGACATTTTCCCAAACAATAAAGAAAAGAAAGGAGATCGGATGTTTGCTTCGACAATGCTCTGGCTTTTAACCTGATGGCCCGGAGAAAGTGAAACGGTATAAACTCTTTGTTGCTGACACGCGATGTACGCGGACATGATGTCATCCAGCCCCAGTGGTTGTTATCGTTTCATTATTGCCGACATTAGGACACGGTGACATAATACTTAAATTCTTTAAATGAAAAGTATTGACTGAAAGAAGACATTTCCATGAAAGGTCTTGGGGATTGAACGAAACGCATTTCTAATGTGCATAAGACATATTTCGTAACAAATGCGTTTTTTGTTAGAAGACATTTAAGATATTAATCTGTTTTTGTGTATAGGCACACATATACAACATGGTAGGAAACAGATTTTGACATGATTATACAATTTGCTCATAAGTTCATTATCATTTGGATAACAAATCGACCCATTATGGGTTGATTTGTTTAATTTAATCTTGGTTCGCGTTTAACATAAAAAAAAAACCTTATTTTTTTGCATATTTTAGCAAAAAAAAATTTTTTAACACATTTTGTAAACATTTTGGAATCTTTTTACTTCATGTCGAGGAAAATTAAATCCTTTTATTTATTATTTATTGATTTTTAATAATTTTGATCGCCGACATTAGGACACGAGGACATACTCAATTCTCTAAATGAAAAGTATTGACTGAAAGAAGACATTTCCATGAAAGGTCTTGGAGAATGAGCGAAACGCATTTCTAATGTGCATAAGACATATTTCGTAACAAATGCGTTTTTGTTAGAGCACATTCAGGATATTAATCTGTTTTGTGCATAAGGTGCACATATTCAACATGGTAGGAAATAGACTCGGACATGACTATGCAGTTTGTCCATAAGTTCATTATCATTTGGATATCATGCCATTATGGGTCGCTTTGCTTAATTTAGTTAACGTAACGTAAGATAAGCCTTTTTTTTTTGTATATTCTACCAAATAATATTTTTTAACACATCATTTTGTAAGCATTTTGGATTATTGTTATTTATTTATACTACTTTTATGCATCTCTTTGTTTTATTTATTTCAGTTACTCGATTAATAATTTTCTACATATAATCAATTGATCAAAAATTATTAAAAATAAAGAGAAAATAGGAGGATGTAGGGGAAAATTAAATGTAATTAATGTAGGGGGAAATTAAATCTTTCTATTTATTATTATTTGATTTTGAATAATTTTTGATCAACTGTTTATATTTAGGAAATTATTAAGCAAGTAATTGAAATAAATAAAACAAAGAGAGAAATAAAAATAAAATAAAGAAATAAGCTTCAAAAATAAAAGCAAAATAATTGTTGATTAATTTTTTTTCATTGGATTCTCAATATGTTTATAGAAATGAATTAATATTATAATAGAAAATAGAATATAAATGTGTGAAAAACAAGATGTACTAGCCTATTATGTTTTCAACAAAATCGATTAAAACACATATTTAAATATAATTCAGGTAGAAATAATATAAACTAATGGCACATTGTCTTTTGTAAGAACTCTTTTTATAAATTATGTTTAAAGAGAGTTTTAATTTAAATCAGGTAATTGCATATTTGTTTTATTTTAAGTAGAAAAATTAAAAAAAGACATATGCTTTAACAATATTTAGAATTTTTATTGTGTAATTTATGCTTGCAATTATCAATTAACTTGTATATAACAACAAAGAAATATATCTTCATAACTTAATTATATTATTCTACAAAGCAACTCGGTTAATAAGAGAGAAATGTATAAATTTAATTCTATTTCTGAAAAATTATTATTTTGGATCTATTTTTTTAAAACAATACTTCTTATGGATTTTTCTTTAAGAAAGAATATTTAAAGCGAAAAAAAGAAAATGTAATTTATAAAAAGAAAAATTGATGAAATCATATTTTAGAGAAAATAACAGGAGTATAAAAAAAAAGTGCATAAGCTATGACGAATTTCAAAGTACATTTATCAATGCCTACAGAAATAATGTTGGTAAATGACTATTATTAATAAAAATTATCATCACCTTTTAAGAATTTTCTAGATATCTAAAAATGAGAAATAAATAATAACATTTTTTAAATTAATGAATTAAAATATAGAAATAAATTTCACTTCTAAATAATCATGTAATAATGTAATTGTTTATAAAAGGACAACTAACAGTTTCTTAAAGCATTATTTTCAAATACACCTAATAAATTTTTAATGGACTCCTAAAATAACCTTAGGAAATATCTATAAATATGCTATTTTTTTACGATGCAGAAAACTTTAATTATTAAAAGCAATGTGTTACCCTATTATTTTATACTTATTATTCTACGTTTGATGAACATTAATTAGTAGGTCAGACTGGAAAAAATTATCCTGTCAAGCATGTCCTTCTTATTTCCCAAACATTCCAATTATTGTCAATGCCGATTTGACAATTAATCTGCATAAAGAAACAAACTACCGAATTAAAACATGTATTTCGACAGTATTTCTGGAGCATTTTTGTACTAAACAATTATGAAAACGGATTGTTAAAAAAAATCTAGTTTAACTCAATATTAATTGTTTTTTATTCAATTCCTTCTATTAGCTCACGCTCTCCCTATATATATCTTGTTCAAATTTTCATTCGTTCATAAAAGGCTTTTTATTCATCCACTCAAGTTCAAATGTATTTTTTTTGGACTTATAGTGGATGACACTGGATGTTAATACAGTTTTTTCAAATATTAATTCAGTAATTAAATTTAATTAATTAATTTTAGTTTTTTTTAGATTTAAGTTGCATGTATCTACCAATAGATGGCGCCAGATAAACTTAAATAAATGAATGAAAATTAAAAAGGAAGGAATTTCTGCAATATAGTGAAAAAAAGTAGGAATTGACTTTAAAAAAAAAATTATATTACTTGTTTTTAATCGAGTCACACAGACAGCTAGAAATCTATCAAATGGTTTGTCAAATATGACTAAGTTTAAAATGTAATTTCCCAAATGTAGAAATTGTTTAATTACTTATAAAAAATATTCTATTAAAAACAAATATCGGTTAGATTTCAATCTGAAAAAGAATATGTTTGGTAGAACAATTTTTGTAACTCTCAGTACCTGTCTCCAATTTCCGTCTCTGCTTAAAATTCATTTCCAGCAATGATTAATAGGAAGATAAGATGGACATTAGAATGATTCAGCACCATGTGACATCGCTTATCTCTGACATCTCAATAATTAGCAATTTCAATGCATTTATTTATCTTTCTTAAAATCAATTGGACTTTGAATTCCCATTTATTTCGATACCATTAACACAAAGAGTTCAATAATGAACTTTAAATAAAAAAGGAAGAGAATAGAAAAAAAAGCAATTTAAATTCCAAATAAAGATAAATCGGTTATCTAATAGGATAATCAATCAAAATCTAAATCAATACAATAATCGATCAATTGTTTTTTATTTCAATGCATATGAATTGGTGACTGATCTTGAAATTCGGAGAAAGAACTCCATTTTATATGATTGTATTTAAATAAAAATTTATAATTAGAAAACTTTTTTTATTTTGAAACAATTTGTGCATTTTTTTTTTTTTTTTTTTTTTTTTTTTTTTTTTTTTTTTTTTTTAGAAAATATGTTAGATTAGGCATTTATTTTTATTTTTTTAAAGAATGCATTTATATGAATATTTTTCATTTTTGTTGTTGTTGTTTCTTATCCCACTTGATAGACAGCAACATCTAGACCAAGTCCACGAACCCATGTGGTCTCATGGAAGGAGGAAAAGCGGAGGGGGGAGGGAAAGGTTCTGTTGTGATGGTGCACCCGTAGGTAGAAGTTTGACTTGCGTCCGTGACTTGCCTTTTTAATGGGTAGGATTTATTGTGACTTATCCCACTTGGTAAAAATCTAAACCAAGCCTATTAATCCGTATGGACTCATGGTTGAAGGGAGAGAGGGGGCAGCTTCTGTTGTAATAATTAGCAACTTCACCCGTAGGTAGAAGTCATATGAGACCAGGACCTACGGCTTAAAGTGGATTTCGAATCACTACAAACATCCATAGCAAGGCTGGGACTTGAATCCGAAATCTGTGGCATCAAGTTCGAGAGCGCTAGATAATCAGCCATTCAGGCCCATGGGGTAGGGTTGCCAGTCCTATGAACAACGCTTTATAGTCCTATTAGACCGGAACCTACAGTTTAAAGTGGATTCCGAACCATTGCAAACAACCATATCTCCATCAGGACTCGAATCCGAAACTTGGGGCACAAAAGCACCACAGCGCTAGTCACTCG
Organism: Caerostris darwini; assembly: GCA_021605075.1. NCBI lineage: Eukaryota > Metazoa > Arthropoda > Arachnida > Araneae > Araneidae > Caerostris > Caerostris darwini. Next base: position 375,545 of record BPLQ01014549.1, read on the forward strand.
GCCATCAAACGCTTTTAAATTTTTAAATTTTATAATCATGAAAGATAAACTTTTTTAATGCTTTACTGGGTTTTTCTTTATGAAGTGATAAAATTCTTTTTGATTTCTTCCAGAGTTAAATTTACCTACTTGAAATTTTCATTTAATTATTTAACAGGAAAATATGTCAATTTAATGTTAGAATTGGAATGGAAATTAATAATTCTAAGAGCAACTTTTCCGCCACCATAAAATATGCCCTTGAGAAAAAAGTAGTTTAATTTATGCTAATATTTTATATACTTTTTAAAGAAAACTTATTATTTTTTTTAATATTTCCTATAATATTCATTTATACAGATTTTCGTCAAATGTAAGCTATATATATTGTATCTTATAAAGGATAATTACTAAGGACATTTATCCTTGTTATAAAAGGACATTTATTTTTCTTAGTTCCTAAAAAAAAATTCCAAGGTAGAGAAAGTTCAATTTAAATTGTACTTATCCTTAAATATACCTTCATTTATCTCTTTCTTACTCCTTTGAACTATAAAGAAACAGCTGCTCCATATCAGAGCAATACAATCAAGATACCTAAATTAAAAATTACTTAGTAAACTTCCCATTGTGAAACCTTTCCTAATGTTGCCCTGGAGAAAAAAAAAGAAAGAAAACACTAACTATCAATTCCCGTTGCAACAATCCACACAGTTACCCTTCGAAATCAAAATTACTTAATTTCAGTCAGTAAAAGGTCAAAGCTTCCACTTTGCTATAGCAATTAAACACCAGAATGAAGAAAAAAAAAGAATTATTCGAATAAGACTGGCTAAATTAAAACGCAAAAATGCCAGAGGTAAATACTAGCGTGGGAGGAATAATTGTCCCAGCAAGGCCTACGAGACAAAAACCAAAGTACTTAATAATAAATGTGTCAACCCATGCACGCTAGATACTCCCCATTCACATTCGGCCTACTTAGACCACGTTCCTCTTTATTTTTTTCCCCCTCCATTTAACACAGAGTCGTAGCGAAACTTTTAAAAAGTATGGAACGTTTGGATCTCTCTATAAACGTTCGAAATCGGCAAGACGTTTATCTTGACACGCGATCGCATTTAGAAGTGTAAGCGAGGCTTCACAGTTTCGGTGGCACAAAGAATTCCTAACGGAGCAGATTATGTCACATTTGAGACATTGTTGTGAAGGTGATCTATTCCCTGTCCTTTAAATCGTATGTTATATGAGACAAAGGTATCTTCGATCTAGATGAACTCTCAGTAATCTTCTCCTGGAATCAGTTTTCTTTCGCAACACACACACACAAAGTATCTTCCTATAAAAATCAATCAAAAAATGTGACATAAACAATTGCTCGTAAAAACAAAATGTTTTTTTAGAAAAGAAAAAAAATTTCCGCATTCTTGTTTTCCTATTTTATTATGTTATATTTGAAATGTTTTTATTAACTAGCTTCAGTGTTATTTAATATAACAGGAATTTTAGATTGTGTAGCTATTTTAATAATTATTGCTAATTTTTCATGTGGCTTAGACACATTGGGAAATTTTTAAAGGTAAGAAAAATTTGATCTTGATAACGATTAGAAATTGACACGCGATGGCATTTAGAAATGTATGAGAGGCTCCGAGGCACCGTGGCTTAGTTGGTTATAGCGTCTCCTTAGTTAGTAAACAAGAGGCTTCGTAGTTTCACAAAATATTCCTTAACGTCCAAATTTTCAAACTATGCACATCCTAGTAAAGGATACATATTCCCTACCCTGTGAATTATATATTACATGATACAAAGGTATCTTCGAACTACATGAAATCTTGTACTGGAATCAGTTTTTCGTATTATAGAAAGTATTTTCTTACATAAGTCCATAAAAAAAGAAGTAAACAATCCTTCGAAAAAGAATTGTCTGGCATTTTACTATAATTAAACATATTGAACCATATATATATATTATATATATTTGGTTAGCAGTATATATATATATATATATATATACTGCTTCGAAATATTTGTTTCAGTGCTATTTGCAATAAAATGAAGAATCATTGATTTTGAAATTATTATACAAAAGTCCCTGCTTTTCTATCTTTCATATGCGCATCACGTGACACTGAACATGAGGAACGTTTGGATCTCAAACACTGGAAGTCGATGCGACATCTACCTTGAAATTTATTTTAATTTGAGTGCATATCTTCACAGTTGCACAGGCATGGAGAATTCGTTACTCGCGAGATTATATCACATTCGAGACATTGTAGTGAGGGTGATATATGACCTATTCTTTATTCGTATGTTATATGAGACAATAGATTAACGATTTTATATTAACCATTTAGATTAACATTCCAGTCAGCCATTGGAATACATCTAAAAAAGTGAAAATCTATCACAAAAACTTCAAAAACAACAGTTCGCAAGTAGTTTTCTAAAAAAAAAAGCTTTGTTTACGTTTTTTTTTCTTTAATGCTATTTACAGTGAGATTAGCGACAGTTTTTTAAGATATTAATTATTTGTTATCTCATCATATGCGATTTTAAGAAACGTTAAAATAATTGTTAACATTAAAAACATTTATAGCCACATTTTAAAATAAAAAGTAATGATTTTAAGTTAATGATTCAATTTCAACGAATTATTTACATTCCTGTGCACCATTTAATACTAAATTTTATAATTGGCGACACAATTTTAAAAAGGAAATATAACGTGTAACAATTTTCTGGAAACTCTGTACATTATATTGAGATGCTAAAACAATCAATATTCTTCGAAAATTACTATACAATTAGAATAAAATTAGAATTACTTATCACAATAAAATTAAAATGGAATGCAATGTTTCACATGTCAATGTTTTAATTATAGTAAAAGTTCAGAAAATAAATAAATAAAATAAAGAGCTCTCTTATATTAGGATTATTTATTTAGTTATTGCAAAAAGACTTTCGTAAACACAACTATCCCAGAAAACGGTGAATTTTTGACCTCAAACTATGCTTTACCAATCTGATTCTTCCTTTGAACTATGTCTGTGTGAGCAGTACTGAGATAAGGATCAAGGTGTGTCACTTACTTGGTAATTAGCATAAAAAACTGTGCATTTGCATCTCAATCGGAGTATATGAGCCTATTATTTTTGTTGGACTCTTGAAATATTAGTCAAGTAATTCTTAACTCTCGTAATGTTGCCTTCTCAATGAAGCAATTAAATGCTTGAAAATATAACATAAATCTTTATTTAAAAATACTCTCCCATTTAATTGACTTCTCGTCACTGTCAGGCAGATGTTTATTTAAGATTCAAAACTAGATTTTCTTTTAGATTTAAAATTAAAAGTTATTAGTCATATTATGATAAAGATTGTAACCTAAAGCAAATCATTAAATTCTTTAATGACAGACGTAAAATATGTAATGATACTTATTAATATTTAAGGGAAAATATTTAAAAAGCTAGAAGCAGCTAAAAGCCGAGTGATCAGGTATGTTTTCTTTGGCCCTCCAGTTAAGAATAATGTTGCAAGTTAAGAGTCCAGTGCCAGACAGGCCAATAGCATTTCACTGAAGGATTGTATAGATTGTTATTTTTTCCATATGTAACAACTGCAATAACTTTATAATATTTATATAGAAACATAAATGTACGGAATAATTATGATTACCAAAGATTAATGTCGTGTTAGAAAAAAATGATGTATGTATTCCATCCAAATGAATCTCTCTAATTATTTTATAATTTCTAAATAAGGAAATATTTCATTCAATTTGGCCACATTGTAGAGGATGTTTTACAATTTCATTTATTGAGTAACAAAGACAATAGATAAGTTATGTATGCTTAATTGTTTAAAATGTATTGTTCAAGACATTAAAAGAAATAATTGATTAGAAATGAGCTAGAATGAAAATCAAATGCAAAGAGTGCCACCAAATGCTCATCTTTCCAGATAAGTAAGATTTTATAATATTAAGCCGCTTCACTTCTGTATGTAACACTTACCTATGCAACATTTTAAATTTGTTTATTTAATCTAGCAAATCCTTCTTAACATTAAAGCAGCATCCATATAAACAAGTTACATAAAAGACTATTTACCATTCAAAAGTTCACAGAGAATTACAATTAGAAATTTTATACCACTGTCTCCCCAAAGTCACTCAATTATATGTAAATTTAAAATTTTTAAATGATTCTAAATAGCATGCTATAACTTTTTAACCTTCTTTTTAACTATTTCGATGAAGGGATTTGATATAAAAAAATTGATTTCACTAATTTTTGTTGTTAAATGAAATGAAGCTGTGACTTAAATATATTTACAAGATTTAACTTATTTACAAGCAATACAATACAATACTTTTTCACACTTTTTTATGATTATTTGAACTACCTATTGAGATTAGTAAATTAGGAATTTATATTTAAATTGTCGAATTTTGTCAGTTTGTTTTACTAACCATAAATATTCTTTTAATAATACCAATACATTCTTCCATTGAATAATACATAACTGTTGAATAATACATTGATTTATTTTAAATTACTTTTTTGATATTTATATTTGGTGAATAAAAAAAAGTTATTTTAATTAAATTAAATTCAAAACTTTTCATATATATATTTTTTTAATTTCAAGTAAAGTAGTTTTAAGTGATTTGAAATGAATGACTTAATTACTTATTTTAGTAATTAATTTTGAAGTGAAGTGTACTTTAAGATTAAAAAAAATAAGCATAACTACAAAATTCATACGTTCGCAGTTTTTTGCACGTTATTCGACTCATAATTGAATAAATTAAGTAACTGATGTCATTCATAGCCTAACTTTTCATATACGAAAACATAAAAAAATAAGGTGCACCTGTATGATAAGGAACATAGCCCATCCATCATGGCTTATTCAAAATACTTTATTCATTTTGCTATGTTATTGATTGATAATAAATTTTTTTCTATGAAAAGATATAAATCTAGGGCAATGCTTTCATGAATAATGTAGCATGCATTGTCATCTCATCAATTTTCATCCCGTAGAAATCATGATGAGTCAAACCCATTAGTAATATATATATAGTAATTAGCCGATGAATAGAGTCATTCCATCAACACTAAAAAAATAAAAGAATAAAAAAGTTGAAGAAAACCAACGTGTGCGTCTTTTTTTCCATCAACAACTACCATCTCTTATTTCTTAACATCCCAACTCATTACTTTAAAAGACCCTCCACTTTCTGCTTCTTTTTTTTTATTATTATTTTTCAAAACTTCATACACCAAGAAGAGTTTGGATGATGATGAAGATTTTCTTTATTGCCTTCATCACGTTTGACTCACGATATATCGTGAAATCGAAATCGAATCGTTTCATTGCTACTCGACTCCCACAGGTCAAAAGGATGAGTATCTTTTAACATCGCTAATAGCAGATTCTCGAATTGCTGCGAGTCGTTTAACCATAGCGTGATGATGGCCATTTAAGATGTATTAACAAGGTAGTGCTTACTGTTAAAAACTACGATGAGTAAACAGGTTAAATATCTATCGTAAAAGTGGAAATACTTAAGCAGAATGAATTTAAGATTCCAGTGTTATCAATATAAAAACAGTTCTATCTCCATGGTTTGGAGGTTTATCAATGCATCTTTATTGCTGTGAGGTTTATCATGGATAATAATATTTTAATAATGGTAATAAACATTGTTTTACCATAAATGAGTTTTGCGTAAGATTTTAAATACAGATATGTCAGTGGTATTTTGATTAATGTATTTTAATTATGTTTTTTTGCTAGAATATTATGCATCATGTTCATAACGATTTCTATTTAATTCTCGTTGGGTTATTATTGTTTTTTTATAACTAGGAAGTTGAAGTTATTTCACAGTGATACAGTATTCTCAGCATTATTCGTGTACCATAAAATGGGATAATGCCCTCATTTTGCTTGTGAATGTTTATTCTCAGATAAGACATCTCGAGAAACTGGAAAATTCTAATCACCGCCATCATCCCAGTAGAAGGATGTTTCGGCGTATGTATTTATGGTGTTCCATTACCGCCAAAGAAGGAAAAAACCTTGGCTCTATTGCTTCAGGTATTTTGAAGACTCTCTCGTGTCTTTTTTAAATACTATGCATCAATGTAGTCCCCATATTGACATATGCCTTGAGTATCAGTTTTAATCATTTCATCATCCCAATTTTTTAAATTCATATTTATACTGTTTATTGTTAAATCGCATCATCATTTTCGAACATATGTAATGTGTAATACTAATTTTTTTTTCTTACAGCTCGCGGAAAAATTGTAATTCTATTACCTCTAGTATTTACTGCACCACAGCTTTATTCAGACAATTGTGGTAACGTACACTCCCATTTCTCTTTCTATTCTCCTAATTTTATCCTACCATTTTCTTTTCACCGCCATTATATGCAGTGTATACCCAAATTCACACCCATCATTCACAAACTTTAAAAGGGCAATTCAAATTTAGATACAATAATGTGGAATAATATAATGCAGTAATTCTCACTTAGTTAAGGGCACGTTAATCTAGTGCAAGAGTTCTTAATCTCTTTTGCTCTTTTTTACTCCTATTTACTAATAAGGTGAAGTCTTTTAACCCTTTCTCAAACTAAATGTTTTAAAGATATAAAGAAAAATCATTTACATCTAAAATAATAAATAAAATCAAATATGATACAACACTTATACAAGTGTATTTTCCTAGGTTCACTGTAAAAAATTGAAAAAAATATTTTAAAGTATATAACTCAAATTTTATCATTAAAAACATATTGGTGGGAATACCGATATTGTTTATATTACATAACATTGTGTGATAGAAAAAAATGTGTCTTCTATGGTTAATCACAAATAAAACGTATATTAATATGTATTAAACTGCTTTTATAGAAAAAAATACCAAATTTAATTAAGATTTATGAAATAAAAGCAATGGACTTTTCTAACTCAAACTCATAGTTCCTCTAAAGCGAATCTACAAAATATGGTGGAGGAGGCAGAACCTCAAAACATGTTAAGTTTTTGAAACGCGAAGTTCTATGCTATCATGGGTAGAATAACATCCTTTCGATTTGCCAATTCTGATGCACAATATCAATTTATTGACAGGAATACTGTGCATTAATTATTTCATCTATTCCCAAAAATCTTTAATGATTAACTCTACTTTGTTTTCTGCGAGACGTCAACATTGTTTTCTTTGGATGTAAGGTTAGACTGGGTGCGTGTTTAGGCTTTTCAATTACGATTATCATACAGTATATATGTTTCATCACAAGTAATGATGCAACCCAAACAGAAAATTTTTTTTTTGCCAAATATTCAATGATGTGTAAATATGCAAGCGTTGCAATTTGTGCCAATTTGTCAATACGTATGGAACAGATTTGTCAATTTTTCACACATGCCTGTAATATATGTCTGCAATATCTCTATATCTCTGCAAGTTCTGCAATTTCTTGAAATTATTGCTATGCCTTCTACATGATCAACACCATGTTCATTAACAGTTATTGCAAGGTTAGCTTTAATCTTTGCTCTCAGAACATCTTTAATGAGAACGCTTTCAGGATTTCAATGGGGCTTCTCTTATAAGCTCATATCTCCTGATTTGAACTTCTCAAATCATCGCCTGACTGTATATGCATTATGTGTATCATTACAAAATGCAGCATTAATGTTTCGTGTTGCTTGGGTATGAGAATCTCTCAGTTTATACTCATACAGAATAATTATCCCCATTTTGTAGAATTCCATGTTTCTATTTGTTTAAGATTGTTTAAAAATTTAAAAAACTATATATGGATAACATATATAATCATACAAGGCACAAAATAAGAAATAAAATTATATATAGCACTATTATTGAACTTATATGTCTGCCAGTATAAGTTCATATATCATTGAGCATCAGTTAATTCCAAAAAGTTCATTTCTTGAGTAACAATATAAAATTTAAATATTTAAAAATAAAAATTAATATTTCATAAGATAATGAATTAAGTTGTAAGACAATTAAAACAAATTAATATTTAAAAAAGCTTTTTTTATGATTTAATGTATACGATATTTTTCTTAAAATTATTTGATTCATTATTATTATATATGATTTTTATTTAATTTAGGGTTCCACACCTTTTTCACTGCATATTGTTTATTTTATTTGTCTTAACTTCATACATCTAATAATTAGCCTTTATAAAATTAAAAATATTTTGGTCTAGACGTATTTTATTAAATATTTTATTTTTCATAAAGGTTATGATTATTAAAAAATTTGAAGACGGCAGATTTAGGAATAACGTAATCATTTCTCAAACATAACGAAATTCAAATGTATCTGTAACTCTCGAATCACTAGGTCACCCAGATGATTCATGATAATTACGGTATTCAACTGGAATTAGATTAAAAGACAATAAATAAATATCCAAGAATATCAGAAATTTAGCTTATAAAGTTAAGAAAATAATTATCTTTATCATTAATAATAATTAATCATAAATAATAACAATGCTGGAAAGTTTTAATTATGCTTACTGGTTAAGAATTTTGTTTATGGAATTTAAATCATTATTTTTTTGCAACTTTAAATAAAATTTAATTAAGATTATTATATGGTCTTTTTTAGCTAGCATGGCTAATGGTAAAAAGCTGAGTTCATATAAGTTAAAAATAAAATTTGAAAATAGAATTCAAAGTTTCACGCATATTTCAAATTTATTTATTATTGGAAAAAAGGATATTAATTCAAATTTATTATAATAATTTATAAAGAAATCCCTGTGTCAATTGAAAGAAATGAAACGTCAAAATAATTGTAACATGTATCTTAAACAATAATAATAGCTATAGCTGTTTATATTTTTATCAAAATATCCAAGAGAACTCCAACATATTACGATATAAAATTAAAGGATATGTCAATAAAAGGCTGTTAAAGAATAATACAGTAATATTGATTTGCATAATAACAAATATTATTCTTCAAACGAATTATGGTCAAGGAAAATCCCCAAATTTAATATTTTCAAATAATTTTGCCGATAATTGAGATGCATTATAAGATGTTAAGAAGTTTTAATGAAAAATAATGTCAGGAATTCTATACATTTGAAAACTACTTTTCTTTATCATAAATGTTCTTTATCCAACCGTCCAATAATCATGCAAAGAAAATTTGAAAAAATTAAAAGAAGAAACGGGTTTCTTGAGAAGAGAGGAAGAATTCACCAAATGTGCATGTATTCATGCAAAAAGATATATTGAACATTTAATATAATACGGTTCATAAATATACATCTCTCAATTAATTAACTGATGCACATTTTATCTTTAGCAAATATCATGTCAGGTTACATTTTAAAAATTGGCCATCCTTATAACAATTTTCGATTTAAAACATTTTTCAATTGATTTTCAAAAGTAAAATTGTTGCTGGATTTATTTAACAACCCTTTCTCCACTTTATTTGATAATTAAGTTTTACTACAAGAAAAATATATAAAGCAATAAAAACCTGCAAATGATACTTATTAGAGACAGTTTATATTATCTCTATTATTATGCCAATACATTAAAAAATGATCATATTATTATTAATTAACAAAATCAATGTCAGCCTTGTCAAGGAATTCCATATTTGATATTTACTAAAAATCTGTCCGAAGAAATTTGCTACTGCCTTTCTTAGGATGTCTCTTTGTTCTGAAAATGTGACATCGTTTGGTCATTCCAGACAGTAGTATGATGGCTTGTTTAGGCTTTGTTGGTTTGGTACTTTGACATCCATTCATTTGCCAAATGTTTGGCGAGTATGAGTGTTCCGCACAGTTTGTATTAAAAAAAAAATAGTTTTCACCTTCAAACAGGACGTATAACAGGACAAACTTTTGCGTTTAAATAGGACGAGTTGGACATATTCCAAAATGAACTTATAATTAATGCCACTGTAGCATGATAGTCAAATGCATTGGTAAAATTATTTTAGAAATAATTTATTTAAGGTGATCAAATTATGATGATAAAATTATCAAATCATGCATTAAATAATTAAATAGCAAAACTCTTTATCTAAATAAAAATAAGAGATCTTTCTTAAAAACTATACTCAGAACTTGAATAAAGAACTATTTTTCTTTCCATGGCATTTTTATGGCATTAATTATTAAACGTTCAGTTTGAAAATTACCAGTTAAATTCGATTTTCATATTTCTTCTAATATTGATTTATTTATTTTCACTGATAGGTAATTAAATACCAGTAAATCAGAATTGAAAACCCCAATTTTTATCTAAATAGCAAATCTAATATCATACAATAAGAGACAAAAACCAAATGCTCTAATCATACTGTTTTCAAGAAACCTTTTTCATTCTTTTTATTATTCAACAGACAGAAAAAATTAAAATTTGCTATAAAATATTGAATAAATGGAAACACCAGCTCTAGGCAATTAGCTGTTCTCATTTTTTAATAGCATAATAATGAATGATCTCTGAATTCGATGACGGAACGTTTTATTTCTGTTGCCATTCACGAACAACCAGTTGAAAAGGTTAGAAATAAAAATGAAAATTTGAACATTTCAAACGGTTTCCATGGCAATAAAATGTACCTGTTGTCAAACACAGTATGATTTTGCCGTTGCTAGTATAAAATTACTTTACACTAGGGAATTTTTTAAAAAGTATTTTTATTGCTGCTTTTCAAGCTTGTTGGCTTCATCATAAAAAAATCAATATTGTTTCATGATAATAAGAAATAAAGAGCATTAATAAAGAGTACATATAAAGAAATATGGAACATTATTGTGAACTTCCCTTCATCCGAATAATAGAATATTTCTCGTATTTAAAATTTTTAAATAGTAATTAAGCTTATAGAAATTTTCCAAATTTTTTATGATGTTGACGAAAAGTTTGTCTAAAGTTCATTTTACCTGTTTTGAATGTAATCAACATCTCATTATGAGGAATTCATTTCATAATAAAAATAAATGTGCGAAAGAAGTTTAATAAAATAATTGCTATGTTTATATTTTGATTGAATTTTTCTGTTATGATTTCTGCGAAGAATTCCATAATAATTCACATTCTTCAAATAAATGTGAATATAATTTTCTTCGTCTTAGATTTCACCTTTTTTTGCACCTTAAATAAATATATAATATATTATTAAATCAAATTCTTTATTTTACATCTAAATAAGCTATTATTAAAGAAATAGTAAAAATTACTAATTTTTTTTAAAAACGGTCTATTCACAAAGGAAATATATCTTTTTTTGACAGATAATAAGCTATGATATTATATTTTTGATCTTTTATTCATAGAATTTATTAATTATATATATCATCTCGGATGTGTGATAACCGCATACATCTAAAGGAGATGTGTACCTGAAAGGAAGGAGGGTGATGGAAAAAAAAGGATAGATCGAAAGATCTTTCCTTTAAAATATTAAGATCTTTCATACTCTTTTAAAGATATAAGCTCCAGAGGGTTAAATGAAGTTCAAAGTCACACAGATCACTAAATTGAATTCAAATTTTTATGTTACTTCAATAGGAACATTCAAATTTCTAAGTTAATTTTATTGGTAATGTTATAACCGATAAAGTTTTTTTTTTTTATTGTTTATGGTATGCTCAGTGGCGTTTGTTGTATAGTGCATGCTACTATTGGCAGAGTTCATTATATGGTTTATGATATAGCCGGAAAAATATATTACACTGGTTACTTATACATTTATTATTTATTGCTGATTTGCTCACTATCTTTTTTTTTTTTTTTTTTTTTTTTGTATTAAAATTTCTTGCTGTTGTTGTTGGTTATTGTCTTCCCTAAAGAGTACAAGAAAATCAAATCTCGTGGTACTCTCGAATTATATTGGCTATGATGATTGCCAGCTCGGAGTATAGATCCTCTTTCGAGGGATGATCCAGACAGTGCATAGCGGCTGCAACATCTGGACAATCCAAGGGCATGATGAGGAGTAAGCTCGATATCAGGACAATTGCCACATTTTTTTCTATTTTCTTAACGACATCAGCAGAATTTTTCATATTTTTGTGATTCTTCATCCTTAATCTTGTGATAGTAGTAGGTGTTTTTCTGTTGACAATTAGTTCTATAATTTGGTATTTGGTTTTGATATTAGAAGGAATTACAAGTTTAGATTTTGTCAAGACATTTGCATCTTCAAGAGAAGTAGGAATGGTAGTCTGATCAAAACTTCTGGCATTATTCGTCAAAGAATCTGCAATTTCATCAAATTGCAAATTCATTTGAGGAGGGATCCATTGCAGAATACATATTCTGTGCAAGTAGTGGATTTGTTCTAAAAGAGATATAATGTTCGAGATCATACTTGCAAAACCTTTATTATGAACCTATATGGCTGCTTAAAATTTCTTAATTGCACTAAAATTAAAATCCCACAGATCGCGTAAAAAGTTCATAATTGCATCAAATTTCAAACAAAACCAATATTTTCATTTCAGTGCAAATATGGTTCTGTATATTTGACAAAAAGAAAACATTTATTCGTTATCCGTTATTTCAAACGTTGTAATTAATTGATAAGAGTCTTTAATAAAAACATATAAAATACAAAACTAAAATTTGATTTCAAATAAATTAGTTTGGTGAATTCCTATAGAAATGTATGGTAGGTAAAATGAGCAATAAAATAGCTAGATTCAAGTAGCTAATAGCTAGATTACAGCATGCTTACAAATCAAATTAATTTAAGCTCCATAAAAAATCTATTTAAAAATATAAAGTGCAATTCTTCGATTTATTTCACCAATTCAGCTTTAAAATTTCTAAATATAAGAACATTTTTGAACTCCTCCTATATTTCAATTAAAAGTTTTTTTTATATATTCTACGATTTGGACATTTTACTTTTCATTAAATAAAAATATTTAATTAATTTTATTTTATTTAAAATATTTTATATCCTTTAAAATGTTAAATTACCATGAAAATGTTAAGAATATAAAAGTAAAATCATTAGGATGATTTAGAATAAATAAATAGTTGAATGAAATTCTAAGAAATAGTAGAAGTCATTATTGATGCGTGAAATACATTAACTTAATTTACATAAAATGTCAGCAAACTTTTTTTTCGACGTCTTACAAGAATGAGTATCTCAAATGTATATAATAATTTAGGAAGCTGTCAGTTCTTGTACAGCCTACTTCGTATTTCGTCAACATGGATTTCTGTTTTGACGGTACCTTTTATAGATCTCGTTTTTTCGTGCTGATAATTAGTATGAATCGTGGTATGAGTAGAACAAAATAACACGAATATGTCACCTTTGCATGTTTTGGTCACATACGACATCACCAATAACACCACCGCCCATTGTTACAATCCGAACTATACTTACATCACGACTAAATGCCACCCACAACGGGGCTCGACCAAACTTTGACACAACTCAAATCAATCTTTCGTTTGCCATTTCGATATATATACCACCAAACACGCATCGGAAAACCGTAAGCCAAAATCGCAAAAAGAACCTTCGAAGCGCATTCATTGGTGCAGTTAGTAAAAAAAAAAAAAAAATACACCACACGTGCAAACATAATAGATGACCAACACAGACATGGCTTGGACCGATGGCATTTCTCGGTCGGGAAATATCGTGACGATATTTTCGTTCCTTCCCATCCCTTTTTCTTCCACCCCTACTCATTCTTGCACACAATCGGAGAAACCGATTTTGGACAGTACGTCGGTGTATATGCAAAGTAATCGTTCATGTTCACGTATGCCAAACGGTTTTGAAAGAGAAACCGGGGCCTGGAGAAGGCAGATGATCACGCGATAAAAAAAATTTCTGGGATTACAGCACAAGTCACCTCACGCGATATCACGTGATTGCAAAAGAGTATGTGGCTGGGGAGGGGGGAGGAGGGATCTATTGCTGAGAGCGAGCGCGCGCGGCATTTCTATTAATTTTGGATGGCGTGCAGAGCAGTTTATGGAAGAAAAATAGTGTGTTAAGTTTCATTTCAGTCGCTTGTTTTAAAAGACATCTGGATTTCCGGGTACGACTATCGAAATTAGACGTCATCTAACGAAGGAATTGCCTATTAGGATATATGTTACATATTTCAACATGGAACATTAATTTACGATATCTTTTGTTTTTAATTTGAATTGCAAAAACAATTAAGCATTAATGTTTAATATGTTCTATTTCTAGATAATATTATCTGCTTCTTTTTGAATTTTTGTCGTGAATTCCTGTACACCAATTACTATATTACTTTGTGACGTATTGTTCGCATAAGTACAAATTTTTTTAATTCAATTGAATTTTAAATGTTTCTAGCAGTAATAAAGATTATTTACTCAATCGAGCCTCTACTTAAATAGTATGTAATGGCCAAGGAGAGATACTTCAATTCAGAGCACTTTTTAAGATGTTTTCGATTCATTTACCTTTGAAAATTACACAATAAAGCTGGAATTTCAAAATAAATGCTTATAAGCACTGATAAAATATTTAATCAATATTTTATCAGTGTCATGTCAGCAAGAGAATTATTAACAGCAATGGACCAGTCTGCCATTCTTACTTCCCTTGCAAATGCAAATGCCTTGGCACAATTTAAACTTATAACTCCTTCTATGATTAAAACTAAATACCAAATTATAGAACTAAATGCCGACAGAAAAACACCTACTACTCTCACAAGATTAAAGATAAAGCACAACAAAAATATAAAAATTTCTGCTGATGGCGTTAAAAAATACCAAAAATGTGGCAACTGCTTTGATGTCGAGCTTACTTCTTATCATGTCTTTGATTGCTCAGCTATTGCAGCCGCCATGCATTTTCTGGACCATCCCTGGGAAGAGTATTTATACTCCGAGCTGGCAATCAACGTAGCTAATATTATTCAGGAGCACTACTATATTTGATTTTCTTGTACTGTTCAGGGGATATGATATCAACAACAATAAAGCAACATTTTCGACTTTTGATTTAATTAAGGAACTGTTAAATTCCTTTCAGTATTCATTTAATGCTAATCTTCATCAAGATAAGTCTGTTTAAGAACTAATTAAAATATCTCAACAATTTCATTTCTGAGGTTAAGGAAATGACAAATCCAGTCTGATAATCATTCAATAAAAATCCTCAGCAAGGTTGAACGAATAGTCAAAATACTATTTCTGAACTTAAGTAAGGAAATGTCAAATCTAGTTCAATATTCCTAAATGCTCAACAATTCATGCACAATATTTCAATAAACAGTCAAAATACCATAGTTACCTCACTTCTGGCATTAAATAAAGAAAAGATACAACCAGCTCAGTATTTATTGAATACAAAAACTTAGCAAGATGATCATATACAGTAAATAGTCATACATACACTGAAGTGACAAAAGTCATGGGATACAAATATGCAAATTTTCAGATGGCAGTAGCATCGCGTAGAACAGGTATAAATGCGCAGTGCTTTCGCAGAGCTTTCATTTCTGTTCAAGTTATTCATGTGCAGAGGTTTTGACGTGATGATGACCGCACGACGGGAATTAACAGACTTTGAACGCGGAATGTCAGTTGGAGCTAGACGCATGGGTCATGCCATTTCGGAAATCGTTAGGGAATTCAGCATTCCCAGATCCACTGTGTCAAGAGTGTGCCGAGAGTATGAAATTTCAGGCATAACATCCCACCATGGACAGCGCAGTGGTTGACCGCCTGCACTTAACGACCGAGACCGGCGACGTCTGCAAAGAGTCGTAAATTCTAACAGACAAGCAACACTGCGTCAAATAACCGCAGAAATCAATGTGGGACGTACAAGGGACTTGTCTGTTAGAACTGTGCGGAGAAATTTGGCTTTCTTGGGCTATTCCAGCAGAAGACCAACTCGAGTGCCTTTACTGACAGAACGACATCGCTTGCAGCGACTCTCGTGGGCACGTGAGCATATCGGTTGGTCCCTAGATGAATGGAAAACCGTGACCTGGTCCGATGAGTCACGATTTCAGTTGGTAAGAGTTGATGGTAGGGTTCGAGTGTGGCGCAGACCCCACGAAGCCATGGACCCAAACTGCCAGCAAGGCACTGTTCAAGCTGGTGGTGGCTCCGTAATGGTGTGGGCTGTTTTTTCATGGCATGGACTTGGTCCTCTGGTGCGACTGGACCGAACATTGACTGGAAATGTTTATGTTCAGCTACTTGGAGATCACTTGCAGCCATTCATGGACTTCATGTACCCAAACAACGATGGGATTTTTATGGATGACAATGCGCCATGTCACCGGGCCACAACTGTTCGCGATTGGTTTGAAGAACATTCTGGACAATTCCAACGAATGATCTGGCCACCTAGATCGCCCGTCATGAATCCCATCGAGCATTTATGGGACATCATCGAGAGGTCTGTTCGTGCCCAAAATCCTGCACCATCAACGCTTTCACAATTATGGACGTCTATCGAGACAGCATGGCTCAATATTCCTGCAGAAGACTTCCAACGACTTGTTGAGTCCATGCCACGTCGAGTTGCTGCAGTTCGCCGGGCGAAAGGAGGGCCGACACGATATTAAGAGGTATCCCATGACTTTTGTCACTTCAATGTATACACGTTGAATGAGAAAATTACTATGTATAATTGATTATTGTTTTATAAAAAAATGAAATCACTTTTCCGGAATTTTAGCTAATGATATTGAGTAGAATATTGTCTACAAAAAAGTACAACCCAGGACTATTTTGTCTATTGTAATATACAATATTCTATTTTGGTTAACTTCTTGTTTTTGTTAAAAATTGTGTGATGCTAATGAAAACCATTAACGTCGAGTGAAAAGGCAAAGCTATGAAAATTTTCTACATATTTATTAATAAGAAAAGGAATATTTCAATATAAGAGCATCTTGATTGAATAAATATTATTTAGAGGTTTGCATTTATTTTTATTATTTCAAAAGCACTTGATTTTAAATCATTCACCCCCATGCATCACAGCTGCATGGGATTGGAGCATAAAGATGGGATAAAAACAACAAAACAGAGCACAACTGTAACTTATAGCAATGGCAATTATTACATCAAAACTGTAACAAAAGAAAATAAGTTGCTGGATTCCAATTGCATCAACTCCCTAGTTCATCAATATCTGCTGTAGAAGTTTTCTTCATTCAACGAAGAACAACATAGTAAATGATCTTTGTCCATCTCAGAGTTTTGGTTGCACAAAGGACTGTTATATATACCAATGCTATGTAAACGTTTAGCGAGA
Source organism: Caerostris darwini (assembly GCA_021605075.1). Classification (NCBI taxonomy): domain Eukaryota; kingdom Metazoa; phylum Arthropoda; class Arachnida; order Araneae; family Araneidae; genus Caerostris; species Caerostris darwini. The sequence goes on from BPLQ01014549.1 coordinate 392,870, forward strand.
CAATCATGCCAGGTCTCTAGGCGGAAAGCTGCTACTGTGATGGATCTAGGTATATGTCTACAAAACGAATCTCTCCATTTCTTTTTCTTAGTTTCTTCCAGTAATTTGTTGTAATAGTTATCCCCATAGCATTTCTGATAACAGGTTTAAAATTAATAATATCACTTAACAATATGCATTTTAAAGCATACAAAAAAATTAAAAATATTTTTAAAAATCTCTAAGAGATGTACATCTTCAAAAAATAAATAAATTTCTAAGATTTTGCGATTACTTTCTGCACATTGTTGATTTTTCAACATAGCAGAAAAATGTTATTTTCCCATGAGAATAATATTCAGTGCACATAGTAATTTAATCCGTGACACTCAACGTATTACTGTATGATAGTACTTAAATAACATTATCATTAATTTACACAATCCGGGAATTCAATACAAACTTCAATGCTGCTGAACATTCAGAAAAGAAAAACATCAAAGAGTGAAATGGAAGTCAACTTCCTTTCGAAGAATTCAATAAGAAAAACTAAAAAAAAAGAATTGTTACTTAAGATCGATTGAGGTTTCTGATGGATCGATTAAATCCTCATGATGGAGTAGCCGAGGGAAATTTTAAGAAAAATCGATAATCAAATCTGAAGTCTTGACAGTGATACATTAACGAAATTTTGTTGTGTGTGACCGCCTTTCTGTTAACTTTAAAAGGCAGTCTCGGAACTTGAAGTGTGCCACAAGTTATTATTTTAAATTACCCCATTTTCAGGGTAGATTAATAATATTTTTTGATGACTTTTTTATGTGATAAATGATAGATGCAGGATTATTCTGAATCATTATAATGAATATGCTTATCAAGCAAAAGCTGTGTTTAATTACATAATATATATATCAGGTATAAAGCACTGTTATGTTATTTTGATGACGCTAACTGCAAGCAATATATTTTCACTGATGAATGAAAGGTTTTTTGTAAAAGAAAAGGTTTCTCTATCTAATTAACTGATTATTTTCTATTCATCTATTATAAATAATTTTAATGAAAGTTACTGCTTTAAAGCAATTGTCCATAGTAAATTAATTACATATGGATTTTTGCAGCAAATCTGGATTTGTTTTTTCATAATTAGTTGCTCTTAATCTATTATTTGATGATTAATTAATTAACAGATTAATGATTAAAGATTATTGTTAAATTAATAGATAGATGAAAATACTTAAAATTGGTTGGGGAAATTATATATTTTTTAAAATTCATTTCCTCACAAACATATATTTCAAAAGCTTGCTTTCCTACAGAGCAATTTCAAAAAGGTTTATCAAGACAAATAAAATTTATTCCGAAAAAAACTTCACATATACTAAATTATTGTTGAAAAAATAAAACCATTGCTTTATAGCCATTATCCAAAATGTCATCTTTCCTTACTAGTTATATTTTTATTTTATTCTGAATTCTTTAGTGCATATTTTAAATTATTATTCAGCCAAAAAAGGGAAAATAAATAAATGTAAGTTAAAATTGATCTTCGTTGATCTTGTCGTGTACCATAAATGTATAATTTGATGTATATAGAGGTAAGTACTAAACTGAAAGTGTTGTGTTGCTATTGTTACCCATGGCTTTATTAGAATTCAATCCATACAAATTTGGCCACTTAAATTAGAAACAAAAGGAACATATAAACAACACAAAAATACATAGGGAAAAGACCGTACATTCTTAACAAAAGCGACCAAAAAGCCTTAAAAACAATTGAAAACAAGTTAAACGTTCTAAAGATAAAAATTCAAAAACTAGAAGCTTCCTAATAAAAGTCCGTGTGATCAGGACATGCTTTCTCTGGCCCTCTAGTAAAAAGAAACAATTCACCATTCTGGTGTCCAGTCCCGAGCTAACAAGTAGATGGGTCTTATTCCTTTTCCCTGTCTTATATAAAACACATACATAAGAGCTTACAATCCCTATTTTGTTCAGATGTTCGGCCAGGCAGACGTGACCAGTTCACTAAACTGAAAGTTTTATATTTCAATATGCCAACACCAATTTACTTGCACCTTATCTCCTTTTAACAGTTTATGGAAATAATGTGCAATTCTAAAATTATCTATTACAGTTAACAGCTACTTAGAAGCAAAATATATGTAAGAAGTTTACAGTTTTTGGCATTAAGTTAAATTTGTGAAACTTAAAAACGCAGGTTCTATTGGTGAGAGATTAGATAGCAGAAAATAGATTAAGATATAGGAATAGACGTGTTTGGATGGTACATGATTTCCATATTTAAGTAGTTATTGAACATTGTTAAGATTTTTGTATTGTTCTAATGATTGATAATTGTAATGATTGATATTAATAAACAGATTTACGAAGTAATATTTTCAATTGGACACAGAAATTCACAAATGATTTATTATTTTAAAACATTATAAAAATGCTAAGGTGTTGTGCGAATGATAGTTTAATCTTTGTTTAGCATTATATATTTTAGTCACGTTGAAGTAATATGTTCAGGAAAAAAAATTAACGTGTCTGAGTTTAAATTTTCAATATTTATTGTAATTAATTCCATTTTGATTTGTATTTTGGTGTCACATATTTTTCTAAATTTGAATCAATTTAATTAGTAATCAAAAATTAAAATCTCTCCACTCGATTACTATTTTTCTCGCTTCTTTGTCAAAACTGGTGTTTTTTTGTTCAAATTTTCCCTTTGATATGAAAATGATGCATTATTAATGACTGAGCATGCTCCACTTTACACACCTCTGCGCATTGTTATGCGTTCGAAAGTGGAACTCCCCCCTGAAGAACGTACCGATCGATTAATCACGTGATCTGAACCTGCCAATCGCACCGGAACATTTTACGAAAACAAAAGACACCCATAGGATTGCAATACCAAGTTAGAACTCAATTCCCGGTACCACTCTGACAGAGGCTGTGCAATGTTTCATGACAGTCAAATTACTCCAGTGATTGATCAGCTATGAAAGTACAATTTGGATCGAGCGAACGCTTTAATTTGATGCTGCGCAGTAGATGACTAATTCCTTCCGCGTACGCTACTGGGCGTAGCTATATTTAAATATTAAGATTGAGTAAAGCAGTCTTCATCATCAGTCGATACAGTTATCACTGAATCAAACTGATTCGAAACGGTTGTCATATTATGAAATTGCTAAGTCAAGAAGTAAAAACTATAATTCTATATGTAAGAATAACTTGTAAACTTCCAGGACTAACCTAATTTCATAACGAACAATATTTAGAATAGTAGTATTTAAAATGTTCCAAAATATTTAATCGAATATTTGCTTTTAAGTAACAAAAGGCGAAATTATAAATATTTCATATAAATTACTTAAATCTGATTCAATAAAAAAATTTAACTTAAGCAAAACTTTCCACTTTATACTGAATAAAACCATTATGTTATAGCCAATCAATGTCCAAAATACAGTAATCTCTTTATTACGTTATATTTTTATTTTATTCTTAATTCCTTAGTGCATATTTTAACTTATTACCCATTAAAAATAGGGAAAAATAACTAAAAGTAAATTTAAAAAATATTTATTTAAAAAGTTGATCTTTCCTTGCGTCATACATATATAATTTCATGAATATAGGGGTGAGTTTCAAATTTTAGTAAGCAGATACCAATTTACTTGCATAATAATAGTTAACTTTAATAGTTTATGAAAAGAATGTGCAATTCTAAAATTATTTATTACAGTTAACTATTAATTAAAAGCAACGCATATCTTAGAAAGGAGTTCACAGTTTTTGTTATTAAGTTAAATTTATGAAACTCAGAAACACAAATTCTATGGGTGAGAGATTAGATAGCAGAAAATGGATTACGAGAAAATGGATAAGATAACACATGATAGGATGTCACAGGATTTCCATATTTAAGTAGTTATTGAACATTATTAAGATTATTATTTTTTTTACTAACTTTAAAATATTTATTTTTTAACTTGATATCATTCATTAAACATTTGTTTAAATTAATAAAACCTAAATGTACAAAAATGTTAAGTAGGTTAATGTGTCTCAACTTCAAATAATATTTCCGCCATTTAAAATCAATTTATTTTTCGCTACAAATAGAATTCATCTATTAACTAAGCTTTCTTTATGTCATTTCAATTCATTCTAATGTTATGTCTTTGTCTCAAGTTGCACCTGCCACGCTTGTTTGTTTTAACTTTCTATTCGTTCGCACGAAAGATTTTTCGAAATACAGTTGTGAACATTGTAAGAATTAAAAATAGAATCCTGATTTAAATGAGATATATATGGAAATATAACGTAAGAATTGATGGGGAAAAAGTTGAAAAACAGTATTATGAAAACTTATTTATTCGAATAGTTAGGCGTAAACATAAAGTAGATTTTTAAAATATATTTTCAACAGATAAATTAATCTATGTATGAAGCAATAATGCAAAGAACTTCTAAATTCATTTTTTATTTCTTTGCAAATTGAATACATTAGTAAGTCATTAATATTTTTCACTTACAAATAAATGAACAATAACAAATTTTCAAATTTTTAAAATCTTACTTGTATTCAAAATGTGAATTAAAAATGATTAACAAAGTATAAAATGAATATGAAATATATACAAATGCTTGTGAGAAAAGACTTTAAAATTTCAGATAAGCAGAGGTTCAATTAATTTATTTTTAAATGTTTTTATATTAGAAAATTTTGCATTTTTTTTCCAAGGAAATATCGATATTATCCTTTTAGAGAAATAACTATAATACAAGAATTTTAATATTTTAATACTCGTCTTATTCTACCATAAAGTTTATTTTTGATCAGAAATAAGATTCCAGAAACGATAATTTATAAGAAGATAACACAACTTTTTTTATCTCATAATGTTGAAAACAGCCATTTTCTATACCGACATTTTTTATTTTGTAATTTTAAAATTATTCAGTATATAAAAATTATTAGTATTATAAAAGTAAGTCAAAAATTATTAGTTATAATATGATAGTAATTATTAGTAAGTTATACAATTATTAGTATATAAAAGTAATATAAAGATTTTAATGTATTAGTAATAAAATACGATTGCAGGACAAGTGTGCCTTTAGAACATTTAATGAAAATGAAAACATGGTTTAAACATTTTGGTTTTTTAGAAGCAAAATTAATTGTTTAGCTTTATAGATTTTTTAAAGAAGTTAATGGTTTGACTTATTAGAAGATTATGCATACAAAAATAAAGGCATAAATATGCTTTTAGAAGCACAAAATATTTTTCAAGGTAAAAATATTAAAGACCAATTATTAAAAAATATTTTTAAAAAACCATTTTAAATTTATAAATATATCTTTTGTTACTGAGGTATTTATGATACCTAAGAAAAGTAAGGAATTTATAATTAAATTCCAAATGAAAAATTTAATTTTCCTTGCATACTGTTTTTCTTCAATCAATCATTACCACAGCATGATTTTTAAATAACATGATTAGTGTCAGATAGAAATTCAGGATTCAAAAAAATACATATATCCGTCATGAAGGCGTAATATTTATAATTTTCTAGCATTCATAAAATTCTACAAGATAAAATCAACTTATTAAGCGTAGAATTTTTAAAAAGGCACATGTGATAACAATTACAAATGTTGATATCTCACTTAACCTATAACCACTATAACTATTTATCATGTGAAATTCCACGATGCAACAACAAAGAAGAATAAAACCAAAAAAAGAAAATGTTTTCTGGAATTCGAGGTTTATTTAGATAAAATAACAATCGCAAAGAAATGATTACTGTTTTTTCAAATATTTCAAAATCGAGGCATATAAAAGAGACTCGGTTTGATATGAGTAAGCCATTTTACACAAACAAGTTTTATAAATTTTATCTTCCAGTTTGAGTTTTTTGTTAAAAAGCCAACTGAATACCCTAATTAAGTTTTCTGAATGTCTTATCAATCACGACACAAATTTCAATAGTCAATTTTCCCAAAGAATTTCACTACAAAGATTTCGATAAAAGGTGAACATCTTCTATAAAAAATGAATTGGGCCGCCGTGCAAAGGGTTAAAGATTGGAGTTTTTATTATATTTTTATTTGTGAATCATTTGGTTTGGTAATAAACCTTTTTAAAGCTCTTGTCACGATGTTAATGTTTTTACAATATATCTCTGTACACGATCTAGCTTATCAAACGAATCGCACAGAAAAATGAAAGAATTCTACTGCTTTTAGAAAAGAATTGGAACAAATAGACAAATCAAGGGAAATGGAAATATGTTGGAGATAAAAGTATCAAAAAGAATTGATGCCCTTTGATCCTTTTGAATCTTTAAGGATAAGAATGATTGTTGCACCATCGATGTAAAAGACGGAAGTATTGTCCACGGTTAGTGGATAGCATGCTGTTTTAGTGGCTAATTTGTGAATGCTTTAAAAAGTGGCTTTCTTGTAAAAGAGGGAGTTCATAAGACTGGTTAAAACAGTAAAAAGATATCCGATTGAAAGTGGTTTATGTCGTGGTTATTTTTTTATAATAATATAATACATGGAAAATGGTTCTTCCATACATTCTCCATGTTAACTGCTAAAATATTTTACGAACCTAATGGATAGAAAAAGTTTTTCCATACTTGATTTATTTATATCGTAAAAATCTATTAAGTGTTCAATTCTTTAAATAAATTTTGTATCTAAATTTGAAGCAATAGTGTCTGAAAAACGTAAATTTGAGAAATAATCTAAAATATTTATAGTACTTTCTTAAAAAACAAAAATAAATGTATCAGATGTGAATGATCAATTTTTTAATTTGTTTAATCAATAAATATGATTAAGTCTTTTTACACAACAACTGTGTGATGTTTTTCTCCCTTTTTTGGAATATGATTATGTTTTTTATATTTTATTTCGCTGCAGTCATTTCTATTTGCATATTAGCAATAGTTCTTTACTAGTAAAAATCCGCAATTAGCAAAATGTTTCTTACATAAATGTAATAAATTATTAATAGCTTTGTGTTTATTAAAAAGCTGTAAAAAACAAACAATAGCTGATAAACAACACATATAAATCAAGAAATATTTTAATTTCTCTTAGCAATCTGACTCACACCACTACGGTTTCGTAAAAGAATTCCCTCTTTTGCTAGGGTTAAACAGCTATTTAAAAGGCCATTAAAAGGTTAATAAGAGAATGAAAAATGTGTGCCATATGTTAACTTTTCAAATTTATACTCGTGTCATAAGCATGCAGTAAACCTGCTGACTTCCTAACCCCATAAACATTAATTTTTAATATAAGCAATACAAAAAATATATTTTAACAATTCACAACAAAATAATGAATGTAAATGAATAATTACTTTAATTATTTTAAATTATTAATTAATTAATTAATAATAATAATTTAAATAATGCATGAAAATTAAAATTGAAAAAATTTCGCTATCACATGGGTATGAACAAGAACAAAAAGTGGATCGTGTTATTAATATGTTTAAGAAATAAAGCACATTTATTTTAAGAAAAATATGAAAAAAATTATGTGACAAATAATTAAGGAGTCCTCTTTGATAAACTCCTTGGGATGTAGATTAAAAATTCAGCTTAGTTGAAAAACATTTCAGGATTAAAATTAAAAATGTTATACCGGATTTCATTCTTTAATTTTGCGTAAAAATCTTTAACTTTTTTTAAATATATGATATTATAATAATAGTTTTTTTTAATTAATAAACAAAATTACATTGGATTATTTGAAATTGGAACGGTGAATAATATCTCAGAAATTAGAGCAAAATTTGAAAATTTTCTTACTATGGATGCTATATAAGATTATAGAAAACATTCTGACTTTGCTTCTGTGGTCATATGATGAACAAAAAAACTGCTAAACATAAATTTTTTTGTTGTTGTGTTTAATCCTCAGTGTCCTACAATGAGGGATGGGCATCCCATGTGTAATCTACTCATAGATGGAGGGAAAAGGGCAGCTTCTGCTGTGATGGAGTCCCAGTAGGTAGATGTCTGACTTGGCTCCGAGTCGCTGAAGGAAGGCAGTGCCTTCAGGGAAGATTTTTACCCCCCATTTGTTTATCTTATGGGAGGAAACCCGGAAAACTGTCTCCAGGTTGTCTGGCTAATTAATTAGGGAAGATTCTGAACATCACAAACGGAAAATCAAGCCTCCTCGTTTTTTGAAACAGTGTCTACAACAATGCCGCCACAGGATTTAATTTCAACCAGAATGCTCACCAGCGGCGCACGTTGTCATTGAGCCATGAGTCGGGCAGCATAAACTTTATTATCATTTATCGAAATGTGTGAGAAACATTTCAATTTATGATTTTTCCATAAAAAGTTTGAAATGTTTAATTTTATTCATTTTTTGCGTAGATTTTTTAGCATCCTGTATAACACCAAAAAGACAAATTCCAACAAATTGGGGAACAAACTAACAAGACTCTAAAATGCGTCGAACTACGGAATGGTATACCCGATTGTATCATGAGAAGAGCTTGCCCAACAAAGATCAATTCACAATTCCCCTAGATATAATGGAAGGTTCAAAGGTCACGTTCCGCCATCAAATGCAGCGTCTCCAAACACCAACCACACTTTACGCTTGGATTGTTAAGCAAAAGTACTGGACTAAAGCTCCTTCGATTCCATACATATCTAACACAGGAATCTGACATGTGAGCGTTGTTTATGATGTAACGCTGCTCATATTTGTGACTTGAATCCGTAAGTTGGAACAGTAGCTGATAAATGACATTTAGATTTTTTTTAAAAATTGGCATTCACTGCAAATCGTCGTAGCGTTACCGAATCTGACAAAGACGCTTTATGCTTTTACATGTATAAGGAGTTATTATAAGCTTAATTGTAAAATTTATAATTCACAAAATTTTTTTTTTTTTTTGTTGTTGTTAACTGGATCTGTAAGCCGGATTTCAATTCGTTAACAATAGACATGTAGCTGATGTGGAACTAATTGGAGGATTTATGTCAGTAAATATGTAATGGCAATTTTTGACATTCTGAAATGTAATGCAGTAGTTAATTATAAAAAGTTTGAAAATTTTAAAGAAATTTGTGAATAATATTTTGCTTTTAAATTGTGCTGACAAAATTTTATTAATTCAAAGATAATTAACAAATTTTGCTAATCGTATATTTCCTTTTGTCAGTACTGAAATAGAAATTTATAATTATAATTTTTATTTTATTTTAGAGTTTTTTTTTATTTTTATTTATTTATTTATTATAAATCTGATTCTGTTTATTATGTTGATTTGAAAATTTTGCTTTTGATTAGTGTTTTCTTCAAATTTGAGGAAGTTTATTTGGTGGATTTCGAATTTTGATTCGTTTACTTATAAATTAAATATTATGGATTTGTACTCCAACTTATAATTATCTTATGTAGTAGTCAATTCATAACAGCTATATATTTATAACAATATAAGCTTGCTATAACTTATATTTATTCAGGAGAAGTAATGAAGGATCCAATTTGTGGATTTCCACACATTGCTCGAGGATTTTATAATAAACAGATTCAAAATCTAAACCTTACGTCATCTATAACAAGTAAACAAAATGATACCAACCATTTTATTATAAAATATTTATTTATTGTCGATCCTTTATCATAATCATAGAAACATACATGCATATCATCATACCTTTAGTGTTGTTAGAGGTATCGTAGATAACTACACAATTTAATTTTTATAATAAACGAATTTTACAGCTAATATTAAATATGTTAATTTGCAGGCAATGAGAAAAGATCATCAATAAAATTATTGTTAACTAAATTATTTGTTTACTAAGCAGCATCTGTACAAATTCATCCAATTGTTATGATTCAGTTGCTGTTGATTGTTGCTGTTGTTTGATCTCTTCTTCAAAGATACTCATGACTGTGAAATTTTCATTCCAAATGCTTTTTCAAAAATTTTTTTTCACTGAGTTAGTCTTTTAAAAGGCAATTTTGTAAAAAATATATTTAATGACCAAATACTAACTTTAATACTAACCATATTAGAGCCTTCTGAATTTTTACGTAGTTAATTAAAACTTAGAAACTCGCAAGTCACTAAATAAAATAATGTATTTTGTCTGAATCAACATATTCACATTTCAAATACCATATTTATCCTTTAAATAATAAGAAAAATTAGAAATAATAACATAAATTTAAACTACTGAACAAATGTACACATTCATAAAAACGTAACATTCATTACATTCACAAATTTAAACTTAAAAATTTCAAAAATTTATTACAAAGGCAAATGAAAATTGTGAAACGCATAAGTAAAAATTATTACAAAATGAGACATATATGTTAAAGTTTTTAATTTTAATTTAATTCAGTTTAATACATATCTATATGGGCCCCATTAATTGGGTGAAACACATTATTCGATTTATTGCCATGTTTGTTGTAATAACCCTTATCAATGATGGCATAAATGATGAGGGTGATCCTCTGCTTTAGATTATTCATGTCCCGTACCATTATTCAATACACGACATCGTTAAGCTAAGAAGTCGAAAGAAATGAAAACTGGTGTTTGAGATATCCAGGGTTATGTTTAAGATATCGTGTATTGAAAATAGGCGTTGGACATGATTAATCTAAAGCAGAGAAATTGACTCATTGATATTGACACCATTTATGAGGATATGTTACAGAAAACATGGCAAGAAATCGAGTACCATCTTGATGTGCTTCATTTAACTAATGGTGCCTTTATAGAGATGTATTGAACTAAATTAAATTTAACGATACGCAAACACACATACGCACATACACACCATAAGCACACGCACACATTGTAAATTTATATTATGTCTAATCAGCATTATACCTGTCGAACTAGACTAAAGTGGGCAAAAAATGATATTATAGCGACAAATCAAATCCCATTCTCCATACTAAGTTACATATCCTTCTCTTTTATATGTTATTTTTTGTCTGTTTTGTAGCATTGTTTTCATGCAAGTATATACAATGCCTTATTTTCCAATAATTTTCACTTATCTTTTTCATGTGCCTTTACAATAAATTTTTTAAATTGTCAACATATTTTATGGACAACTAGTAGTTTTAACTGAATTTTCTTTACGTAATTATTTTATTTTTGTTATATTTTAAGGTCTTTGATTGTCAAAAATCTCTAAGCAAATCCTGCAATAGATGTCTTTTTATTTAATATGTTATACTATCATCTTTTAAAATTGATTTGAACACCCATTCTTCATAGCTGCCTAATTAGCCTAAAGTGTGCAAAAAATGACCGTAGAGCGACAAACCAAATCTCATTCTTCATACTAAGTTATATATCTTTCTCTTTTATAGGTTATTTTTATTATACATAGGAGTATAAACGAGACATTCCTATATTGCAGTAAGTGCAATTTAATCAGAAAAACAAAACGCTGCTAAGTGATCTTATAATGAAAGGAATTTCTATTCATTGAATTATAGCAGCCAACTGAACCAATTGAAGTCAAAACTCATAATGCGTCATATCTCTAAATGCCGTCCTTGAAAATGATACAATATACAATTGAATTATAGCGAAAACAAGCATGCATTGATAAAGTTAACTTAATATAACATTTTTTACATAAAATTAAAGCATCGTTTATTTATTTTCATTATTATTTCATTTTGTATTATTTTAATTATCAAAAACATTTAAGTAAATCAGGTAATGATTGTCTTTCAGGTAATATTCGATATTCATCATCTTTTAAAATTGATTTGAACTCCCATTCTTCATACTGAGTACCATCCTTCTATACCTAAATAGTATCCTTCTCTTATATATTTTATTTTTTTGGTCGGTTTCTTCATTAAACTATAGCAGCAAATATAGCTGACCTATTAAAATTAAAACTCATACAAGTGCATCATATATCTCGAAATGACATCCTTGAAAATGATGAATTATAACGATATTAATGTTGAATTATAACGATGAGTATGCATCGATAAAGTTAACTGACACTTAGTAAAACATTAGCGTTAGCATTATTATCAGACACTTAGTAAGACATAGTAACATTTAGTATAGCATAGTTTATTTATTTGTAGAATTTTTTTTTTCTGGGAGTGTGGGTATGCAGTTTAAAACTTGCACTTGCTTTCCTTGGGGGGTTCTGCTGCAGATATATTGAAATTATAGTACCTAATTCATTGGAATTGGAATTGGATTACATTAAAACTGGACTCATCATTCATCAACATGATGCGCAGATGCGTTTTGTATCAGGTTTCCCATTTAAATTAATGGGTAACACGAAACGCTTTTGTCAGAGGAATGATTGAACTGAATGTAATAATAAGATTTCGCTTGGTGAATTCATTTCGTTCGATTGTGTCATCATATTTCGAAGGCTGAGCTCAATAAGACTGAATAGCCTTTTCCAAATCGTATGAAGGGCAGGATGGAACGAACTAGACGCATACACAGAAAGTTTTACATATGGCGCATGTTGAGAAAAAGTTATAAAATATTTTTAAGAAAAACTTGCTGTTCTCTGAATTATACCTTCTCAGTATTTAATCTAGAGTAAAGAATGAGTTTGAATGGAAAAATCAAGCATCACCATCTTTTTTCCGGTTGTTTTCAGTATTATTTTTGAACTATCAGTACAAAGTTTTCTTATCTGAGGAACCGGTTAAATTAAAGGAAGGAACTGAATAAAATCAGAAATTTATGAGTAATTTATTTCATTATAAGTATTCATAATTTCATAGTAATTCAATATTTTACGCAGGATTTTTTTTCTATCATAAATACACGTTATTTCCAAAACGTGTATTTTTTTCCACCTTAAATACATCTTTTTCCAAAACGTGATTTTATTGATGGGTGATTGATTGATTTATTGTGAAAAAATGTTTTTGCAGTATAAACGCATTTTTTATAAAATTCCAGAAAATGTTATCTTATTGATTTTATAATGCCTATTATTTTTAAAGTTAGAAAAAACAGCTTTATGCACTTCACTTAAATACAGTACGGAAAAATATAATTTATCATTTTTAAACGTTTTACACGATAAAGGATGTTATTATAAAATCCTTCTTTTTTTTATGAATTCAATGCTGTTAAAGCAAAAAATAATGTTCTTTTATCAAATAACTTGTTTCATACTGACCTAAAATGCACAAAATTTGAAAATTTCGGAAAAAAAAAAATTACTACGATTATTTACAATTAAACATGCTTTTGAAATATAATTTCCGAAATTTTCTATTAACTATTTCTTAAAGATAAGGACATAATAGTATCATTAGCTTACTTTTTTTATTTTTAAAAATTTTTATCTTTCAAAGTTAGAATGCTTTACTTTCTTAAAACATGACAAAAAAATCGAAGTAACAGATAATTTTTTTTTTCTCTCTTTAGGACTAGATGTTAATCGCAACGTTTAACAACATAAAATGAGACGTACATCTCATTAATTTTTTTAAATTTAACTTTATTTAAAAATATTTAAGAGTTTCACATTCTAAGTCAAAATTATGCAAATATATTTTTCTTATTTAAATACTGTGTATATAAAAAAATTATTTCAATTAAATATGAAATTTTCTGGTTAGATAATAAAAATTGTTAAAAAGTTAAAATGTTAAATTTTATATCATTTCTTCATGTTTTTTAAAAAAATTATAAAATTCATAAATTAATAGAATTAATTTTAAAAAATTGGTAAATTTCTTTACATGAAATCTTCACGACTTACTGATTTTTAATAAAAATTAAATGCTGATTTAATATTTTGTAAAACCATTAAAGCTAAAACATGTATTATGAAACTCACATCATAAAAAAAAATCATATAACGAAGGGGAAAAGAAGTCAATTCCCCCCGAACAAGGCCCGACAAGGTGAAATATCCGTGGATATTCTTCTCCCCCCTCCCTCTCTTTGGAACTTCGCAGCTGTTCTGATACCTACCTGCACTGTCGGCGCCTTTGATGGATTACGAAGAGCGGGAGGTCCCAGGGATTATTTCCTTCCGCGCTAGTAATAAAGTACGCTTCACCTCAATCACTATATAAATGTACTTAATCGTAGAGCTCGTTTCCCCCTCGAACTTTTGGCGGATCAATACAGCGAAGTCATGTAATTTGCCCTAAAAGAAGATGGTATGTCCAAAATAAAAAGAAATAAAAATCTGCTGGTTGGATTTTATTGGATTATTTTTTTTTTTTAATCTAGCGATTTTTACACGTGCGTGGATTTGGTTTGGTTTGTCGCTCTACGGTCATCTTATGCACACTTTAGGCTAAACAGACCGGGACCTACAGCTATACCAGGATACCGAACCACCAACAAACATCCATGTCACCGTCAGGATTCGAACCTGAAGTGAGTTGGCCATCAGGCTACCGACATGTGCGTGGGAGTTTAGATTGGATTGTTTCACACCAAAGGGGATGATGTTGGTGGATTTTTATAATTTGATTATGATGATTATGACTTATTATTTATAATTATTATTATGATTTATTATTTATAATTATTATTATTATGATTTATTATTATTTGATTATTTGATTATGATTTTATTATTTTATTTTTTGCTTAAAGATTATTTGTTTTCGCAGTCATGCCGATAAAATTCAAGCTCGAAAAAAAATATTATTTTTGTTATTTAAGAAAAATATTTCGTGTTTGATATTTTTATCTGGACCTTATTCCAGCTATTTTTATACCTCATTGCGAATTGAATTTGTATTTTTTTTAAATTATAATAACGATTAGATTTTTTTGAATTTTTCAAGATTGAAATAGTATTTTAATGATTAGTTGATAGTAAAAATAGATCAGTTTTCTCCCAAAGTTAATAAAATTAAAATATAAATAAATTTGTTAAATAATTAAAATATATTATTTTTATCATAAAATATATTTTTAAAATATTTATTCAGAATATATATTCATATTATTTTAAAACATATTTTATGTTATTATATATAAATATATTTATTATTGCGATCTTTGTAAATCATGAAAAGATTGTAAAATCATGATCTGAAGATTGTAAAGAGGGCCTGGATGGCCGAGTGGCTAGCGCTGTGGCGCTCGGTACCACAAGTTTCGGGTTCGAGTCCCGGCGGTGCCATGGATGTGTGTAGTGGTTCGGAATCCACTTTAAACCGTAGGTCCCGGTCTAATAGGATCGTAGAGCGTTGCGGGGGCATTGTTACTCCGCGTCCGTGGCTTATCTTCAAGTTACACGCACCCCCTGGGTAATGCAAAGTGAGTAACGTCTGTGCAGCGTTTGCCTTAAGGCATCTAAGACGTCCATGTCTGTTTGCCAGCTTAATTAAAAAAAAAATGTTTTTTTCATGATTTTACAATCTTTCTTTACAATTGATTTTATCACCAAATTTGAACCATTTAGTAAGATACATTTTTCTTTTTTAAAAATATTTTTTATGGGATCACTATTATTATTTATATAAAATAGATTAAAAAAATTAATGCTTAAGTATATTCTCCTTCTTTTTTTTTTTTTTTTTTTTTTAAACGAGTTTAAGCTAATATTGATTTGTTAGCACAGTTTTTTTTAATTTTGTTGACCTTATAACGTAAATTATTTATGCATTTCTTACAATTTATTTTTAAAAATGAAAAAAAAAATACTAATTTTAATTGGTTAATGAATCACTTTAGCTTTCCGTTGAAAAATATTATTAACTAAAACTCATCAGATTTATAATTTAAAACAATATTTTTCTATAAAATGTGCAAAATTCCTCAATAACGATTTAAATAATAATAATAATACTAATAAGTTTAGTTTATAAATTATATTTCACAAAGAAGATTTAAAAAAATCTTAAAATCAAAAATTGAGTTTAGTTTCAGATATACGATGATCTGAGAAAGAAAATTTAATTACAAAAATTTCAGTAAGCAAATATTATTTGACTTGAAATCTAACATTTAACTCAAAAAATTGATTGTTTTTTAAGCAAATTATTTTAGCATATTTCATTTAAATAGTGGTTTTTTTTTTGTAGAGAAACCTTAATAATGTAAAAAAATTAAATTTCAATAACTGAGAAATTAATAATAATGATAATAATCAAAAGTAAATAATATGCATATAATAATATTAATTATTTTTGAATAAAAAAACAATGAGAATAAATATATTTATAAATATTAAATAAATTATTTCAACATTCTTCATTAAAATTTTTTTTCTATAGCAGATATTTTAAATTAGAATTTCTAATTTGTTGTTAGTTTGTAAAATATTTTCTAATAAAAATAGTAAATTAATAAATTCCTATTTTCTAATAAAAATAGTAGGTTGATGAATTCCAAAAAGGTAATTAAATATAGGACATGATTAATATGATTAATATCATTCTGAAAACTTTTTCTAAAGAAAATAATTTACTGCATTAATCTTTATAAGGTAAAAAAAATTAAATTTCAATAACTGCGAAATTAATAATAATAATAATAACAGTATAATCAAAAGTAAATAAGGTATATATAGTACTAGTAATTATTTTTTTTTAATAAAAAAACAATGAAAATAAATCTATAAATATTAAGCAAATAAATAATACATTTAATACGTCCTTATCTAGGTTTTTTGCATAATTGAAATTACTTTTTACTTATACCAATTTCAAATATAAATAAATCAAAAGAATTCAGATATAGTAAAATTACTTCCACAGAAAGAATCTTGTTTTGCAAAAGAATTCAATAAGCTTATTCGAAATTATTTATTTATAAAATTATTCATAGAAAATAATTGTATGCAAAAAAATTTAAGGTAGTTAATTAACAATTGCTGTTTAAAATTTTCTTTGATTCTTTACTAATCAGTATATTGAATCTATCATAGAAAATAATATCAATTGGAAGTCGGACACAGAAATTTTTTTATTTTAAATTTAGTATTTTTGTGCATTATTTTATGCATATAAATTATTTTTTCATTTACATACGTATCTTAATATTTATTTATTTTTATCAAATTTATTTTTGAAAATCATTTTAACTATTTAATCATTTAAATGTAATAATAATAAAATATAATCTGATTTCTTTAATAACAAGGAATATATGCGGCTGTGGTTTTATTTTTACTTAGCTGCTATCAGATCACAAAGATAAAAAATTTCTTATTAACTAAGCTTAATATCAATTCTTAAATATTATTTAAGAAATATAAGCAATTTAGTAGGTTAATAAACATTGTAAAACAAATAAACTTTAACTAATAATATACGTATTTATATTCATTAAAATACAAAATTCATATCAAATTCAAATTCACATTCACGCAGAATTCTCATTCATTCACAAAAAATGTTAATATATTTGTAAAAATAAATAATATTTACGCAGAATACTATTAAAACATATACAAGGATTCTGAGAAATTATAAGGTAAAATATAATTTCTACTAAACAGGACCCGTTTAAAAATTCCTGTATTGTAAATTTGCAGGAATGTAAGCAACACTGAAAACTATTTTGTAAATTTAGTCATTTTGATTTTTGATCAGATTAACATTACACATAAGGTTTTCTATTAAAAATTTTTTATAAATTATTCTGAATTTTACATTTTTGAAAGTTACCCGCCTCATGTGTTTTAAAAGATACATATCGAAGTTTAAAGTTTGGCATATAGTAACATTAAATAGCATAACAGCAGAGAGCAAACTAAAATTTGAATTGTTTTCAATATTTTTTAAAAAAAAACCCTTTTTTTTTGTTATTTTTAATAAGATTGCTCAGTTTTCTTGGTTTTACACATGGTGAATATTTCTTCCTGGAATTTTAAGAGAAATTGACACACATTTGCGATACATATGAATGAAATTAAAGAATGTCTATGCAACCAATCTATCAATGGCCATGTCTGTTACTACTACACCACACCACATCACATCACTGTGCTTAGAGCTGAGTTGCCCTTTTACAGTTTGGGAATGATGTGGGTGAGAAGAAGTCTAACTGGGCTCTGTGAAACTCTACGGTCATATGAGACTGGGACCCACTACTTAAAGTTAATTCCAAACCACTACAAATATCCATGCCACCTCCGGGATTCAAACCCGACACCTGTGGTACCGAGTGCCAGAGAGCTAGCCATTCGGCCATCAGGTCCTAAGTGATGTCTGTTAACAAGGCATCCTCTTTGACAGACAGATACATTACATGAAACTGATAGACAGCGTCAACATTATTCAATTATTTTGAGTGTCTACGGATCAGACAGAAATATACGAACTGTATCTACAAATTCATTTTTCAAAAACATATATAACCCAATATCTACTACTACTGCCAAATGCACATATTTTTTTCTTATTAAAGACGCAATTTCTAAGTTTCTTCAAATCTTCAGAGTTTAAATTGTGTCACATGGAGCATTTCTTCTTTCTTGCATCCTATTTTTTACAAATAAAAAAAAAACCCAATAAACTTTATTACTAGTTGCCTCTAAAAATAATATTTGTAACCATTCCGCCAAGGTTTCAAGAAATAAGGTGAGCTAATTCTTATTTTCTGTTCCTTTCTAGAATATTTTTTGACAAAGTCGCTTTCTTCTTCACAATGGATTTGCGATACGCAATTGAAAAAAAGGCACAATTGTATTCTGTAGCTGATTGATTCTATCGTTGTGTACTATAGCTAATAAATCATCCCTTTTTTTTTCTCGAAAAAAGGTAACAGGAAGTGGTACAGCGAGGAGATACGCAATGCGTTGCAACAGTTAATAGGAGAAGGTAGGTTTCTTCTCAGCGCCTTCGTACTTTAACAAGTGAGACATTGTTAACAGCCTAGGTGCTGAACTCTTCAAACACGCTCTGTTTCTTTGGGCCTATCGTGAAGTAACCCAAAAAACGAACAGTTGTCCTTGAAGTTGAGATCTTTGTGGATCGAAAATGTCACAATTCTAATGCCGCGCCCCCAAAAACGGAAAATTAACTCAAGTTAACTTTTTTACTTCAAAAAATCGATTTGGAACATAACTTATTAAAATAAAATTGAATCTCGCCAAACATATTAAAATATTTATGGAAAAGATAATTTAATCAGCGTGTATTATTATATCAGCGTGGTATACTTTAAATTATTTACCCCAAAATTAAATGTATTCCATGTCAGAGGAACATTTTAAGAATAATCTTCTTCTTCAATTGGCTCAACAACCCGTTGGTGCAGATTACGAAATATAAGAAGTTTTCTTTTTAAGGGGTAGAGTTGTCAATCTTACTCAAAACGCTCTACATTCATATTAGACCAGGACCTACAGTTCAAAGTGGATTCCGAACCGTTACAAAAATCCCATGGCAAGACCTGGACTCGGAACCGAAGCTTGCGGCACAGAGTTCCAGAGCGCTAGTCACTCGGCCATCACGCCGCTTTAAATATATTACATTTTTAAAAATTAAATTTAATATTTATAAAAATGTGTTGGCTGTAGTTATTATAGATTTCATTATAAAATTGTGTTATAAACTATATATATATATATATATATATATATATATTTATAATCCCTAAAAATGTGCTGAAATACTGTTATAATTAAACCAACTATACAAATGTTTTCTAAATTTTGATTTCAAATATATATAACGTATTTAATTAAAAAAGGCATTTGTATTCATTTTTCGACATTACCATAAAAAATATACATATATTAAACATAATATTTCTTCTTCTTCTTCATTAAGGGAATAGTCCCATGATGGGCCAAGGCCATCTGCCTACTGGCAAATTTCGAAACAAAAATGTTTTTTTAAGGGTTAGGGTTGTCAATACTACACCCAGACATAGTAGACCCAGCTAGAGCTCAAAGTGGATTTTGAACCACTACAAACTATAGCACGTCCGGGACACGAACCTGAAACCTGTGGCATCGCCTGCCAGAGTGCTAGTCCCTCTGCCATCAACCCCAGACGAAAAATTTCTGCAGCTTATTTTTCTTCTTTGATACTAGTCAGTAAAAGTCATTGAAATAAATTATCAATCTGTAAAATAGTAAATTTGTGATTAAATTTTTATATTTTGATTCAGTTTCATTACACTTAATGACTCAGAATAAGTATGTAGGAAAATTAAGAAACACAAAATGGTTCCAAAAATAACTTCCTTAAATAACTTATCATTTATTTTTGTTTAAAGCACAAGAACTATAGTACGTGCTCGAAACACAACATAACTTAACACAAATGAATAAAACGTAAAAGGAAAAAAGATAAAAAATAACTAATAAAGACGAAATAAAGTTCCTTTCTGCAACATGTAATATCAAGGGAAACATTATACTCTTTTACCGCATTAAGGTCAACCCCATTAACATCCTGACATTTCATACCGTACATCGTTTTACAATCTATTTCCTTTTTTTGCTATAATTTTCTTATATATATATATTTTTTTTTTATTGGACCGCAGAAAACTTCGGCAGGCTAATTGAGTGCTTTGCTAGAAAATAAGGTGC
Organism: Caerostris darwini; assembly: GCA_021605075.1. Taxonomy (NCBI): domain Eukaryota; kingdom Metazoa; phylum Arthropoda; class Arachnida; order Araneae; family Araneidae; genus Caerostris; species Caerostris darwini. The sequence goes on from BPLQ01014549.1 coordinate 413,420, forward strand.
AAGTGCACATTACCAATGATTACAGAGTTGGGAATGCCAAGACAGAAAAGAAAAAAAAAAAAGGTTGCAAAAGCATAACAAAAAAATACTTCCCCGCCATAGATGGAATTGTTTGATTACGAGATTTTTAAAACGCAGGTCAAAAAATCGATTTCTGGGGGCTGGAGAGAGATATATCGCTTTTGGTAATGGGAGCCTTAGCAACCACGGGAATTAAAGATCTTAGTATCGCCATTAGTCAAACGTTTTGCATGGTAATGGGAAGGGGTAAGTGTGTTGGCGCCAATCAGAATTCACCATGCTCTTAAAAATCAGTAGAAAAAAAAAAGATCTAAAGTCATTTTATTCAGATCTAATAAAATCGAAAGTTAAAACTGAATTGTGACAAACTTTATATATATATATTGCATGAGATCACAATATTTTTAGCTGTTATGTTTGACTGTAAAATTTATTATTATATTGATGTAAAATGAAAAAGCACTTAATGAAGGTAGCATATTTTCCTTAAAAAATCATATACTTGATTTTGTTCACAATATCTCATGTTTATAAAACCCTAGTTAGTGAGAAAAGTTTGATCCAAAATTTTATTTCAATCCAATATGTCGAATTGTATTCAATTCCAAATAAAAAAAAAAATAGCCGTAATAAATACGTTATATATATATATATATATATATATATAAAGGATGATAAAAAGAATCGTAATGGAAATACCTAACTTCAATATTTAATCTGTGAATGATTACAATTGAGTTACTAGACGGTTTGAAAGCTACATCACATGATAGAATTTTTATAACGTGATTGTGATAAACTACCATTTTATCAGAATAATATCACCAGAAATTTAAGGGAAACCTTGAATAAACGACTTTTCTAGATGTGAAGCAATAGGAGACAGAGTTTACAATTTCAATTGAAAACTCTGTCTAATCTGGAATGAATCGAAATTGTCACAAACTAGTAATCCAAAATCTCAGACTACACATCTCATAAAGAATACATCTAAAAATATGATGAAATGCAAGATGAAATTAGCTATAGAGAAAAAACGACCCTAAAATTACAAATGGAAACCTATTTAGTGTAGCATCAAACAAAAATAGAACGTCCAATGGAATAATCATTTTATTTTCACCAATTTCCTTTATATTTGCATCTAAAGAAGCAGTCACATTTCTTTTACAGGTCCTTTCCCTGATCGCAAATTAATAGATTTACGTCTATGAGTTTAAGAACATATTGACACATTCTTTGCCAAAGACCACTGGTTAGGTATCGAGACTATTTTGACCCTATCGAAACGAAATTGATAGCCAAAAATAAAATTATATTTCAAGTGGAATCATGTCGTTTACAGAATGAACATTACAAAACATTAATAACAATAATATATAAATTAACACAATAAAACTCATCTGATCCTCTGACTCTGATTATCAAGATTTATAGCACTTCAATTTGCTATATGCATTTTCAGGTTTGGTGTGGTTTGGTTTATTTTGTCGCATCACGGTAATCTTGTGCACACGAGGACTAAACAGACCGGGGCCTACAGTTTAAAGTGTATTCCTAACAATATAACATAACAAACATCACCCACACTAACAAGCATCCATGCCACCACCAGGATTCGAATCTAGAGCCTGTGATACCAAAAATCAGAGTGCCAATTAGCCAGTTGGCCATCGGGCCGCATGCATTTGCTGTAGAAAGAAGGCTAAATTTAGTCAGTGAAAATAAAACTGTACAAGAGTTAAAAAAAATCAATAACTTATGCATTTCATAAAACCTTTTAATTGAGCCATTGTTTTAGTCAAATCTTGAATAAAAAAATTTTTTCTACTGAAATCTAAGTCAAATTTGAAGAAAATATTAGGTAATTTTCATGTGATCATAATTATAAATATTTTAATAATTGCCATAATTATTAATATTTTATTTAAATATTAATTTTTTCTCTATTTATTTTATTTAACTGTGTAATTTTAAGTACAGAAGAGAAAAGTTATTCAGAAAAAGAGTATGAAAGAGAAAATAATACCTGTAACAGAAGAATTACTTGCGTTCCTTCCTATAAAATTCCTTCGAGCGCATTTAAAGTTTTAAACAATTTTAATTCCCTGTATTTTAGCTAGATTATGATTGATAACATTTGAATTTCTCTATTTATATTATTTTCACCTCAACTTTTCTTGATTAATTATTTTTGATGAGAAATTTGATGTTTATTTTAAAAACGTGTAGACAAGTTTTTGTTTTATATATAACGTATGTTCTATGAGTCATCTTTAACATGAAAGCTGTGTATAATTACAATTAGGTATTTTCTAAACGTACTCTTTCTTTTCTGTTTAATAAAATTTCTTTATTTTTATTTTTATTTATTTAGTTATTTTTAAAGTTCTTAAAAACCATACAAAAATTTCTCTAGTATCAACATCATTTTATGGTTTTCCATTTTTGTATTTTTTAAACAAATTAATTATAGCTGCAGCATATATTAATAGCATCGTCGGAAACAATAAATAATGATGTGTGATTTTGACCATATATATTATTAAACAATATTTTATATCATTACACTTTATTTCTTCGAAAAACATTTGAAATTGTCTATCCAAAATTAGTTTATACGAGATTCCTTTTATTAATGCTCTTTCAAATCTATTACACTTTTTATTTATACTTAATAACTTTGGATTCTAGATAAAATATTTTATTTAAGTTCCTATCGAAAATTATTTTAAGTGACATATTATTATAATAACAAACCAAAATAATGATGTTTATCTTTCCAGTTATACTTCATTTTTAATCAGAAGTCTCTACTTACGTTGCTTATCCAAACTTACTTTACGAAGCGTCTTGTCATTATTGTATATTTTATAATCAATTACATTCATCTCTGTTTTCAAATCCATCGAAATATATTTCAAACTTTATTTAAAATAATTATATTATATTTGAAACCAAAACAATTATTGAAGAAGTATATTCAGATAATATCTTAAAGTTCAAAAACGGAATTCTGTTTGGTAATTTTGACCCACATTTGAACATACTTTGCCTTTTTTTCAAATGAAATGTAATGCATCCCCTTTCGAACCTGAAAACAAATCGCAATTGCTCGTGGAAACCAAACAATAAAATGTTTACTCTTGAGTAATAGCATACATCATTATCACCAATGGCCGGTGTAAGACATCAGAAAGAACTTCAAAAAATATGATTTGAAACATTAATAACGGATTGAACTAAATAATAAAATCGTTGTAATATTTTGGTTTATTCGTATATGGCAAGATATTTCGTAGATATATTTTTATATAAAGTCGACTCTTATCATTATTTTTCTTTTCAAAACAGGCTAAGTATTGAAGATTTGTGATTTGAAATCTTTGAAAGTGGACGGTTTTCAATATTATTTTTTATGTCTCCTAATTTTTTTAATGACTAGTTTTTATCGAAATTGAGGAACTTGGCAACCTACCTTGAAACTTGTAATACCATGAGTCACAAGTTTTATTTGAAGAACAGACAATTCTGGATCGAACATGGAATAAATATTCCATCATCCTGTAGCCACATATACTGAATATATGATTATGCTGCTTATAGGAGTGTTGTTTTTTTTATGGAATATTTATATCCCAATATTTTTAATGTCTAGTTTTTCTTGATATTCGAAGAATTAGACAACCTGCACTGACGTTTGTAATACCACATGTTCAATTGGTAGAACTGACAATCATAGAACGGAGAGAACGAACGATAGGAATAAATATTCCATATTTTTTCTGTAGATATAATATATATGAGAAATATATGATGTTTACTATATGCTGCTCACTATGGTGATGCTTTTTATACATCCCAACTTTTTTAATGTCTAGTTTTTCTTGAAATTGAAAAAATTTCTTGAATTGAAATCGAGGAACTTGACAACCTACATTGAAGCTTGTGATACCCTGAAGAGCAAGTTTCATTTGTAGAACTGACAATTGTAGAATAAACATGGGATACATATTTCATCTTCGTTCAGTAGCCATAAATAATGACGTGGCAAATAGGTGACGCTTACTAACAAATAGGTGGCACTTATTAACCATTGTTTTAAATCGTAAAGGACGGACAGTAGAGACCATATATTTTGTTGGCATAACAATATTTTGGTGTATAGGTTTTATATTTTCCATGCTACTAAAGGTGTGCTAATGTAGATGTATACAAAAAATTTAAAACCTTCTTCTTTGATTGTTACGTATCGTAATCATTTCTTAAAAATTACAAATTATAACATCTCTGATTCAACAAGGGTGCGCAGAAGATCTACCTCCCCGTGGTGCACCTGGTAACACTTTTTAATGGCTAAAAGATCTACAACTTGGCATTATTGTTAGATTAATGAACTCTGTTTCAGCATGTTTTGTTGTATTATTTTGTTGCTGTTGTATGTTGTATGTGTTTTTTTTTTGCTGTAACTGTTCATAATCTGCCATTGGAAATAAAAAATGATTCAACAATTTTTCTATTTGAATAGCTATTTTTTTTTATCTTGTAATAACAAAATATTTCCCTAAAATATTTATGAGTTATTTTTTTTATTGTAGTATATTGTTATTTGCCAAAAACTAAATATATAAATTGAATTGTTTGCATGGCTATAATCATTTTACATGCATAAATAATTCTTGCAACCTAAACAGTGTAAAATGTAAAAGAATTTTTTTTTCTTGAAACTATTATAAATAACACATAAAAAAAACCGAAAATATTTTAATAATTTTTCTTTATTTTAATTTAAACAGTAACTTTTAAAATGACATTACTATTCAATACGTGTATATATATATTATTATTATGTATACGCATTATATAGTATTATTAATACACGTTCTAAAACATTATTATACACGTGTATTATATAGTATAGTATAGTATAAAAAGTTTAAATGAATAAAAATCCAATGAAAACAGTAATTGCGAAGTATGAATGCGAACATAGTTATATAGCTTCAAACAAATATTCGCATACATTGTCGGTTTTTTACTTCTATACACTAATAATAATGTCAAATTACAATTACGTAGAGAATATGAAGATTTAAATTATAAAACAAAATTAACACCTTTTTCTTATAATCTTCTAAATCCTGATTTTATTGATTGAAATCCCGAAAACTGAAGTCTTACCCGATATTTTTTACCCAAAAGAATTTATGTTGAAAAAACATATATTACAATATGTAAACTCCAGCTTATTTTGACAATTGTTCTGTAAATAAATATGGTGGTGAGGGGAAACGAAACGAAATTAACACCAATTTCTTATAAATTTTTTACATCCTATTTTTAATAATTGAAATCCTGAAAATTAAAGTCTTAATTATTTTTTTCTCAAAAGAATTTAAGGTGGGAAAACATACATTACAATAAGAAAATCCTAGCTTATTTGGACAATTTTTCTGTAAATAAATCTAGTGGTGAGATGAAACGAAACGAAATTGACACCATTTTTAAATTCTTTTGATATGTTTTACTCAAAATAATTTACGGAAAGAAAACATATACTACAATAGGCAAACTCCAGCTTATTTGGATATTTTTTTAGTCAATAAACTGTGTGTAATAAACTGTATCTAGTGATGAGTGAGGTAAAACGAAACAAAATTAACACCATTGTCTTGTAGTTTTTTTAAATCCTGATTTTATTGATTGAAGTTCTAAAAACTGACCATATATTTACCACATATATTTTACTCAATAGAATTTACGGAAGGAAAACATATATTACAATAAGCAAACTCCAGCTTATTTGGACAATTGTTTAATAAACCAATCTAATGGTGAAGTGAAACTAACACAATTAAAATAAATTAACACAATTTTCTCATAATTTTTGAAATCCTGATTTTATTGACTGAAATACTTACATCATTATTGATTAAAATTAAAGTCTTACTTATGTTTTACTCAAAAGAATTTACGGTGAAGAAACACATATTACAATAGTATATATTACTATTGTAACTAATAAAACTCCAGCTTATTTGGACAATTTCTCAGTAAATAAATCTAATGGTGAGGTGAAATTAAATTAAATTAACACCATTTTTTATAATTTTTAAATCCTGCTTTTATTGATTGATGTCCAAGTCTTACTAATTTTTTACTTCGGTAAATTCTTTTAAGTATAACACATATTACAATAGGCAAACTCCAGCTTATTTGGGCAATTTTTCTGTAAATATATCTAGTGGTGGGGTGAAACGAAACGAAATTAACACAATAAAAATATTTTTTTAAAATCCTGATTTTATTGATGGAAGTCTTGAAAATTAAAGTCTTACTTATTTTTAATCAAAAGAATTTACGATGGAGAAACATATATTACAATAGGAAAATTCCAGCTTATTTGGACAATTTTTCAGTAAATAAATCTAGTGATGAGGTGAAACTAAACGAAAACAAGTAATGTAAAAAAAAAAAAAAAAAAAAATTAAGCCAATTCTTGCTTTTTTTTTTCACTATATTGTAGAAAAGTCCTTTACAAATAAAGTTGAAATTTTCTTCTTACATCTGGTGCCATCTATTATTAGATACATACAGCTTAAATCTAAAAAAAATAATTAAATTAATATTTGAAAAGACTGTATTAACATCAAGTGTCCTCCACTAGAAGTTCAAAAAAAAATGAACTTGACCTTGAGTGGATGAATAAAACGTATTTTGTTAACGATTAAAAATTTGAACAAGATATATAAAGGGAGAGTGTGAACTAATAGTAGGAATTGAGAAACTAACGAAAATTAACACCATTTTCTCTTGTTTCTCATTCAATCTTGATTTCATTGATTGAAAGTATGAAATTACGTAAATTCTTTTGAGTAAAAAATAAGTAAGACTTTTACTTATTTTTTACTCAAAAGAATTTACAGTGGAAAAACATATACATATTATTACAATAGACAAACTCCAGCTTATTTGGACAATTTTTCTGTAAATAAGTCTATTGGTGGGATGATGGGAAGAATAGGCTAAGAAAAGAATAACCAAATAAAAAAAAAAATTAAAAAAAAAAAAAAAGACCTTCTGCCACCAAAATATTTCTGGAACAAAGAGAGGCACCTACAGAGGCCCTGGTAAGGGGATTCAGCAAACCAAATAGTGCAAATCGTGGATTATTGGACCAAAAAATAAAAAAAAAGAATTCCAATCAAAATATTATCTGTGGGGGTGTTTCGAGTGTGAACTGCCATGTTCGTTTGTGACGGATGCCATCAGGAAAGCGGGTCACTACATTTTTTTTTACTTATTTTTATCACAATGTGAGAAAGGAATTAAAGAAACCGTGTGGTAAAAATCTCTATTTTAGAGTGAAAAGAGGGAAAAAGGAATTTGCGATTTGAGTTGAGTCCAATGTTGTGAAATAGCGGATTTTGGAGTTCTTCAGTTTCTTTGCGAGTGCTCTTCAAATATTTTGCTTTCGTTAAAGATAGGATTCTGAGGGTTTATTCGTTTGCTCAGCAGTTCTAGATACATTCAGATAAGATTAGAAAGCATTGAACAGAATTAATTGGTAAAGTTTTAACATTATTTTTATAATAAATGTTTCTGTCCAATGCTTTCTGTCTGGCCATGAACCCATAAAGGACTTATTCTGCATTTCGATGGATCAGCGTTTGTCTTTGGTGCTACACCTGGTACCATAAACTTCAGGTTCAAACCCTAGCGATGGCATAGATGCTTGTTAGTGGTTCGGAATCCAAGTTAAACTGTAGGTCCCGGTTTAATCAGCCCAAAGTGTGCACAAAATGACCGTAGAGCGACAAAACAAACCAAGCCTTGGCGCTACAGCAATTTGGTATGAGCATTTCTAACGAGGGGAAGTTATTTTTTAAGGCTTCGCACCCTTCTATATTAAACTTAATTGAAATAATTTTCCCCTGCTAATTTATCGATTATTCCCCCTGGCATCAGTACAAAATTTTTTAGTTTGGTTTGTTTGTCAAGTTAAGGTCTAAAAACTCGCAGTTCGTAAGTTTATCGCTCTAACTCCCAGAGTTCTTCAGGTTTCACCAAGTGGCTAGCGGTCTGGCCTTTGGTCCCACAGACTTCAGGTACTAATCCTGCGGTGGTATGTATTGTTAGTGGTTCTGAATCTACGTTAAACTGTAGGTCCCGGTCTAATTAACTTAAAGTGTACACAAAATGATCGTAGAGCGACAAACCAAACCAATCTTCTGGTCTTATTTAAATAAAGTTTATTAAAACATCTTGAGGCAAAATGTGTTCAGTTACTGGAATATATAAATATCAGTTACTGGAATGTTTTCCATAAACTTTAACTTATTTGTCTTTAAAAATTTGCATCAACAATTTGTGAAAATTGTAAATTGTTAATATACCCTATTAAAATTATTTTATCCAAATATAATAAATACCACAGAGAAAAATTCTGATAAAAAAATTCAATTACTTAAATAATCATTCGCTAGATTCAGAACAAGTTCTCTTTTCATATTTTTATAAAATTCATCATTTATTTATTTAACATTCGCGCAGAAAAGGGACAAAAAAAAGTCATAATAAATAAAAACTTATTTTTAGTAATATTTTAAAAAGTAAGTTAAAAAATAGTAAGTAAAAATAACAATCAAGTAGTAATTTAAAAAATAACTATCAAAATTTGAAATTCCAAATAACATATGTTTTTCTTCTGAAATAGTACGAGTACATAAGTTTAAAAGAAAGTTGTCAAAAAAATTAATCGAAAAAATTTAAAAAATAAATAACATGACTCTTAATATTTCTAATGTATTTAAGAATTTTCTTAACTAACACTAATAAAAAAACTACATCCTATTGACTCAGTTAATTGCTTTTGAAAATGTTTCCTTTTTGAATTAGTATTGCGAATAGTAACTTTTTACATAAGATATGCATAGTAGTAAAAAAAAAAATTGAATGTCACGAATGAAGTTATTAGTTTCAGAATAGTTGCAAACAAAAATTTTAAAAAGATAAAAGAATGCAAACAAATTTTCAGAAAATATCAAATACAACAACTGTAAGCATTCCTCTCTTAAAAATGACCTATCTTTAACTAGCTGATGAAAAACACTTTAAACTAAATGAGCCACTTTTAAAACAAATTATACGTGAGTAAAATAATAGAACTTGAAGAAAAAAAACATCTCTAAACGTTCTAAAACTGAAAACAAAGTACTAAATATAGATGCAATCAATAAATTTCCTCTCAAGTATTCCAAAACAAAAATAATAAAAGCATGTTCTAGTCTCGATTTAAACACAGGTTTGATAAAAAAATAAATAAACGACTACATATGATGATTTCTAAAATTGCTCCGTTTTACTTCCTAATAACTAGTTATAAGCATTCTGAAACGAATGCCACACACAAACAGCATGGAGATTTCTAAATCCTCCAACCTGATAGAAAATACCCGTTCTGTAAGCAGCCACGACATTTAAACAAAGCACAGGGTATTCGCTCTACTGATATGTCATCAGGAAGAATGATATTATTTATAATTCACGGACCTATGGTTCCCATACGATAGAATGCTTTTATAACAGTTTCTATTATCAAATCGGTAGAATCAGAAATGCTGTAAATCTTTTCCTGAGATGTGTTCTATTAGTGACTGGAAATGTTCGATTGGAACATTCAGATTCCGGCATGTGGTTCTAAAGAGAACTTTTTTTTTCCATGACTGCTTAACCTTTTCTGTTTCTTGTAGAGGAAAAAACCACAGCCGTGTTCCAATCAGTTGTCTGTGTGACATAAATCAATCGGATGTCATTTTGCTGTCTTTTTGAAATTATCCGAGCTTGAGTTCTGTGGAAACCTTCGTACAGTATGTTTTTGGAATTGGTCGATGACCTCTTACCTTACTTTTTGGATAGGATTCTTTATTTTCTTTTAAACCACTAAAATTCCAATAATTTTTTTAAAAAATTATTGGAATTTTAGTGGTTTAAAATAAAATAAAACATTCAATCCACATCTACCACACCAACAAATATTTAATCCACATCCACCTTTGCTAAGTAAAGAATTTAAAGCATTTGCTATTCAAAGAAAATAAATAAAAATTTATAAATACAAATATGTTTTATAACTTATGTCATTCGATTATAATATGATGGGCAATGATACTGCAAAACTGTAGCAGATTCGAATTTATCCAGTCATCTACCTTGCTACTAAAAAGTACAAAGTATTAATTTCTGGGAAAACTTTCAGTGATAACTGCCCTGAAATTTTATTTTGCATGCTTTTAGTTTGGTTTGTCTCGCTCTACGGTCATTTTGTGCATGCTTTGGTCGAATTAGACTGGCACCTATCGTGTAACGTGGATTCCGAACCACTAACAAACACCAATGCCAGGATTCGAACCTGAAGCTTGTAGTACCAAAGGCCAAATCGCTAACCAAATGGCCATCAGACCCCTGCATGCTTGTGAGAGAAAACCATAAAAATAAACAGGAGAGCTTAATTGTCTACATGAGAATATCTGTTTCAATCGACATCGAATCTTCATTTTTCAAAGCAAAGAATGTGACGCATTCACTAACAAAATTCTATTTATTTCAGTGGAAGATTTCGTAAGTTATTATTGCATTTGATGCAAAAGATGTACATCCCAATTAAAGACATAAAGCATTATAGACATAAAACAAAAGCATCAATAACCACAATGAATTAAGAATTTTGTTTACTTAACTCATAAAATCCATATACTTATATGAGATGGAAATTTTTTTTCAAATAATTAATTTTTCAATGAAAATTATACAGTTTATTTTATAACATTTATTACATGGATATATATTTTAATATATGTAAGTGTTAGCTGAACCAATGGACAGTATACAATTTTCAACATCACATTACCAAACTAAAAACCATCAACTACCAAACTAACAACATCACGTTACCACATCAAACTAAATCAGAAGTTACAAAATTCTGATTGTAAATAATAGTAGTATAAGAAAGTTCCATGAAAAATTTACTATAATGAGTAAAAAACATATTTTTCTTGTATAAAACAATTAATCTGTAGCTTCTAAATTTCAAAGAAGGCTCAATAAAAAAACGCACGTTATTCTGAAAACTGTATAACATTCATCGAGTCTCCAGGAAACACGGCTTTCTCACACAGAATTGAAGACCGAAAAACGGAAAAAGTAAAAGAGAGGCCGGCAACAACTTAAAATTCACTTCACAGGCGTGCTTAATTGTGATTGTCTGGAAAGAGACAGGTTTCATTTTCTTCTCGTCGTCGTCGTCGTCTCACTTTCGGGGGGAACCGAAAATCTTCCTAAGTGGACACTAACTTCGTTTTAATAAGAGTTAATCTGATAAAGAAACTAGTCGCTCAACTCATAAAAACCACGGTTCTTGCACACTGGACTGGCAGTTAAGGACTTATTTTTTGTCACTCTCCATACGCTCGATAATAATGTGCCATTGAGGAACGTCGTGAACAGGTGGACAGACAGGCATTGTCGCGGGGACCTATCTTTAATCTCTTCAGTCAAAATATTGAGACAGTCTTATGATTTGTAGATGTATCCGTGCGATTCGTCTTAAAACTGCTTGGTCTTCTGCATTAATTCAGAAAAGGGAGCGAAAACAGAAGAAAAAGCCATCTTTTGCAATGTGTGATATTCAGACCAAATGATTTGCATAAGGTTATAGGAAAGATAGATATGATCATGGTTATCATTTTGCTATTGAAAATAAATATTTTAATATGACATATTTTCCAACCAATGATGAAACGATGCTTTATTTATTTTTAAAGAGTTTGTCTAGTTGGAAATGAGAGATGAAAATTTAAAAAAAAGCAGTTTAAGCAGCAATTTTTCCATCAATTTAAAAAAAGATCATAAATTACTTTGAAACGCGAACATAATCTAGCTTGGGAGAATGTACTAAATCGAGAATTGAATCTAAACTGTCGATTGATTTTAGTTTTTCTACACAATTGATTTTAGTTTTTGTTAAATACTTATTTTAGATGGAAAAGAATGATTTTTTTGTTTTGGATAAAGTTCATTTAATTCAGAAAAGGATAATTCTTTATCCATTACAGTAAGAACTAATAATAATCATAATTGTGATTAAAATACAAAACTGCTTGCAAAAGCTCTTGTTCATGAAAATGAATATTGTGAAATCTTTCTAGTCAGCTGGAATTTTATTATATATTTTAATAATACTTTGTTCTGGAGATACTTTTTTTTTCCAATATGAAAGGTTTATACTCAACAAATAAATAACTCTCTTAACTTATACTTATTTTAAGAATTTTTTTTTTTAATTTTTGAAATTTAAGAACTATAAAAGCAACGCCATTTTCAATCTAAAGCAACTTGTATATTTATTTAATAAAACCATGTAATGCATACTTTCACGAACCTCTAAGCGTACAACCTTATAGTGATTGTCTTAATAGCAGGCATAACATCATTGTCATAATTGCAGCTTGCCACAACGGCATTAATAATACTATACAATAACAAATTTGAAAAAAAAATGTTATTTTTATACACCTCTAAAATTTACTCAGTACCACATAATATTTAAATCGTGATTTTCCATCTTTTTTTTTTCACTGATAATATACAATTCCAAACTAATAATATTTTTAAAAACTTGATATTTATATTATTGCTTATTATTAGTTCTGAATTCATTAAATAATAGTCAAGTAAATATATATGTTTTAAGTTTCCGCAAGTTGTCAACACAAAAACTGTACTTATTTATTTTGTGTGAGATTAATTAATTTTGCGTGAGTTTAATTGTAGAAGGTTGTTTGACAAGACACCACGTATGTCAAGATGGATATCTACTCGATTTCCAGTTAAATTATCTTCATTTAAAGCAACAAAAAAAATTAGAATTGGAGTTAGATATTTAATGAAAATAATTAGGTGACTACTGTAGATGAATAATGCTGATTTCATTAATGCTGATTCTCTTTAATGATAGATTTAATTAAAAATCAATTAAAATAAAGGTAATGATTGTTCTCGTTTCAGAGTCTTTAAACCAAACCCATGGCTTGGAGGATATTTTTCCAAGTATTTCCTGAACCCCTTGGGTTCAAAAGGTAAGTAATAAGATTAATTAAATTTATCTTAATAATCAATGAAATTATTAGTTTAAATTCCACTGATCCAAAACACTAATTTCTTTTGGACATGAGAAGAAATAAGTAGATAATGAAAAGAAATGCAGTTAAAAAGAATTATTAACATAAAGTAATTGGGTTTTCTGAAAAAATTATTGGCACATTTTTTTTTTTTTTTTTGAGGAAATATTTTATTATACAAATATTGTTCATGAAAAATGGGATATAATTTAAATTCAAATTCCAATGTCATTTTATAGTTTAGGTTGCTTTTTCAAAATTGATAATAAGCCTTAATATTGAAAAATAAATTACATTATACAACTCATAAGAAAGGAAAATATTATTTACTATATGATGCGATAAAGCTGTGGACATTGCAAATAAATGCCATAATTATAATTATTTTAAATTAAATTTTCATTTGAATATTCTAGAATTAAGAAAATAATCTGATTTAAATTGAAAATTAACATTGAAAAGTATTATTATATAAAAAGATGATTAAATGGCATGACAAGACTCAGTATTATCAAAAATGCACAACTATATTTCTATTATTACATAACTCATCAATTACAATAAGATTCAATTTATTATTTAAAATTTAAAGTATATAATTATTTAGATGATGATTAAAAATGATTTAAGATTAAATAATTTTGTAAAGTATATTCAGCAATTTTCTTTAGTTAATTTTACTTAATGAAAATACCTTTACGATTTTATTATTTTCTAAGTAAATTGTAAACAATAAGGCTTAATGTATTTTTTTGCATAAATTGCTTTATAATAAATTTTTTAAATATGTATTTAATTTATATTAAATATCGAATTAAAATCGTTTAACTTTCAAAAATATTAATAATTTGTTTCTTTACTTAATATGAAAAAAATTGTAATTAATTAACAAATATTTAATTCATATTTTAAAAAAAAATTCTTATAAAAAATTATTTATTAAGTACAGATTTATCTATTTTTCACTTTGGTGCACATGTAAAATAATTGGTTTTTATTTGTTATATTTTAAAAAAACATTATTTTATTGGATAGTTCTGTTATATAATGATTTAAAAAATGTTCACAATGCTTTCGTGATAAAAATGAAAAAAAAAACAACTTCCAATTTGTTAAATAATGCACCTTGAATAAAAAATAATAGAGTATATCTAAAAACAATGTTTCGTTTACTTTAAATTGCATGTAATAATTCTCAATTGTATAAATCGTTTTATAAAAAGAAAAAAGTTTAGAAGTATAATTTGTTGATAAAATACTACTCTAATTTTCCCCACACTGAAATTATACGTATCTTGGAATAAAATACCAAACAACATTTCTTAACAACCACAATTTTCCACAACATTTCATTTTTACGTTTAATAGTACTATTTAATGTCTTATTGAAAGAATAAATAACGATTTCAATGTTGATTTCCTGTTCAAATTTTGCGCTATAATTTTTTTTCAGATTAAAATTAGATTTAGTCATTTAGACTTAGTAAGAAAATTAATAATAACAATTTTTTAACTTTTGAGCATAAATTATCAGAATTTAAAAGAATATTACTTTTTTGGAGTCAACAAGGATAATATCTAATAATTCAAATGTTAAATAATTTTGTTGTCCTAAATTGAAAGTTGCGATTATTTGAGATTTTTAAATACTTGGTAATATTTTAGACTTTTAAAGACTATTTTAGCGTAAACAAAGAAAATAATTATTTAGCTACTGTAAGTAACAATTTAATTAAATAATTTTCGTCAACTTAATTGATCATTCAAGTAATATTATTATTTTATTTTCTATTGACTGATACAAGGAATTAATGATACAAATCAATATTTTTTTATTCTTCTTCTTGATAACCTGTTATATATATATAGGTCTACTCAAAATAAGACGGAAATACGGATTAAAAAATTAGAACAAATCTTAAAACATACAAACTACAACGCAAAAAATAGAACACAAGAACTTTAACAGAATCGAACGCAGGTAATAATTAAAGGACGTCAATAATGTCCCGACACTTTAATTTTATGCTACCAACTTAATTAATTATATGTTTAGACATTTCTGATTCAGATAAGGAATAAAAAGCTGCTAAGTCCACGAAACTTAACACAAGTAATTGAGAATTGTGAACAAACTTGTTAGAAATCATCAAACAGAATGACCACAGAGAAAAGCAACTTTCAGTTGGGGAATCAACTTCAACTGGTCTCACTACCTGGGCACAGCTGCCGCTAGGGGGCGACCTACTTTTTGGACCACGGTCTAATGAAAGCAAGGTAGTTAGATGGACCCCATGCACAAGTACAGGTGTGTCCGTCCATACCGGTGAGAGTGTGGACAGTGGCCTGCCTACAAGCCACACTCATTATGTGTGGGAGTTTTCACCGTAGTGGCACGTGACGATTTAGTCCCCTCTTCTTTCTAGTTGATTGAGACCGACTGTTTGTAAATATTGGAGGATCATTATTGATACTGGAAGTTCTTCTGTTAACAATTTGTCGCAAGACGAGAAATACATGCCGCCCAGTGGAGGTGCGTACCGGTGAGGTACAGTACTGTACCCCGTAGTATTGTTCCGTGTATGTTTCGAAAGGGATGACATCGAGCGGTATAGAGTGTACGAATTTGACCACCCCCCTGCTAATGAACAGTGGAGTAACGACTAAACAGGACATGATGACCACGGATATGGCTGAGTTTCAAGATGTGAGTAAAAAATTTAAATTCAGATTTTTTTTTTTTTTTGTGTGTCATTTACCGTTATGCTGTTTCTAAAATAACAATAATATCTATCTCTCAGGAGAGTTGTTTATAATTTCTTTTTTTTTTATATGAGCCATCAATACTTTATTTTTAAAATGCTTGAAATTAATAAAATAAGCTTTCTAAATTTTTATATAAAAAAAAGCTATTAAAAACTTGAAACGAAGTTAATTTCAGTTTGTGTTCGCTAAAGAAGAAATTTCTTAATAATTTACAAAATGTATCTTTTAGTACTTTTACGGAACGTTACGTAGATCTATACTACTAAAATTTGTTTATTGCAGTTTTGTGGATTATAAATATAGAATTATCCACCGGAAAATTGCTTATAGTATTTTTTCAGTTATTAATATTTAAAAAAACATTATTATTTAATAAAACTAAAGTTTATGAGTGTTTCAAAGGAAATGTTTTAATAAATTTGAAACTGAGTTAAAGAGCAAAAAATAATACTAAATATATAAATGGCTTGTTTTAACTAAAAGTTTGTCTTAACGTTAGGAAAAAACATGAAATACTTTTGCAAAACATCATGTGGATATTATTAAATTTTGGGAATTTGTTTATTTTCGTTATATTACAACAAAAACATCTTGTTTTATATACTATTTTACTTATATTAGTGTTACAAAAAAGTTTTTAAATAAAAAATTAAAAAAAAGACTTTGGTTATTACTAAACAATTTGAAACTAAATCAAGTTTTTCATTCTTTCTTTGTGAATGAAAACAACATCAACATTTTTTTGGTATTAAGTGCAAAATGTTTTCCTCAAAATCTGGTATGTATATATATTTTAACTAAACTAAATAATAAACACATTTTATATAAAAGGCATTCATTTTTTAAATATTTACACTATTACGATAATATTTTAAAAAGCTATTTCGTTAAAGTAAAACATTAGTGAGGTGTTTTTAAGAAATTAGTAGTTCTTTATTTATGGTTCAGATATTATACGCTCTATGAAGTTATTAGTACTGTTTTTTCCCCTTTATAATTGTTTCGCATTGAAAATTTATGTATACATTTACAAAAAAAAAATATATATTTAAATTTTAATTAAATTAAATATAAAAACTGCAATGTAATTTTAATTACATTTGTATTATTCGCTAAATTTTTAAGATTCATTATTTCTTTCTTATATATCTCTAGATGCTGTTATAAATTGTCATTTGCAATTTTTCGTGTAAAATAATTTGTTTGTGACAATTAAATATAAATGGTTTTTTTGCAATAAATTAACAACTTATTCAAAATACCGTTATAAGGAAATGACATTTTATTTACAGAATTACTTAAAAACTATGCTGGATTTCATGGTGTTTAAACTTATAGTTCATTCATTATTACTTACATTTAGTATATCATTATATGACAGCTCATTCACGTGCGAATGAAATTAATTACGTTCATATAAAAATACTTCACAAAGTTTAAAATATAAAGTTCAATTATTGAGAAGAAATTATATGTAGACTTTATAAATTAAAATGTAAATAAACAACTTGCACAGAATAATGCCAATTTTCTTATATTTTTAGCAGGTGTGATTTATTGATATATTTATCGATTATTTTATTTCGCACTAAAGCCTTTATGATCCAATTTTAAGCAAAATTTTAGTTTTGATTTAATAAAAAAAACAATTCGATATGCCAAGAAAGCAGAATCATTTTGTAATTATTAAATTAAAATAATTTCATGAATAGTTAATTAAGATAATTATTAATAATTAATAATTTAATTAAAATAATTTCAATCATCTTGAAATTATATGAATCTATTTTTAGATAAATAAAAAAATGTTTCCATTAATAAAAGATACTTATGCTTAGGAATGTTTTAGTTATATATAACGCAAGTATATTTAATTATATGAGCATCATAAGCCTTCTTATAACGAAAATGAAATATTTTTTTTTCACTTTATAGAGTATTTGATTACTAATTTTATTGTTACATCTTAAAAATGTATATTTTTTATCACAAAAATACTAATTAATATTTTAGAATGAAAATTAGAAGTTAATTAAATTTTTAGAATTTGAAATTAATCTAATTAATTTCAGTCCTAAATAATAATTCATAAATTCAAATTAATGAAAAAAAGGATAATTTCTTTTTTGAGTTTCTTATAATTCAAAGCATTTTCCGCCATTACACGTAAAAACCAATTTACAGTATACAGAAAGCCTTCTTTTTAGACTAACATATTGGTTTATACACCGTAAAAATAAAGAGATTAATTTATTTATGACTACAAAAACAGCAAATAATATTTTTTTTCTATTTGACACAAAATAATCAAAGTATTAAAATTTACAAAAGAAAAAAAAAAATGGTACATCTTTTTTTAATTTTCTATTGCTCAATTCACTTAAATGCCGCCTTTATTATACATCCCAACCAATTTACAACTCTTGCAACAAACATTCCGTTACGCCAATCAAAATAAAAAAACTTTCTTTGATACAAATCCCAATTTACGAATAAGTACACGTTTTACAACCATGTATTCGATCCCAAAATAACCTGCCTGCATTATCCTCACAATGCTTACATAAGTAGCAAATAAAATCGGGCAATCTAAGAAACAAACAAAAGCACGAAGCAACATAACTTGACGATAGTTTCCTGCTAGAGAACAAAAGCACAAAACGTTGGCCGTAAGTACGCCGTCGCTTAGGCGGCACGCTGCCGACATGATTACCGACGAACGCCGGACACTTCGTAAAAATAGAACGTTTCGCTGGACAATTGCCCGCCATTTCCCTATTGTTATTTCTTCCCTAATCTACATTTCAAACCTACATTTTGGACCGTAGGTGCCATATCTGCTTATCTTTTACTGATCTTGAGTTTATAATTTTTCCCCTTTTTCTTTTTTTAAGATAATGATTTTATTATTATTATTATTATTGTTATATAGAAGAATATTCTTTTTCGTTTATTTTTCCAAGGGGTTTATTTTTAGGGTAAAAAATTTCTAAAGTTATTGTAGAGAAATTTTGATTGTGTTTTAGAGGAAAGTGGAAGTTGATGTTGGAAAGGATTATAGTTTTTTGACACCTTGGTCAGAAATTTGAAGATTTATATATTTGATATTTTTTAATTTTAGTTTTTTAAATGGATTTTTAAATTAATGATTGTCTTTTATTCCTGTTTTCGATCTTCGTTCTTAAATTTTATTCTTTATTCTAATTTTTGTTTGATTTTAATTCTTTATTTATTTAAATTTTTTTTTTATTCTTTAAAAATGGACAAGGAAAAAGTTTAATATTTATTTACAAATGTACTTGATACAATGTTCTGATTAATAAAGTGATAAAGAATGATACACATTTAAATGTCAGTTAAGAATGATGCTTTTGAAAATTTTATTAGAAATTGGATTAATAAAATATAAAAAAAATGTTATAAGTGTGTTATTAAATCGATATTGTATTTAATTATAAGCACAACGTTGATTTCAGTTATTTGAGAATTTTATTTGAAATTGTTTAAATATTAATTTAAAATAAATAAAATAAATGCTTTATTCGTTTTAAATTCTCATAAAAAATTCTCGTCATTCATTAAAATTTGAATTCTACAAAAATTCAATTGCATATAAATTTGATCTATTTAAATATTACATTGAAGTAAAGCATTTAATAATTATAGTACAAACATAATATTTACAGTCTATATAAAGTTACGTATATAATGCGCCTGCTTTTATAACTATTTTTAAAATTATGACGACAAAGAACATATTATTTCAATCGATCATCGTATTTACTATTGAAAGAAACGTTATAAGTTGAACCATTAATTGTTATCTTGAGAATTCTATTACGGTAAATCTATAGTATTTATTATATTTTATATATATTTTGTATTTCTTGTTATAATTAGAAGTACTGCATTAAAATTTGATTTCCTCCTATTTTGTATTTTTATGGATAACGTAATGATTTCTTTTTTTAGATATTTGATCATAAAATGTATAGAAATTTAATGAAAGAAAAATAAATATTATTTCAGATTATTTAAAGGTATTCTAAATAAGCATATCCAAATACAAGAATTTATGAACAATTAATACAAATTTATTATTTAATTTAAATATATATAAAATATAATATAAAAAATATGCAGAAAATAATAATATATTAATAATAAATTAATAAATATATAAATTTTTTTAATATCTAATAAATGTTGCATGCAAATTTAATTTAAAGTTAACAAATTACAGATTTAATCAAATTAAGAATAATATTTTTAAAAATTCAAGGTATCTGTAGATTTTTTTATTTTTTATTCCTCTAATATTGTTAAATGACATTAGATATTATACCACATTTTATAATAAAATTTTATAATCACATAAAATAAAGTTAAAATTATTTAGTTTAATGTAATGAATATTAACAAACAATGCATATATTTAAACTAATAAAATCTTATATCAATAATTTCATAAAAATATTTTAAAAACAAATTTTGGAAAACGTTAAAGATGTGCAGATTTTAAACTAATGAAATCCCATACAAATAATTTCAGAAAAATAGTTCAAAAACAATTTTTAGAAGACGTTAAGCTTGGTGCATAGCGTAAAATCGCAAAACAAAGTGATAACAGATAACACTTCCTTTTTTTTGTGACAAGCTGTTGTTAAAGGTTATGCCAGTGCAAGTAAATCATTGATAACATTTTGAAATTGTTTTGACTTTTCTGAACTCGACCTTTTTGTCTGAAAATTATGACTCCGATTATTTTAAGATAAGATTACAACGTGATCACGTTTCGAACCCAGCTACAAGATTTTTTTTTTTTAATATTTTACTTTTTTTTGGAAGAGTTAATCGATCGTTTTCTCTACAGCTATCGCTTGAAATATTGCTTTCTGATATCTTTACGTTACATCTTTCAAGAAAGAAATTTTCTCATAAAAGTTTATAAAAAAGCATATTTCAGGTTTTTTCTTAAAAGATTTATTAGTTATATTTATTTTCCAATTTCTACTTTAGGACATAAACATGTATTTCTGCATATTTTCTCCATAAATTAACCATTAACTTAAAATAACAATTTATATGTAAGTATAATAGTTTGATAAAAAAATTTTTATAATATTTTTCTCTATCATATATATGATAGTTTATAAAATGAGATGTATCTGATTGATTTAGCTGAATCATTTTTCCTCTGACGTATTTAGATCTCAAATTTTAAATTGTATAATAAGTATTGTTCTAATAAATATTGTATGTATTAGGTAACCAACGTAATTAATTTAATAAGTCACAATTATTTAAGAAAATATGCAAATAAGTATACCGCATACATATATAACCTAGCAATATTTAAAAATAAAAAAAAAATTGAACGAATGAAATCTTTGCTAAAATAATTCCTATTTTTATGCAGAATAATTAATTATAATATAATTTTTTCGTTTATATAATCAGTAATAATAATTAATAATAAGTTAATAATTAATATAATATAAATTTTTTATTTATATAATAAGTATTGTTCTAATAAATATTATATTTGATTACCAATATACTAATTCACAATTATTTAAGAACTGTGAAAAACTGTATACCGTATAAACATATAACCTAGAAATTTTTAAAAATTAAAAAATTTGATTAGTTGCTAAATTAGTTCCTAATTTTATGCAGAATAATTAATTATAATGTACAAACAACAAGAGAAAAATAACTCAAAAAAATCAGAATATAATAGAAATTTTACACAATTTAAAGAAATCTCTTTAAAAAAAGCCTTCATGGTATTTAAGAAAAACTAATATCTTAAGTAAGGAAATGGCTTTAAGGTAAATAATTTTAAGCGTGCACATATTTAAACTACTGAAATAATCGTAGAAATTTAAATTTTTCTGTTTAACATTTCATATAAATCAAGCATAAGATACATTTTTTAAAGTTTTTATCATTAGATAATTATATTAATTATTCACTGTGAATCTTAGAAAAATTTATATTTATGAAATTATTTATTTAACATTTAATATGAATCAAGCATAAGACACATTTTTTTAAGGTTTTCATCATTAAGTAATTATATTAATTGTTCACTGTGAATCTTATAATTTTATAAATTTTTCTATTTAATGTTCAATATGAATCAAGTATAAGAAATATTTTTTCAAGTTTGCATCACTAAATAATTATAATAATTATTCACTATGAATCTTAAAATTATGTTAAAAACCTAAAATGAATCTGTTAAAAACATATGATTTAACATTTAATTAGCTACAAGTTAAAATTTTTATTAAACATTTCGAAGGCAAGCAATAAGCAATAAGTAAGATTTCGAAATGGTTAATATATATGTTACGAGAAAAGCATACGTTACTTATTTTATTTAAATTTACATATTAATTAGATGAAAAGACATTAATCTCTCTATTACATTCAATGATATTCATGAGAAAGTAATATTGAGGTGGACCTAATCGAGTCATACATCAATAGTTCATTTGTCAAGTTGCTTCGTGCTCTACTGACCTGCAAAATCCTCGTAGCTCATTGGACAGATCGGATTGCAAAAGTTGCTTTATGATTCGCCTCTCAAACCTGCTTTGATAAACTAATATTATAAACAAACAATTCGATTTAAAAAATGCTTCTGTTATATTTCCCCCAAAAAAGTTATTTAGGTTTATCTTTAGAATAATAATTTTTATGTAGTAATGATTATTTACATAGCTTTACATCTAACAATTTCTTATAATCATATTTTTGTTTGAATTTCAAACGTTTATTTAAATGTATTCATTATTAACTCAGGATTATTTATCTTGGTTTCTGGTAATGAAAAAGTACAGCTTTATATCAGTGATATACAGAATTTTCATATTTATTTTAGATACCAATTAAAAAAAATTTTTGTGATGATAAGCCCCAAATTATAAATAAATCAAATTTTAAAATAACAAAAATTTTTACTTAAAATCAAATTAAGCATACTTCAACAACGGATACGAAACTTTTAAATTGAAATAAATTTTATTTTTTATATCAATCAAAATATTTATTTTAACAAAAACATATATGCAATCTATATGATCATAAAATTATTCATATATTATAAGTGCCGATACGTTTGTGTAATAATTAATATTAAAAAAAAATGAAAATTATAAATCCAAATAAAAATTTATTTTAAAGCTCTTTTAATCCTTTTTCTTCTATTTCTTCTCGCCAAAGTGATATTAGTCATATTTTAAATAAACTGATAGTACAATACATAATCAGGACAACTCTACAGATGCTTATAACAATACAATAGATACAATGCAATTTAATGTATGTTTATAACAGTAACAGGCAACAGTACAACATTATAAATGCATTTTTCCCCATATTGCGTTGTTAGAAAATTCATAATCACGTTAAGTTACTGACATTTTTATCATGGAAGATACTATTTCGATATATAAACACGAACTGTGGGGAAGAATTAATGCCTTTCTGTCATAAATTCAGGGAACTGTCCTTAATTTGCGTACTGTATTGGATGAAACCCACAAAATTCCAGCCATACAGTTGGATTATCAATGGTAGATTTTATCCTCCTACCGAGTCAACACGTTGTTTAAAGAAGTGATTGTAACACTGGTCACCTTCATCATCTTCGTCACCTTCATTTGTCCTCTTGTTCATTAGCTAATGTGGAATAATACTGAACAATAAGTTAGGTATACTAAAGATAGTACCCCTCAAGTAGAACCTATCTCCACCCCCAAAAATAACAATAAATATATAAAATTGAGACGCAAAAAAAATTCTGCGTGCATAGCTTAGAAGAACAATGATCTGAATAAATTTCGTGCATAGCATTTAATTTTTTTAAATGAACTTGATCTCACAGTATTTAAATTTAGTATTTTTTTACAATAGTTATATATTTATAGCTTTTTAAATATGGAAGTTATATTCGATCATCTGTCATTTGATATGTAATGTTACCAAACAAAGTTAATTGTTACACATTTGTTAATTGAAATATAAGAAATATTAATTTATATATATTTTAAAAAGACAAATATATTTATAATTATTATTTTATTATTATATATTTATAATAATTCACAATAACTATTTGTTCTTTGGCAACTTAAATCTTATGCTAGGAAATATATGATAAATCAATGGTTTAACTTAATTGTTAATAATGTAATGAGAATTGTTAACAATGTAATATCTACAACCCTCCACACGCCCACGCACACACACACACACACAATAAATAACACACGCGCACGCACACACAATAACTAATACACACACACACACACATTTTCTTAACAAGAATAAATACACCTCTTGTCAAAAATGAAAGGTTAAGCTTGACATTTTATGTCGTTTATTTTATACTACTAATAATAACAAATGGATTTTTTTACTAAATCATCAAATAAGCCTTCAAAAAATTATAATTAATTTCAAATATTAAAATTATGTATATTGAAATTGAAATTAACGAAGTAATTATTGTCAATGATCATAGAACGTTATTGGTCGTAGAAATTCCTTTTTTTATGCACCGATCTTCACTTATGTACGCTAAGAACAGCCCATTGATGAGCGATGAACAGAAGGCTTTTTTTTCTGGAGGACTTTTAGGACTTTTTAACTACCTTACATTTGCTTATCATATGGGAGGAAACCTGGAAAATTCCTACCAGGCCGCGAAATACTTATTTAAAAATTAATATTTTAAGGTCAAAATTTATCTAATTCGATAATTCTATTCTTTAGAACAATTTTCTTAAAAAAGACGTGAAACAATGTAATGATAAATGAAAACGTTTCCACTTCTTAAAAAACTGTACCATCTTAAAAAATAGTTAATATTAAGAAGGAACTCAATAAAAATTTATCAATATTGAATCTTAGCATATTTTATATGCTGGATAAAAATCATTACTTTAAAAATTATATCTTAAAGAGTAGTTAAAAATTATCTTTATATTGCTGTTGAAATAATAACTGCTTTACTGTTTACCATAAAAAAAATTACTTACTTTTTTTCTAAAACAAAAATTTAAATTTTTAAAAAATGGACAAATTTTCCACAAAAAAAAAAACCGTAGCATTAAAGTTCTATGATTTTAATTAGAATAATCCGTTTAAATCATGTATCTTTACAACTTAATACCGATTGATATTGTTACTATGTAAGTTGGAACTATAGTAGATTCAGCGTTTCCCAGATGAACACGTCAGGTATGCTGCATTGTATACATATTTGAATAAACATTCGCCCATATCAGTTTTGAATAAACATTTGAAAGAGCAATGTCTAGATTGAAGTGTCTCCATCGCAACTTTCTCATATCATCTCTCCCGACTTTTATCGTCCCGTTCTCAGGGTGGAGAACAGGAATTATCGTTTGGCTTCAAATGTCGGCTTTCCTTTGTTTAAAACCTATTGTGGTTATTACCAGGATCCTACGACCAATTTTCTCTAAAATTTCAAATTTTCTTTCAATCAATGATTCAGTAATAACAATAAATATTATCGATAAGATGTATAATTTAATTAAAGTAATAATTCAATAAGAATATTTTGTATTTATTTAAAACTTCCATCGAATTATCCACTTTAAATGATTAAAATTTTTAAAGAAGAACTTAAAAAGTTTTTTTTTAAACAATGCAGTCGAAACTCAAGTAAACAAAGAGTACACTATGAAAACAAATCATTTCTCAAAAAAAAAAAAGAAAAAAAAAAAAAATCACCGGCCAACTTTCGACGAAAAATCATACGATCAGAAACGTGTTTGGCTGGAAAAGAGATATTCTTAAATTTATTTCCGGGATCGAAAAAAAAACGGATGCAAATTGGGTTGAAAAATATCAAATTACGTCAAAAAACAATTTGTAACGAAAAAAAAAGTTATAGTTATTTTTCTTTTAGAAATTTGGTTTATTTCTTATTAAGATATAAGTTATTTTTAACGTCATTAAAACTAAGGAAATGTAGAAATCACAATTTTAATGACAGCAAAATAATTTGATTCAATAATATAGATATGTTGATCTATACTATTTATTTTCGAGCAATTTGCCTACAGTAAAAATAATAGTTTTTCTCATAACAAATTATTGAATGAAAACTTAAGGAAATTGGTTTTGAAAACGGTGATTACATTGACTCGCAATGGTTATTGTGTGTCAGAGATAATTATTTCTAAATTGGATTAATTGTGTAAATATCGATTTTTTACATGACTGGAATATAAAAGTTAACAATAGTAATAATTTAACATTGTTTATTTATCATTAAATCGGATTTGAATTTATTAAAAGTAAATACTATAACTGGAATATCATTTTGCACATTAAAATAATCAGAAACCGCAAATTGATAATTGAAAATATCTATATTTTAAAAAGTAAAATATTAATTATAATTATAGATTTATCGTTCAAATTATTATCATTATACTTGAAAGATATGTATTTAAAAAATATTACCATTTTCTTCAACTGAAGAAAATCTTTATGCTATTATTTTAATCTGAAATAAAGTTTACGCAGTACACTTTCAAAAAAAAAAAAGGTTATAATTATATAAAAAAATATTAAAAAATTATAAAATTTTTATTCTAAAGCCACTTTTTTTTTTATTTGGTATATTTTTTTTAATGTTTTTTAATAACTTAATGAAAAAACCCATTTAAGTAAGTAATTAGAATCATTTGCAGATTTAAAAGGGAAAATTCAAAGCATCGTTGAAATTGTTTTAGATTATAAATTTAAAAACAGAAATCATTTTTTTGGCAAACACAAAATATATAAATTTATAAAATTCAATACTATGGTGAAACATATAAATCTTCCCGATGACAGGTTAAATGATAAAATATTTACAAACTCAAAGTCAACTAAACTCGTTATCTGGCTAAAAATAGTGAAAATAACTATTTTGAATAATTAAAATTTAATAGTTTATCTACTAGTACATGAAAATTGTTTTTCTTTTATTAAACTTTATGCCATTCATAACTTACAACTAAAATACAGTACTACATCATGAAGCTATTGCATGTGAGGAGGAGAGAAAGATACCAAGGAGAAATTGTGATATATATATTAAAAAGAAAATTTTTTACATATGATCTGCAGAAATTTCCTGCTGTCAGTTCACGATCCCAGAGAACAAACGTATTCTGAATAAAAAAGAACTTTGGAGATGAATAAACACAAACTTAACTTGAGCAGTATAGTGAACAGAGATTAGATTTCATCAATTGTAGTTTCTGCCTACATAGGCAGAGGAGATTAAAGGACCATGACAGCATTTGTGAGTGTCTTGTATCATCAGAGACATAAAAATTTCCTAGTTTTCTATCCTATTACATGCAATAAACTAAATTTTACTATTAAATTACTACTTAAATTTTATTTATCATATTGTTTGTGCATCGTTAATGATCTATGTTATCAGAAATAAAAACTGAATTTCAAACTTAGTCGTTTCTTAGCCATTCATATTAAATCTCAGTGCTTTTATTTCAAGTAATTGATTTCGTATAAGTAATTCATTTTTCAGAAGCGATAATAACTGTTATGACATTGATAAGAATAATTAAAAATGAAAAATCAGAAAATTCATTAATTTTTGTAAAATTACATCGTAAATAAACACTTTCAGCAATAAAACTTTCAATAACTTTTCCGTACCAATTTCGTAATAAAAAAGAATCTTAAAATGTTGCTTCTACTTTAACTTATTTAGGCAACACTCCTCCTAGAAAAAAAATAATTTATGCAACATAGAAAAATGTATTTTCATATAATTTCGAAATCTAGATTTTGAAAAATAATAATAAATATTATAAACTATAAATTTCAATTCTGAACGTTAATTTCATTTTAATTCATTTTTTATGTACTGAATAGATATGCGCAGAAATTAAATTAAATCTTAGTGTTTTGTTTCAAGCAGGAATTTTCGTATAAGAATTTAATTGTTTTTTTAGGAGTGATATTAATTGTTATGGCATTGAAAAGCGTAACCAAAACACTTGTTCGTAGTTCATCTTCTTCATCGTTCATCTATTAATTAAAATAGATATAAACTAATTTGCATCACATTAACCTAAATTTTAATTTATGATTATCTGGGATTACAATAAAAATAAATACAACTTTAGTATCATTGTTATTATGTATGAAAATCTTTGATTTACGATATTTCGATTTCTTCAGAAGATATTTTATTGTTAAACATGAAATCTGCCTTAATCCTTACAAGTTTTAATAAATAAATATAAAAGTAATTAAACTCATTATCAATTAATATCACATCTTTAATTTTTTTTTTTCCAAAGTTTAAAATTTTTATATGATTATGTCCACTGTAGCTGTTTATGGCTTTGTGAAAATTAAAATTTGCATTTTAAATTTAATCTAAAAAATTGTTCATTAAAATCTTACAGAACATTATACACCTATTTCTTTCTTGGTAAATATTAAAATACATAAAAAGGATAAACTTTTTTGCAGTAAAACGCAAAGTATTTTTAATTGTACAATCGAAAAAAAAAATAATTTATCACCGTATAATAAGAAATTAAACATATTTACATTAAATAAAGTATAAAATATATAACCTGATTGTTAACTATAGCGCAAATTATTGTGACGTGGTAGAGTTTTAATTAAGATTTTATTATGTCCACAAGCATATGAAAGCGATATACGATAGAATTTATATAGACAACATTAAAATGATTTGAGATATTTTTTAGAATTATTTTAATTTAAAAAAATAGAAAAATAAATAAATTTCGCCAAGTACCTTTTCGTCATATTTTATGCAATGAAAAATAAAAAAAAAATATTACTGCACTAATTATAGCAAAATTTACTAGCATAAATTACTGCGTATTTCAGAAATTTTTAATAACAATAAAAAATTTTAACAGACCATCACTGCATTAATTATTGAATTTCATAAATGGAAATTTTTCTCAATTAAATGGTAAAGGTCATTGAAAAAATTTCTTACAGATCCTTTTTTGAACACATTAGACGACAAAGAAAAATTAATGGCACCAAAACAGATGAAGAATTTGATATGAACTACTTGCTAACACATTCCTATTTGAAACATTTATCTTTCACACAAGGTTCCTCTTGAAATTACTTACACACTTGTGTGTTTTTGTTTACTAATAAGTAATATAAAAAAAAATTTAAGTCATTAATAAAGTCCTTAAGTCCTTAATAAATAATTTTCATTCATTTTTTAAGTTTATCTGGCGCCATCTATGGGTAGATATATGCAACTTAAATCTAAAAAAAAATCTAAAACTAATTAATTAAATTTAATTACTGAATTAATATTTAAAAAACTGTATTAACATTAAGTGTCATCCACTACAAACTCAAAAAAATGTATTTGAACTTGAGTGGATGTATAAAAAGTAATTTATTAACGATTGAAAATTTGAGTAAGATATATATAGGGAGAGAGAGCTAATAGAAGGAATTGAAAAAATATACAAATATAAAATATAAAATATACAAATATATAAAATATACGTTCAGGAATTCTGCCATTTTATTGTGACTTAGCATTCTGTCCTATTGATTACGTTTCCCCTAATGCTCAATGAAAGGTGATCGTGACGGATGGTAGTATCTCTAGTGGACCACTTAGCGTAATCTCAATGAAGATAATTTAGTATGTACACGGCATACGACGACCGCAACAAGAAAATAATAATATTAAGAAAAAAAAAAAAAAAGAGCGCCAGCCAAAACAAATGAACTTCAGAACCTTAATCCTTCAAACGATTCATTTGAAGCTCGTAATGATTTACGAACGCCAAGCATCGCACAAGTGTAGGCAATTATCCTCCGTCGAATTGGCCCAGTTATTGGCAAAAAAAGTTCGATTGAAAAAAAAAATGAGTTCTCAATTTCCATGTGTTCTATATAATGAAAGATGGTTATTCGACTTCTGCGATGGCCCAAAGCGACAAGCCAGCTTGAACCTGTAGATCGGTTACCAGCAAACTTTTTCAAAGAGACACTCCTGCCCCTAGGTCATGTAAATTATGCATTCTTTCGGAAATAGTTTCTGTTAAGTTTTTCTTTTTTTTGTTGGTGTTGTTACTTTCCTTTGACCATTGCTTTAACTGGATTTAATATTGAGTGACTTGGCAAGGATTAGGCTAGATGATATTGAAGTCCAGAGGCTATGTTTCTATGCAAAAATTAGGGTTAGAAAAGCGAAAATGATCGAACTCATTTAAATAAATGGTGGTTGTCATTAAAAAGATTAGTGCTCAGGTGTAGAAGTGACATTTAGGACTTCGTGACTCCTGTGCGTTTCATATAATAATGAAAAGGGGATCACATCTCTAATAAGTTGATACGAATCGGGAGTAGCATTGTAATTTATCAAATTCACAATATCATTAGAAGCTTCTGAGAAATTATCGATCGTTTTTTTTTGCATCACATTCCATGACAATGTATTCAACTTATAATTTACTCTTATTGGTTATTATCGATGAGTCAAAAATGTTTGAGTGGCATAAATTGTATGAACTCATTTGAAGCAAAGTTATATTTTTCAATTAAGATATGATTTACAAAAGAATTACGAAATATTTCCTTCCGTTTTCCTTATTTGATTTATTAATAAACCAATTTAAAGTGTAATATTTAGTTTGGCTAGTGGCTTAATGGTAACGCACGCACTAACAGTCAGCAGGACGTTGGTTGCATTCAGTCATTACGAAAGAAAGAGACTAGATGGTGATTGTGACAGCATGTGTAACTATCTCACATTCATAATCGAACTGGCGATTTTCTCTAATACGATATGCAAATATGCAAATCCGGGAAGACAACGACGAATCTAGAATTCTAATGTATATTAGGTGAAATAGTCGGTGTTTGATATTATATATATGAAATAAATCTCTGCTTAAGGAAAATTTTCTTGTGGTCAAATGCATATATTAATCCACTTTAAACTGTAGGTCCCAGTCTAATATGACTATAGAGCTTTGAGATTAATGCTGACAACCGTACCCCGTGAAATAAAACATCTCCTATCCTCCTCGAAATCTGCCAGTCGGCAGATGGTCTTGGCCCACTATGGGCAACTGCGCCATTGAAGATGAAGAAATTATATGCTCTTTACTTATACTTGTAGATATGTACTAAATATTATACCTTTACAAAATTTC
The DNA here is from genome assembly GCA_021605075.1 of Caerostris darwini. Taxonomy (NCBI): domain Eukaryota; kingdom Metazoa; phylum Arthropoda; class Arachnida; order Araneae; family Araneidae; genus Caerostris; species Caerostris darwini. The sequence goes on from BPLQ01014549.1 coordinate 444,633, forward strand.
AAATTCGAATATTCGACTGCATATTATTTAAAACAATATTCTTTTTATTTCGTTCAAGTTCATAGATTGGCGTGAATTTTTTAACATATTACTGGCATTCTGGTTCCCCAAACCTTACTTGTCAAATTCCTCTAATGATGGATTTTAAAAGTCATTGGTTACGTTGACAAATTCCTTCGTTATTAATTTTTGAATGTAACATGCCACTCTCTCACAGCATATACAGGACATTTAGAAATTTTGGATTGGGGGAGAATTGGAACAGCTCCAAGAACAGAAAACGAGATCTAAATTATCATTTACCGAGACCGGACACAAAAAAATGTTCCTCCTCTCGTTTCCAGGAGAGCGTGATAATAACACAGAATGAGTTTAAATGGCCCAGATCGATAGTAGGTTAAACATGGATGGCTCGACTGAAATGCATATTTATTCCTAATCCCACAAAATTGGAACAGAACTCCAGAATGAATAGGACATTTTTGGGAATCGTAGAACTCATTCAAAAAAATTTGTCTAACAATTTATTTAAAACCAAACATGCTGCTATTTCAGTTTTATTCTATAGAATATATGAACATATTGACCAAAACTAATGAAGATTACAAATATTAATGAAACAATATGTATTAAATTTAAAGAAGGCATCACTGAGTTCTTTAACAACCTACTAACATATTCGCCTATGCATTATCTTGTGTTAATGTGTTCTGATAGAGCGTATGAGAATACATACTACGTATGAGTGCTCTGGTTGTACATTTGAATCCTTTGGTGGTATTCTTTACAACCATTTTTTCACAAACGAAGAAAGCCGATGGCGATTGTGACAAAGTTATGTTAAGCGTCTCACATTGAGACTCAGGGTGTCTGATTGGAGTTTTCAAATTTCAAGCACTTTATGTCTTGCTGACAGGAAAATGCTTGACAATTTTCCCTAAAATGTCCTCCAGAAAGGCAATGTCTTCCTCTCATCAATTCGTATGCTATTCGTGGCATGCATATGTGAAACATGAGACTCATCATCGATCGATGTTAAATAAATGCATAAGTAAACAGGTAAAGGGCTATAGTTTTAACGCAAGAGGATGAAGGCTCAATTCTGTTGGGGGCTTGAAGCATGGGCACTACTTTGAAAGAAGAGTAAACACAGTGAATACTGTAGCACTTGTCTGGATCAATGATAAAATATGATTGGCTATCGACTCATTCAAGAGCTTTTTTCTTCTTTTTATCGGGCCCCTCTGTTTTATTATCCCTTAATTATATGGATTTTTTAATGTATAGTACAGTGCAACTTAAGATTTTTAATTTTTAACGTTCTTCTTAACATATTTGATGAAACAGATATAAAATTTAATTTAAATAACAAACAGCAATAATATAATCTTTCTTTACTGATTAATATTTCATATCAGTCTATTTTATTGGGTGCTATAACTGTTTCCATGATATTTCTTCATCTTATAATGCTGCCAATCAGGATGGAAGCTAACTTCGTTAACAAAAATAAATATTATCCATACAAAGGTTTTACATTTCCTATCCATTGTTTGAAGTGTAATCGCCCCTTAAAAATCATATTTCGGACCGCTGTTCTAGATGGAGGTTTCCCATGTTTTCTAGAATAAAACAAAACAAAAAAAAAAAATACAGTGAAGTTACCGAAAAATTTCCCTCTTATTTCCTTTAAAGTATTATAAGATTAATTTATAAAGTTATCTTAAATACAAGCAAGCTGGTTATCACTGTTATGAGTATCTAAATATAAAAAAATTAACCTCAAATATTTATAACATTTGCTATTGTAGACTAAAATGAAGGTGATTATCACACTTGTCAAGGTTAATGATCTTGAGAACATTAGTGCATTCCAAGCATTCAGCATCATTGAAAACCTTCATAATAATGATCAGAATTAAGAATTATGCAAGCAATTTAAATAGAAAATTTGAAAAGAAAACAATATTGTTTTATTATAAATTCGGTATTTATTTAATTATAATACTAATTATTGTAAGAAGAGGTAAACATGAAATAAATTTAAAACAACTTTAAAAAAGCTATATTGAATTTTTAAAGTTTTATTTAAAATTAAAACACAATTAAGAATTCGAGCTTTAAAACTTTCTCTGTAATATTTAAATTAACTCAATATAAAAAAAAACATAATTTCAACAGCAATTACATTTGAAAATAAAATAATTCATTTATTTCACTATTTATTTTGGAAGAGAAGGAATTTTATTCCTCAGCATACGCTAAAAGTTTTAAAAAGATTGTTTTCGAATGCCCGACACTTTAGTTTGATGTCATTCATCACTAAAACATCAGATATGCAGCAGATGCAACTTTTTTTAGGATGCATCTTACATTGTGCCCACAATAGGCCTTACAGTTTAAAATAAATTCCCCAAAGGATCGCATCTGGAGGGAAATGGGTTCAATCCATCCCCCTTTCCTTTTTCAAACGCCACCGAAGAACTTTCTGGTCTACGTAATTATTGTATCTATTATCAGCATAGGCACAGAAACTCATAAAAACATCGCTCATAGGGTGTCAAATACAGTTTCTCTAGTTCGGCTATGCAACACTTTATCCATCAGGTCATTCCAACCCAACTTGTGCAAATATTAAGAAAATATATTTCAGCGAATAATTTTGGACATTCAGAAGTTTAAGGTTGATTATGTTTGGAAAATTACATTAAGTTAATTTCGCCTAAATTTATCTTTTCAAGACTTAGATAAAATTAATAAATTATCAATTGCAGTCACAATGCATTTCATTTCGTAATTGTTCAAAAACATGTTGTAAGCACTCCTGAAGACAAAATTAGACATTTTCATTTCCTTTGACGCAAATTTGTTACATAAAATGTTGTATACAAGTTTCCTGCATACAACAGAGAATAAGTATTATAAAACATTTTCCTTTTGTAAAACCTACCGACCTCTTTCTTTAAAAATATGGTCATTCTCGATAACAAACAGGACACATACCTTCGAACAATGATCGCTTTAAACTACCCTTACATGCAAAGGATTAGGAAATCATGTTATCTTTACTAGTTTGTTTCAACCGCAAACTAACGGAACCTTTTCCAACAAGTGTTCCCGGAAAACTTTCAGTTTTTGTATTGTTGTTACTGTAGTACGGAAGAAAAGAGAATCAAAGAGAGCTGTATTAAACTCCTCACGTTTTAGGTAGTATTTTTAACAAAATGAGTTTTCTCTATTTCTTCATTGAAACTGGGATATCAGGTTGTTGAATAAATTGGATTATTATAATGGAGAAAAATACACTCTGATACATTCGTATGGTACCAATTAACGCTTTAAAATTTAGTAAGTTATTCCGGAAGCAAGGAAAAGCTTCTCAATTGTTTATGTAATAAATGAAAGCATTTCAAAGTTCCTTTTGTAGTCTTAAATAAGTCCAAATAAATAAATAACAATTTAAAAGGCTTAAATAAATAATAAATTAAATTGATAAAGTACAATCTAATTTATTTTGCAAAAATTAAAACTTTTGCAAAAATAAATACAAATATATTTCTAAAAAATGAAATCCGCTTACGAAATTCAATTTATCGTTAACAAACATGCTATTCTCCCTAGATTAAAGTGAATAATGAAAAACAGTGGCAATATAAATTCTCCCAATGCCACAGATATTGTAAAATCTATTGATTATTTAATAATAATTATTGAATTTGTAAATGTATGGTAATCCACGTCCTTTCTTGAACCATTAGGCAAGTGTTAGTAACTAGAATACTAACTAGGTTTGACGACTACAAGAATCTATCAATATTCAATAGCAGAAGTTAATCAAGATATTGCAAAAACATCAACAGTCACAAGAATATAAGAATCCCTAACAAAATTGTAAAATAATCTTAATTTTCTAATAATTAACTTGTTATTTATAGTCTTCAATCGATGTCTACTTTATTCACCTCTAAATTTGTGTTAAACTGTAAAACATATTTTCCTCCCTCGTATGTTTTTTTATGACGTTACTACCTTGAATTTCTTAAAATCCACGAAATAGTTCTTCAGGAGTTTTTACAATATTTAAAAAAAATTTAATATTTTTTAAACTCATAAAAAACATTTCCGAGGCTATGAAATAAAGATTTTTGTCTGCATTTTACGAATTTCAGTTTTAATTGTTAGATTCACATTTTTGGCGATTCTATAAAAATCATCGATCTCATACAGGACAATATCATCCTTGATATCATACAGGGCAACATCATCCTTGATATCATACCAAGACAAAATCATCATTGATAATATACCAAGGCAATATCATCATTGATATCATACCAAGGCAATATCATCATTGATATCATACCAAGGCAATATCATCATTGATATCATACCAAGACAACATGATTTTCACAATTAATAATAATAACCCTTTGAAAACCTTATATTTATAGAATGCTTCAATTATCTAATACTTCTGAAAATTGCACCTATAAAAAATTTAAAGAGATGAAAATGAATATCTTGAATGTATTTTTTTTTTTTTTTTTTTTTTTTTTCATTTAGTTGATTTTAAAAAAAAATCATTTTGAAAGTCAAAGACGAAAAATCAATTTTTATCTTTTTTTCCCCCTTCTACTCTGATCTAACAATTACTCAGGCATACGAAAAGAATTGTTATGCCTGAGTGCTTTCTCAAGTATTTTGTTTCTAATCACATAACGGTTATACTTGAATAAAAAAAAAAGGAAGAAACAGAAAAAAAATGATGTTTTTACTTCTAAATACATGATAATTATTAAGCAGAAGGTGAAAAAATTGCGATATTCAATACATATATATTGGAAGTAAAATATGGCCTTCAAATTTATATAAACCGGTTTCGAAACATTTCAATAACACGAACACTGAAATTAGAAACAAAACGGGGTACATTCGTACCAATCACTTAAATAAATTACTTTTGATTGAACAACAAATAATTAAGGTTTTTGGAATGGAAAATAAATATGTGTTAACATTTAAGTTCCGTACATAGATTTTTTTTAAATAAAATTTTGAGAAAGTATTTAATTTGTGTCATTTATCATTTGTAATTTTGTATTTTTTGATTTTTTTTAATAATAAATATTAATTTACATTGAAAAAAGATTTATCTTAGTGATAGAAATAAATTACATTTAAATGGTGAGATGCCTTCTGCAAATAAATGGGTCATCTATCGAATAAGGCGCCCAATTATCTATTAAATAGTTGAATAATTATTTATATTTGATTTATTTATATTGATTATGGAATTATTTTTTATTAATTAAGGACCTTTAAATTAAGGTCCCTTGAAATATATCAGATAATACCACTCATATAAAGTTCAATTTTTAAACATTTTTCAAAATTGAAATTTTGCCGAAAAAGCTGTTAATTCTATAAGATTGCCCCAATTATTTACTATAGAAAATATGGCAAAATAAATATTTTTAACGACCATCAGTTTGAATTTGTTTTAATTTTAACTAAAGTATAAAGAATTGTATACAGCGATTGTCTTTTTTATACAGTCATGATGATAAAATTTCTTTCGTTGAATTTGCATTACTTTTTTAATGTTAACTTAAAATACTTTTTTAATGTTAACTTAAAATACTTTTTTTAATGTTAACTTAAAATACTTTTTTAATATTAACTTAAAATACTTTTTTAAAAGTTAAAGAAGCGAAAACATTACATACTTTTATTCTTGATAATTTTTTTTGTTTTATAATACTTTATATATTTGTTGATGCTTTATTTCTGCATTTATTTTACAAACCTCCCGGAAATAATGTGTGAAACAAAGTTTTTTATTTAAGAATTTCAAATAAAAAAACTACAAAAGGAATTAAGTTGGTTAAAAATTATTTTATTTCCTCTGAATAGTTATTTTACAAAACCTGCAACAAAAGGAAAACCGGATGGCATTTGAGTATATATTTTTCTATTAAATTAACAGTTCTACAGTCTTTTAATAATGGTATCCTTAAAAATAGCTATTAAGATTTATTTGTACTTGTTCTTAAAATTCCTAAAAAAAAAAATTTCCGGAGGTAAAAAAATTTTTTAAATAAGTTTTCAACTATTTCAACATTTTATTTATGTTGCAGTTTACGGCAGAAAGCATTTTAAAAAGTATTTTGCTAACATAATACAGAAATGAAGTGTTAACACTAATTACAATCATTAAAATTTTCTAACTTATCTTTGTGAATGACGAAAAAAAAAACTTGAATAGTTTGTTGTTGTTGTTGTAGGAACTGGTACATGACTCATCAAAAGAAGGAATTAGAAATTCGATTTCTGTCTTTGCCAGTTCAATTTAAATGGTGGGATTATAAAGACTTTGGTAAAAGACTACGTCCTTATCGAACTGATTGCACGAGTATTTTACTCACAATTAAACAGATATGAACCAACTTCTCTTGAAAACTTAAAAAAAAGCAATTTCTGTCCTTTATTTCCGGTAAATTTAATGTAATATCCCTCTTGCCCATGTATGCTTAGCTATTGTACAACTGACCCTGGATACCCCTGTGTTGAAACTGTCACAATTCTAATGCATTAATGACATATGACGTCAAATAAAATGCGTGTGAACAAAAATACACAACTTCAGATAAATGAAAAGAAGGTTATGCAGAATTAGTATTGATAGAAAAGAAAATTTACTATAAGTAAAAATAATCCAATAATTTAAAGAATTTGTAAGTGTAAGCCAAACCAGAGCAACACACATGGGCCTTAGGGGGTGTTTCTTACACATTAAATTTAGCTTCTTCTTTCGCATACAAAACAAATTCTTAATTTAGATTAAAACTCATAAATTTAACATATTGAGTTAGATAACGTAATTATAGTAGCTACTGGCATGTATCCAGTGTCCTCTGTCTAACAGCAAAAGTCTGTTGGAGTAAGCAACAATAAAGAAATGACGAAAATGATTTTTACACATTAAATTTAGTTTCTTTTTTTACAGTATACAAAACACCCTCAAATTCGTAAACTCAGATTAAAATTTAACAAATTGAGTAGGATAGCCTTCTAATTATAGTAGCCACTGGCATGTATCCAATGTCTAACATCAAAAGTCTGTTGGATTAAACAACAATAAAAAGATGAAAATGAATGAATGAAAAAAATTATGAATACATTAAATTTAATTTCTTCTTTCTTATTATACAAAAGATCCTCAAATTCTTAGATTAAAAATCTTAAATTTAACAAACTGAGTTTAACCTTCTAATTGTAACAGCCACCGGCATGTATCCAATATCATCTGTCTAACAGCAAAAGTCCGTTGGATTAAACAACAATAAAAAATGACGAAAAGAATTTTTACACATTAAATGTAGTTTTCACATTATACAAAAGACCCTCAAATTCTTAGATTAAAACTCTTAAATTTAACAAACTGAGTTTAACCTTCTAATTGTAACAGCCACTGGCACATCCAATGTCATCTGTCCAACAACAAAAGTCTGTTGGATTAAACAACAATAAAAAAAATGATGAAAATGATTCTTATACATCACATTATACAAAAGACCCTCAAATTCTTAGATTGAAACTCTTAAATTTAACAAATTGAGTTTAACCTTCTAATTATAGTAGCCACTGGCACGTATCCAATGTCCTCTGTCTAACAGCAAAAGTCTGTTGGATTAAACAACAATAAAAAATGATGAAAATGATTTTTATACATCACATTATACAAAAGACACTCAAATTCTTAGATTAAAACTCTTAAATTTAACAAACTGAGTTTAACCTTCTAATTGGCACAGCCACCGGCGTGTATCCAATGTCCTCTGTCTAACAGACAACAATAAAAAAATGAACTTCTTAAAATCTTCCTTCATTTTTTCTTGTGAGTATTCCGTACTCAAGAAACTCAGCTTAAGGGGACAAGTAAAATGATCACCTTGCTAAGATGAAAGCTTCCGAATAATTTCTTCCACGGAGGGGATAAAGGTCGGACTAATTCGCTTTCCTCGTTACACTGTGCGAAAATTTCTAAATCAACACTCCCGCCTCCATTTTTGCCAGCGAAAAAGCGCTCGCTCTACGTGCAAGGCCACCTTCAAAAAATGCTCGTGGCTCGTGAAGAACAAGAAGTGGATAGAACCTGAAATTAGTCGAGAGAAAGGATGAAGAAAATAAAAGAAAAAACTCTCGATCCAATTTCTCGGCGATCTTTTGTTTTTTCTGGCCGAACCTCATGGAAGAGTTCAAGGCTAATGGCCTGGGGCAGGTGATTTCAAGGACAAAAGGAAAAATGTTATCCTTTAGATGAGATCGTTTTCGCAGGCATTTTTCACATTTAAAAGCGATATATAGGAGATAAGTTGGTAAAGTTCCATCCTATTAAGACTTTAGTGTGGTTCCCCATTTGCATGATTATATGCTTTCCTTTAGGACGGATATGATGAATGAAGTGTTTGCCACCCACAAGGGAGAGGTTCCTTTTTATTACTTTTAGAAGACGTTGTATGGAGTGGAAGAGTTACGACATTATTGGAAACATTAAACTGAGCTTCTTAAGTTTAACAGTTTTGACCCGAGTTCAAATGTTTTAAGGGAATGTTTTAAGTAATGCACAAAAAAAAGTGCCATGCTTTTATATTATCAGTTTTTAAGCAAAATATTTAATACTCTTCACTAGTTATTACAAAAATTCATAGTTGTGTTTATAGCAAACAAGGTTTAAGTGAGTATATTACCACAGGATTCAGTTTCGAGTCCCGGCAGTGCCGTGGATGTTTGTAGTGGTTCGGAATCAACGTTAAGCAGTAGGTTTTGATCTAATATGACTGCAGATCGTTGGGAATAGGGCTGCCAACCTTACCCCGTAAAAAGTAAACCTTCTCCCGTCTCGAAATTTACAAGTAGACAGACAGCTTTGGCTCACCATGGGGCTATTGAGCCAATGAAGAAGAGAAATCTAATATATGATTCCCCATTTGATAATTAAAACGATTAATTTAACGATAATTAATGATTAATTATATATTACATCCGTTGCTAAATTAACAGCAAATTAGTTTAAAGAAAGAGCTTAGAAAGCTTTGAGTATTATAGATCAATCCCATTAAAATACAAATTAAACGTATTATAGGATTCAAACACAAAAATTTAGAAGAACGAAGTTTTTAATATACATCATCGAAACTAAAAAGAAGATACATCAAAACACTGTTTCATACTCTCCATGCATTTCTGTTAGTAAATATCTTAACAGACAATTTATTTGGTAACTTAAAATATTGAATATTTCTCAATGGAATGAATTTTAATTTCATTTTACTACCTTAGTTTAATTATGTATTTCTATTTGAACAGGAAAGAAAGATTTACTAAGTAAATATTTTTAAATTAAGATAACAATAGTTAAAATTTCACAAAAAGGAAAATCTGAACTTTAATTCCCTTTCGTTTATAAATTACAAAGGTAAATCTACTAAACATGTCTTTTTTTTTTTTTTCATTCATCATTTTTTTTAGAAATAAATATTTAAATTATTCCTAAATTTTAATGAATTAAATTAAATTAAAGAAAGTCTGAAAGACAAAAAAAATTAACGCAAAATGAGTATTTGTAGAAAAAAAAACCTAACATATAATTAATTTTTTTAAATTCACTTTAGTATTTTAAACACTCATCTCTGATAAAAAAAAAATACTGCTCATTGTTTCAAGGACAATATCCTATCATTCATAATTAAATAAACGCACTGTTAAACAAAGCAACTGTTCATGTCTTCAACTCATTGAGTCAATTACGCTTCATCGAACTTATTGCCACTTATGACAGGCAACGGATTCATCACTTAATATCTACAAGTTCACGGGCATGCAATCAGCATACTGGCATCACCATAATGATGTTTTATTCGATATGCCTCTATGGCCGATACAATAAAACTTGACATTTATTCATCTACCCAAAGTTAAAACAATACGTACTGAGATAAAGAGCAAGCTGGTCAATGCGTAGGCATTTATAGGTAATATTTATAGAACAAAGAAAAAACATTTACAAGGTAATAGGTAGCCGGAAATATTGAGAAACCAGTCCGACTACTGGTTGTAAATTTTTGGCCTTCGATTCTGTGTCTGCAACCCTGAAGGCATGAAAAACGGCCCGCTCAATCTTTACATTTCACATCCAAAAAGCTTTCTCTTCTTCACAAGATAACTGTTCTGTTGCAAATCCAAGGCCGCAAGACCTTCCACTATTAGTTAATTTTCCGCGCATATCAATTAGTTCGATTCTTCCTTCTACCAGAATGTTCCTCATTAGGTTTGCAAACGAGATCTTAACACATCGTGATCTGTGTTATTAAATTACATAGGGAATATCTCTTCAATTGCCTACTAATTTAGGATGGATTAGTTGGTCCAGCTAAATGATTGATTAAGGTATTAAATTGAAACTGGTTGACAATTTTCCCACTAGATTCAATTGAGTTTGGTTCCTTGAAACAGCTATAGTCAGACCAGAAAAGCTTTACTGAAGGAAACTTTATAAGAAAACTCAACTAGTCAATTAAAAGAGTCTCATCGTGTAACTTCATAACCAAAATATCAAATATATACAATATCGCCCACAAAGCTAAATGCTTAATGAAATAACCCTCGAAAATAAACAATCCAAAAAATATTAAATTATATACTACAAATTCAATAGATAACGATATTTTTACTTATCTTTCAAATTTATGTTAGACGTTTCAAATTTCATTAATTTCAACAAATGATTGTAATGAACAGAAAACAATGCAATTACAATGATTATTTGTTTATTTGTCATTGTTATTAAATTGATTAGATTAAGATTTGTAACAGGTTTTATTAATGAATAGAAAGCACAAAAATAAAACCTTTCACGAAAATAAAACCTTACCTATATTGTTTCTCAATACTGTGCCTTCCCCTATAAATCCTTTCACTAGTTGACTTTTTCTTCATTAATAAAATGTTTTTTATCAAAATTCTAATTATTTTAATTTAAAAGAGGAGAATTTTAAGGATATACAAATATTACTGAATAGAAACTAATTAAGCTTTATATTTTATAAAGTGTAATTAGCCATACCATCTCACATTTTCTTTACCTTATTTCAAATTATCTAAGTTTCTTGTAACCTTTTAAGGACTCTTATCAATAAGCTGCAACAAAACAGAAATTGAATTATCTTAAAATGATGCACTATATTTCTAAACTAATTTTAGAGCGGTAAAGAATAGTTTTAAGTCTAGAGAATATTTATATATTTATAGATCACTTTAATAATATATTCATCTTTTTTGGCGCATCAGCCCTATTAGGGGCCGAGGCCGTCTTTTTACTGGCAGATTTCGAGACAGGAGACGTTTTCTTTTTACGGGGTAGGGTTGTCAGACCTTCGCCCAACGCTCTACAGTCATATTAGACCGGGACATACGATTTAAAATGTATTCCAAACCATTACAAACATACATGTTACTGCCAAAACTCGAACCCGAACCGAGTGCCAGAACATCAGTCACTCGGCCGTCAAGCCCAATAATATATTAAAAATAAAGATAATTTTTTTATTCATTTAAAATATATTGATTTTTTATTCATTTAAAATTGCAGTTGGCGTTATTCATTTAACTGATTAATATGAACTAAGATTGTGCTGTACGACAAATGAACTTGTGTTGTACTCATTTAAGAATTATGCTTCTGTTTCATTTCTCTAAACCATATCACTTTCATGAAGTTTACTTTGTCTATAATTAACTATTGAAATTTTCCTTCCTATTGGGAAAAGTAGTAAACCTGACGTCATTTGTTATATTATTTTAAAGATGATGGATTTTATTATTTTAAAAAAATTCTTTGAATAATAATGTAAACTCGTGTGAGTATTTTATTAAATATGACGGAAACAGATGAAAAACAAAATCAGCTATTTTATTAAATTTTCCTGAAAATAAAAAATATATTAATAACTACAAAACAATTCTGAAGTGATTTATATAACTTTGTATCATTATTCAACAGAAACGAAGACAAATGTATATTGAAAAAATCTATTTCAAAATGCGAGTTGAACTAGAAACGATTAAACTATTTATAGTTTTTTTAAAGATCTCGAGAAGTTTATTTATTTATTATCATATTCTTCCGCATGGCGTGAACTAGATCGGCTGTCGAAGAATGCTTTTTTCTCAATTATTCCTCTCCGTTCCAGATGTTCTACAATCAGCTTATAAAAGATACTATTTTTCTTTTTTTGATTTTCATTTTTCTTATTGAGGAAGTACAGTATCCATCTACTTACTTTCGAAAGCAAGTGAAAGTACAAAAATGGCATTCTTTGCCACCACGCTAATCCTCCAATTCTTTGAGAACAGGCAGACGTTCGTACTCGTTGAAGAGAACAATAACACGCGATCCAGCCAGAGCAGAGAAGAAGGAAGAAGATAGTGAAAATTACTTGTGATGATGATGATGACTTGAGATTTCTCAAATAACCGGACATCGTTCTGAGCCAAGTGCCGAAACTGGAACACACCATCGCTGGGCTCTTCCATTGTGCTATTGTTTCAAAGTCGATGCAAAAGTTGTCGATATTGATTGCAACGGACTTGCCGACGTCTTGACCGGTTCTTTTGGGTAGCAAAAGTCATTGATATGCAGATGGCGTGTGGCGAAGAAAAAAGGGGTTTTCGAAAGGAAAAACGAGACAAAAAAGAAAATGGTAATCATTACGGACACTGTGATCAGGTTTCTTTATTTTTATTTTTTTTAATTTTTTTTTTCGAGAATAGCCGGAGGTGAGTAGTGGCAATGATGGAACGGATAGGTACGAGGTGGATGCGTGTGTTGCCCAAAGTACCTATTAAAACTTCCCTCTTTTTCTCTTAAGAATGATTCTGACTGCTCCAGATCGAAGCTGTCATCAACAGTCGAAACTGTCAATATCGTGAGCAGCAGTCGAAACTCTACAAGGCATAAATGATTTCGTTTCGTGAATAAGTGTTATTTGCTCAAGTCAAGTAATCTTTGACACATAATAAAAGGAACTGCAATTATATGAAAAGTAAACAACAATAATACGTTCGAACTGAATTATTTGAAATAAAGATGTAAAGAAAGAATTGAAAAAAAATTTACACATTTTTTTTAACACTTTTCTATTATTAAGATAATTCTATATTTAAAAATACTTTTCGAATCAAATGCTTAGCCCAACTCACAGTGATAATATGCACAGATAACATAAAGACGAGCCGGGGTTCTAACCTACTGGCAGTATTGTAGTCACAGCTTTCAGAAATGAGAAGACTCGATCGTGATTGTAAAAGTGTCTTGCATCGATAGTGATGCATCATGGTTTGATTTGGTTTGTCGCTCTACGATCATTTTTTGCATATTTTAAACTAACTATACCCGGACCTACAGTTTAACGTGGATTCCTAGCCATTAACAAGCACCCATGGAACCGCACCAAAGGCCAAAGCGTTAGGCAATAAGCCTCGCTGATGCCTCGTGGAGTTTCCGGGTTTTCTTCGATACGTTACGCAATAGCAGGATAGTTATCCGATAAACCTCCTTCCGGAAGGCACTGTACTATTCTGATCACTCGTTGATGGTAAATCTGTTATACCATAAATATTATTAATAATTAGGTTTAAAAATGTTTTATTTTAAGAACTAAACAATTGTTCAAATATTAAATGAAATATTCAACTGAAAATTTCACATTAATTTAAAAAATAATTTCTTTATAAAACGATCAAATCAAATAGATAATAAATAAATCTTTAAATGATTATAATGATTTAAATATAAGTAATTACATTAGTTCATAATCTTCCTAAAGGAAATTCCTACAATAAAAATTTTCCTCTATTTCCTATGGAAATTCTATTCCTATGGAATTACCTATGAATGCCCTATGGAAATTCCTTTAATATCTTCTTATTAAGGAAACTTCATTGCCACTGAAACTTTTAACTGTCAAAAATAGGGGAAAACAATGCATTTTGCAATTAGAAATCACACAAAGTTTCAGAACATTCAAAGTTTCAGTTTCATTCTGAATTGTGATAAAATTATGCAATGTAATCAGATTCATTACAACTTCATTAGCATTGTCTTTAACTGAATAAAATTCTCTAAAATCTTAATGCAATATCTACCTTCTAAAGCGAAAAGCTTTATTTCAGGTGAAACAGTCAGAATTTTCTATTTGGCATTGCAAATGTACCTCCTTCGAAAAAGATTTAATTTATTTTTTTGTAAGTGACAATAATTAATTTATTTATAATTTACTAAATATTCTTAATAGATTTTTGGTTATTACTTGTTTAATACTCTATCAATTTAGATATTTTTAATACAGAATAAATTCATTTAATTCTTAATCACTATTATAAGCATTTTCTAAAGAAGAACTTATAATATCTCAGTATTTTCGAGATTAATGGAAAGAACTGAAGGTAAATTTATCTTTAATTATATGCAAGACATTTTCTTAAAATAAGATATTTTTTGTTTCTTTTTCAGAAAAGGAAGAACATTTTCTAATTTTATTCGATTAATTTTCAACAAATATTCAGTTAAAATTGCATCGTAAAATCATTGTAATCATTGAAAGCTTGCTGATCATGCAAATTGTTTTTTTCATTAGCTACGCATTATTAGTAAACATGAAGTTTGAAAAATAGTTTTAGATTTATATTTAATGCGTATGTAAAATGAAATAAAACATCAATACTAATTTTCTAAATTTTTAACTGGGTTTTATGAATTTATTAGATTTAGGACAGTACTATAAAATATCTGAGATCATCTGGAAGAAATTCCAAGCTCAAAACCTTTTGTTAATTTCGTTTAATTTCAGATTTTTATAAACTATGTAAAATTCGTTTAAATATTTCCTAAAAATAGAAAATGCAGTACATACATAAAAATATATCGAATTTTTTATTTCTGTTATGCATATTTTTCGCACAGTTAGAACAAAAAGAGCAATATTACTATTTCTAGAAATTCTTGTTTTATTTGTTTCTAAAAATTCTAGGTTTATTGGATTTTTTTTTCATTAAAAATATTAATTTAACATTTATGAAATAGAAAAAAATAATCAATCATTTCTTTTATTGATGATTACATTTGTATTTATCTATTTTTGAATCTAAAGATGTGTCACGCTTCAAGTGATATAATAACGGTTAAGAAAATAAAGCTGCAACATTGTTTACAACCGTTTATGAAACAGTTTTTTTTTCCTGGGAATTGATACCTATGTCTAGATCAAATCATGGCAAATAATCAGATGCGAAAATTGACAACTCATTCTATTTGAAGGGAAAAAAAGTGGGGAAAAATTCTTAAATTTTAATTTTCAATAATTGGTTCATTTTAACTAACAAAAAAATAATCCAATTATTAATTTATCAATTAAATTTTCTTTGCTGTTATGAAAATTATATACAAACCAAAACGGAATATTTCAGTTAATTATAGATTGTGTTTTGCCAATTACTAGTTTTAAAGGGAACAAATATTCAAATAGAACATGATTGTGTCTAAAAAAAACTGTTAAAAATATTATTTTTTGTCGAAATACTGTCCTTCCTGATATATATTTTTTACTTATAAGATCATATTCTGTCTGCTGTTAATAATGTTGTGTATTATTCAAACTGATCCATTTTGTTATTAAAATTATTTATTATTATTATTATTATTATTATTTTTTTTTTTTTTTTTTTGAAAATAAGACATTGTGTTTAAATATTGTTGAAAAATAATTTGTAATATAATTTTTTAAAACTAATATAAATTTCTTTTATATGATCGCTTTGAATATCAGTCTATATATTAAATTTTTAAACAAAAAAAAAATACAAGGAATTTAATTTTATTTACAAATAATCGAATAAATCAACTTATCTTTTTTAAGCATACAGGAATTTACGAAAACATTTACTATTTAGTTTACTATTTATTTAGTATTTAGTTTTTTTTATACCTGAATCTTGGATCGTTTAAATAAAATGTCTATAAGTTAACAATAATAATTTTAAGTTACGGGAGTAAAATCAAAAAGTTATTCTTAAAAATACAAATAAAAATTGTAATTTTTTTTTGAACGAAAAGAACCTACAAAAAAATTCATAAAATTATGAGAGTTACATAAAATATGTTTTGACTAACAGAAAAGTGTTTTTAACTTTATAGTAGTAATTAATAAAAACAAAGTAAAAGAAAATATAACTAATAATAGTTTTTATTTCTGTAAAACAAGTTTTCAAGTTTTTGAAAAAAAATATTAAGGTTTTTTAAATAAATTAAATAAATAATAATATAAATACGAAAATATGTTTTTAAAATAATCAATCAAACTAAATAAAAATCATTTACCTTAAAAATATAATAAACCCTTAACCTCGAAGGGGGAGGAGGACACTTCATCTCGAAACAAAAAAAAAAATTAATAATAGACGTTGAAACCATGTTATTAGTGTATGTATTTCATGATTTTTTTTTTAATCACAATTATTTTCAACTTAGCAGAACAATATCTTTATCATTTTAATGTGTTACAGCAAATTTAATGATTAATTTAATAAAAAATAAATTATTTTCTAAAATCAAATAGGATTCATTGACGAATATTTCTTAAATATTAAAAAAAAAAATGGCAAATCAAAAATATAACCGATTCTATTAGAAAGAAACATAAATCTCTCTCTCCCTCAGTAAGAGATAACTTAGAAAATAAAATAAAATAAAAGCAACAATCCCTAAGAGCTCAATTTATAAACCGCTAAACCTTTACCCACTCCACGGACTCATCGATCACTAAAGACAAAAAAAAAATCCTAATTCCATCTTACGAAGATGCCTTAATGCGATTACAGAACAATCGTAGCTAACTGCTTCACAAAGAAATGCAGCTGGAAACGAAGAACTCCTACTAAACATTTTTCTCTTCTTTACTTTTTTTTTTTTTTCATCTCTTGTGTTGTCTTGTAGTTTTTACGACAATGTTTATGATCCAGACTTTTTATAACGGAAACGGTCATTATCGACGTAGGTAGGTATCGCCGACTGCGAAGATGTGAAGAGGGACCTCACACTGCGGATGTGTAAAGAACTGGATGGTAAAAAAAATAAAAAAAGATGTAAAGAACCGCAAAATAAAAAAGATTGGTAACCAATTTCACGCTTTATCAGGCACACCTGGTCGAAATGAGAATCCCCTGCAGATGATGGGCAATTTAGCAGGCTCTTCAATGATTGTGAAGTTTCCATTGAGGCTCATTGCTAAACCATTCTGGGGAGCTTTACATTACCGATGGGTATTTTATGTATTTCTTTAACCTTACACACTGAAAGACTTAAAGAGGTTGCAAATTGTTATTTTAAGCTCAATGCAAGGTAAGCTGCTTATTGTTCTGAATTCGTATTTAAATCCGATAGTCTTTTATAAAAGAAAATTGCAATCATGTATATATCAGCAATCATATTTTTTTGAAAAAATGCAGAATTTAGATTCAGAAACAAATTTAAACTAATATAGCTAATCTTAGCCACTAAAAGATTTAAAGGAATTGCACAGTATTATTTTAAGCACTAAATGAGATATGGCTTACATACTATTCTGAATTGGTATTTAAATAATTTAACTTTTCAAAAGTTGGATTTAAATTCTGTAGAGCTGAACTCAAATGTTTTTTTACAATTATCACATAACTTGTATACTGTACACATTATTGGCAGAACATTCGTACAATATTAAAGTAGGTAGGTATTTGCCATAATTGCAGGGATTTTTATAACCATTTTATACTATACGTAACCCTATGTTGAATTTCAATGCTTTTTATAATGTATATTATTTTGCATTTATTATATTACCTTACAATTTAAGAATTTAAAATAAAAAATTATAAAAAAATGAAAGAGTGATGTTACAAAAATCATGCTTCCATTTGCTCTGCCATAATTACAATAATGAAAGAAACGTTTGCAATTCGTAGTTGTAATTTTTTATAACATTTCTTAAAAATGCATTTATAAAATAATGTAGAAAAAAAATTTCTCTGGGATTCTATATTTTCTTAAACTATCATAATATTTTTTAGATTTTCGAAAAGATTTGTGTATGGCTTTTTACTTTGACAATTGCTAAATAACTAAACAGTGAAGGGGCATTGATTTGTTCAATTAATTTTGTTTATTGAGCTCATGTTTATGTAAATAAATTTACTCTTTTTTATTGGTATAATTTCGCATATATTTTTCAATATGACCTACACCAAGTATTTAAAATTTGCCTCACGTACCAGGATTAAATTATTTCATACACTTATTAAATAAAACAGTTTGAAAGCGATCTTCCTTGTAATTCTAAAGGGAATGTTCACCCTTTTACACAATTAAGAGATGATGAAAGAGACCCTTCTTCAGATCCATCATGTAAAAAGTAGGCAGGTTCCACGCTTAACACATATGCACCTCGTTAAGTTCTTCATCAAACCATAGAAGGCTGACACTCTAAAGTACAACTTGATGCATTAGTATGATGATTAAAAGTGTTTCATAATTTGAATTTAATAATTATATACACACACTTCCTGCAAATAGTAAAAAAAATGGGTGTTGTAAAAAGTGAGGATATCAATCAATTTTGTTATTTGATTTCAAAAGTTCAAGGAGTCCCGATTCTAATTTCAAAAATTAGCTTAAAGTTGACATTTCATAATTTTTTTAATGAATTCTTTAATAGATTGCATATAAATATGACACATCGTAAGTGATAGTATCTTTGTTAAGTGTTTAAAAAATCTCAGTTCAAATATTACGTTAGTCCCATTTATTTAAATTGGTTTGATTGTAGTCTTCTTTTCTCAATACTACTTTTATTACTATTTTTTTTATACATTTTAATAAATGATTTTAATTTTTTCATTAAAACCAATTTTCGTATATTTATTAATACATTTTATATAAAATTATACATTTCGAAGTCAAAACTCTTTAAATAAAAACTTTTATGACAATTTAATTAATAACATTTTTATAAATTAACGCTTTTGGACATTAGGGTAAATTGACATTTTTATAAATTAAAACAGTAAAGGTTAAAGCCTATTATATAATATATAAAATAAATTAATAAGCATGATGCCATATTAATATAAATAAATTAAAATCCTTTTCTCCTTTACTGGAAGGGCATTATTTTTACATATTTAAAAACAAACATTTATCATATAAATAGATTAAACAACAAATTCATAGATTTTTTTCAAAATATTTTATTTTATATTATATTGCATTTATTAACTAAAACTTACAAATATTTTACAAATGTACATACATAAGGAAACTGTTAATAGAAATGTTTTTTAATTTATCTCATATATTAACTTCAACACTATAAAAGTAACAATTCAATTATTATTCATAAACCATTTAAGCTCCTGCCACATTTAATATCCATAGATTGTCTTAAAGATAACTAATTTGAAAGTAATATTCATTGACTTCATAACTTAGTGAATAGTTGAATAAAATTTAACTTAATAATTTGAATTAATTGCCCTATTTTATATACTTTCAATTTGTTTTCACCATTAATAAAAGTCACCACATTTTTTGTGTATATATATTAACTATGTATCAAATGAGTTCTTTTCCCCCGATACAAAAGCGTTGGGGAAAAGGGTTTTGCATATCTGTTCATGAACTTACTAAGCTTATTGGCGATTTTATAATGACAGCATCACTTTGTTCGTTAAAGATTAATTTATAACACCATTATTATTTTTGGCAAATTGCTTTAAAAGTAAAAATGTAAAAATAGGGCTTAATGTAAGAAATATCCAGCCTACATATTTTAATTTGCTCATATCTGCGAAGAACTACGTGAATTTTATGTGCGTTTTCCTTCTTGGGCTGAGATCAATATGACTGGATAGCAACTTGACTGTTCTAGATGCATTAAGCACGAAAATGTGTGATTTTACAAAGTTTTAACTGTATAATAATTTCTTTCAAAATTAAAAAAAAATCTAAGGGTGCAAATATTTACATATTTTTTAAACGATACAACATCACAAATTTATTTTGAACAAGAATTTAAACTATTCCATAATTGTAAACTACATTAACTAAACGAATGCATATAGTATTCCCCATACGAAAACTTTTTATTCAAAAACTGAAATCAGATTTTTGAATGTAAGTTCCCTTAAAATAATAGCTAGATTTAATCAGTTGCAAAACTATAAACTTTTATCCTGATAACGATTTGATATTCCAGCAAACTTTTAAATATTGCAGATAAAATGTATCTCACTTTTGCTGCAGAAAAACAATTTCATGTCTCCAAAAAGTAAATTTTTATCTGTAATTTTTATTTTTGTTTGGAAGATTAAGATAAAATGAATTGTAACAGCCAGATGCTTGACTTGCACATTTACACGAAGCATTAATGTTTAATACGTGTGTTGAAGCTTGTGTTTTTTGTGTTAGTAAACAAATAAGCTTCTATTTATGTTATAGGGAAAAACCATTGAATCTATCTTTAATAATATTAGATCCAGATAAAGCCTAGCGTAACTAAACATTATGTTAAAAAAAAGTATGCTATTTTGTTGTTATCTTTATCTTTTTTTTAATTTTCAAACTGTGATTAGTATTATTTGTGTATTATATCAAACGTAATAAAGTAATATTTCCTTTTTTCTAAAACAAAACAGTAGAAATCACAAATATAAAAATATCCTGATGAATAATTTTATCAAAATGTATTACGATAATTAATTTTAATTATTCATATTTTTTACAATAAAAATAATAAATTCTAAGAATCGAGTTTCTTAAATCAAAAAGTTTTTAATAACAATTTTTAAGAACAATAGTTTTTTTTAAAACTAAAGCAAGGTTACTAAACATAAAAAAAATTATTATACTAAACACGATTCAGTATACTGAAAATGATTTATTATACTAAGCATGATCCATTATATTAAAAATGATTTATTATACTAAACATGACTCATTATAATAAAAATTTAAAATTGTGTGATAAGATATTCAAAACAATGTTAAAGTAATTTTCTAAATATAATGCATTTAAATTCATGGAACTCAAAAAAAAAAATGTTATCGATATAAATCTTGTGGAAAAGTAATTTACTTAATAAATCAAGTTCAGATTGAATACTATTAAACAGAAGTTTTTATGTGATGTTTTTAATAAATATTTCATAAATATATTAACTGAGTCAGTTGAAACAGTAATGTGCAATTATTTCGGAGAAACAAAAAAAAAAAAAAAAAAAAAAAAAAAATTACGGAAGGTGAGAAAAAAGGACTCACAGTTAAAATACGACTGGAATCTTAATTAGATCCTTGATTTAGAAAAAAAAGTACAGCCTAATTTTGCCAACACCTTAGTTGAAAATAAAATAATAAAGCGAAAAAGTTAGTTATGTATAAAATTAATAAAAATAAAATTCGTTTTTTTTTTTATTTAAACAATAGTCAGTCAAAAAACTAGTCATTCCTTCTTTCTAGTCCCTAATTCATAAAACTAGAAACATTTAGATAAAAGGTTTTCGAATTGTTAGCAATTACCAAATCTTTTTTGTGTGTGTGTGTGTTTGCTTTGTAAAAATTTCGTAAAAAGTGTATTAAGTTAATACCTATTAAATTTTTGAATTGCACAGCTTTTAAGAAAAAATTTAGTCAACATAAAAAAAAAGTATCATTTTCATGATAGTTACTTCACATTAATTTTTTTTGTGTGTGTATTTGACCTAAAACTGTTAAATAAAAAACAATATTTTGCTAGAAGAAATTTTATGCGTTTCTTTCGCATGAGACTTTATATTGAGAGAAAAATAATAGTTATGGGACTTTAATTATTATGTTAGTCGTATATCATTAGTTCTAACCGATGTTTGAAAATATTATTACTAAAAATTGAGCAATATGTGTTGTAACAAAGTTTTCCAATAAAATAAATGCGTATTTTATTTAATTCTTTTTTCAAAAAGAAATGGAGCATTCAAATTAACGACTTCAAAAAATGTCAAAAATTTTCACATATAGATAAAACTTTTAATCTGGTATTACCGTGCCAAGACGACTAGACAAGTCAAGTGCGAAGAAATGTATGTAAATATATATTAATGAAAATAATTTTTAAAACTTCATTAAAGTATATTTTTTAAAATTTAAAATTGACTTATGCACAAATTTATGGTTAACGAAAACTTTATAAATATCAGAAATTTTTATTTTCAAATACGAATAAATATTGCATTTTAATTTTATAAGTAAAAATTGTTTATTAACATAGAGATACATTTTGTAAATAAATTGAAATTGCTACAAACAACATTTGTCCTTTTTCAAAAAAGTTAATTTCTCCTATAAATCACACTCGTGTCCGAATCGTCATTTTCACAGCAAGAAATACAGGAAAAACCAATGGCAACAACCATTGTAGTTATTGCTTTCAGAAACGAGGAGACACGATGGCAATTGTGCCAACGTGTATATAGCGTCTCACATTGATAGTCAGGATGCCTGATGGAAATTTTTACAGTTTTCCCCTATGCTATACGTAAATGCGATACAGCCATTACAAAAACTCCTCCAGAACGTCAATACGCCTCCCTCTTTGCCCATCAGTGAGCTTTTCGTTGTATGCATAAGTGGAGCATAAGAGCCACTGATCTACCGCAAAAACCTTTTATAACTATATATTAAGGCTATTTCTCTTATCAATATGTTCAATGTCATAAACAAAAATTATTTTATGACATTAATATATGAGATAAATTTTCCAGATAATAGATCTTTTTAGTAATAATTTCGATTTGACATTTATTAACGGCTTAAAAACGAGTTGTTTCGATGGCGATTACGACAATGCACGAGCTTTTTAACGACCGATTATTTTCCTGTAGAGAGATTTTTTTTTAATACGAGATATAAACATGCAACTATCTCTTAAAGTTCTTTTAGATGATAAAATTGCTTCTCACCCCATTTATCCATTGGTAGATTGGCCATAATATATTAATTTATATACATGTTGCTCCATGTATATGTAGTTTGAACTGGTAAGCAATTTCATAATTAAAATTTCGAAACCTTTAAGACATCTATCCCACAGAATTCAGTTGAATGAATAAGGAAAACTTATTTTAAAACGTTTTTAAAAATCACACAAAATATCCTCAGAGTAAATTTATGAAATTGATGAGGAAATTCTGCACTTCTTTCAAGTCTAAAAGCAGCACCTTCTCCTGTAATTATGTGCCAATGACTGAAAAGAAAGCCGGATTCTGGTCACAGTTTCCGTCAATACTTTCCCAAACTCTTTAGCTGTCAATCATTGAAAATAATGACCTTGTTACCAGCTTGGAAGAATATTCATCTGCAGATCAAATGCTCCGATTAAATCGGTTTTTTTTTTTCTCAAGTTTACACGCTTTGAATTTCCGCGAACAGTGTCTATTTTTTAATGAACAAAAAGCGAACTTTATTGAAAGTTTTAAATAAAAATAATTTTGAAGGCGATTACATTGCAATCATAAATTATAACTTATATTTCCTTCAGTCCCAAGAGAAAATTTGCATGTAATGCAATGATGTACATAACCTAAAGCAAATATTTTTTTAAATCTATGCAAACAGATAAGAAAGTTCTCCGAAAATAAGAAGAACACTGGGTAAAATTTCGTACAGGACAGAAGCATTTAAGAATTGAAGATGCTCCTAATTAAAACTAGTAAATCAAGAATAAATGTAAAAAGAATCTCAACATCGATTATCGATTAAACAGCAGTAGACTCTCTAATTCGAACAAACACACATACACACACACACACACACACACATATATATATATATTGTATTTTTGCTTTATTTTTTATTAAAGCTTATGTAATGAACTATCACTTCTGAGGTTAGTGTTCACATATTGTCCTTTCAAATAGGACTCTAATTTGCCTTTTCATTATATTATTTTAACACATCAACACCTGACAACACACCCAACTCGCATATAAATCTAGAAAAATCTATTTAATATGTACTGCATTGTATTACATCTAAGCTGTGGCAACTCTTGCCACGGATACTAGATAATCTTTGCAAGAGGGAAACCATTACACGTATCTTCCCTTTCCGATGGGGGAATGCATTAGAATGGAATTGGATTACTCTCTTGCAGAGATTATCTAGTACCCGTGGCAAGAGTTGCTACAGGTTAGATCTAATACAATGCAGTGCATATTTTCTTATTTACCCTCTATAGTACGGATACTCTCTGTAGTCTTAGAAGTATCCAGTCCCATAGGTGTCGGATTAGAAAGAGTCCTCTGTATTTTCAACAATTATTTTTACACATGATGTACCACTTAGAGTGGTACTACTACACTGCATCCACATTTCGTCACAGCAATTTAGAATGAATACACCAATGGACATATGCATGGCTTGCGGTTCACTATGTCCTTCTCAAGTGCCATGATAAAACCTTCTGCTTCCAAAAAACCTTCCAAAGATTATTTATCGTTTCCATCGCCGCCATAGACTCAAACTTACTATTCAACCTCGCTTGTCGGATTTGAACTGGAAACAATTTGGAATCCTATTTTACAACTCCAGAACCACTTAGTCTAATACACGGGACTCATTATATTTTATTGTTTTCAGATTTTAAAATAAAATATTGAAAAAAAAATTTGCTACAGTTCCGAGAATAAATTTAAGCAAAGAATAAAAAAGATTTATCACTACGTTATTAATTAATGTTGCTTTTTAATAATATAATTTTTTCTTGATAACCATTGTTGTTGTTTTCAAATACCAGGTCATAAGATACTTTGCCACTTCTATAAAATCATTTTAAATCCTAATAGAACATTTTTGCATACTAAACAAAATTGAAAAAATTATTAGCATTTTTACCATTAACAATCTCACTCATCCCAATCCTCTGCATAACAAATCACAACAATATTTTATAAAAATAAAAAATGGACTTAACATCCCACTCAATGTTCTATGATTTTTAAACATCCAACATCTACATATCAGATCGAAAATTGTTCAATGATGCTGAACATCATCAACACTGTACGGTTGCATCAAAATGCAATTTATTACCCAAAGTAGGTTAAAAAATAACTGCATTCATCTCGGTTTCTCCTACGCAAAGTTCGGATGTTTTAATCTACATCACCTTCAACGAATTTTTAATGATTTATAATGTCTGTAAGTCTCGCCTGCCCTGGAGTCACTTATGAGATAGTTATCAATCAAATTTCTCATTCGAAGTCCTGTCACGACCGCTATATATTACCACGAAGTGTTCCGATACCATCGAGTTTGATTTTTCAAAGATTTTGGGTTTCCTTTTACTCCTTTATTTTTTTATCAGAATCATTTATTTTATAAATTGTGCGATTTAGTCAATAGACTAACTATCATGGAACTATATCATGGATTTATTACTAATTATAATGTAATCTACGGGAACTTCGTTGTTTTTTGAATGTGAAGCAATACTAACAAAATTTTGAAAAAAAACAACAACAATTCATTTAGAAATAATGGTCAAAGATGTTTATTTTTTTATGAAAAACTTCATTAATTGCTTGCCATTACAAGTTAAATTAGATTTATAAATATTTTTTATCCAGTAATGCACCGTTATTAAGATCAGATAAATGAGAATATTTCAAATTAAATCTGATGTAAACCCTTTATGGTCATCTCAGAGTTGGACAACATAGAAATGTTAGAGACACATTAAATTTTTTTTAATGTTTGCTAATTAGATCATTAACAAATGTTATTTTTTCATTTTATTCTAACTGCGCATATTAAACGGGATATTATTTAAAAATTAAACGTGCATTCGTATCTTAATGACATTATTTTTTGTATTTGGATAATAATCATATTGATAATAACCCTTTTCTTGTCAACGTGACATAATTCCAAATAGCTTTATTTCTAATTATAATGTAATCTTACATGAACTTCACTGTTTTCTGAATGTGAAACAAAACTAACAAAATTTTGAAAAAAACTATTCATTAGAACTAATGATCAAAGATGTTTATTTTTTTTTATGAAAAGCTTCATTAATTGTTTGTCATTACAAGTTAAATTAAGCTTTTTTTTCTTTAGGGAAAAACATATGTTTAAAATTTGACCATAACAAAATGTAGGAATAAATTTTCAAGGTGAATTCCAAATTGCAAGGTACATTTGCGTTATTATTTATTTCATAAATAAATTTTTAACTTTTATATTATTTAACGATTTTATTTTTATATCATTTATTATTTTAATGATGAGAAAATTAAAAAAGACATTGTAAATCGTAAAAAAATATCGAGGCTTAATTATTTACTTAACTTGATAAATATTTATTAAATAAATATGATAAATTATTTTTGTAAGCACTCCAAAAACCTCATTATACAATTTTTTTTAATTTTTTTATTTTAAAACATAAAAAGATTAAAATCAGTTATTTCTTTCACCTTTTAAGATTGAAATCACAGCAGTTTTTTTTAACAAATGCTATCATTTTTTTTTTAGAATTATCATTTTGTAAGTATCAAAATTTATAATCAAGAAACATTAATCCTTATTCTTGAAAGTGCAGAAGAAAAAATTTAGATTGATAATATATCAACCATTTGAAAACAAGTCTTGTTCTCAATTTATCTACAGAACAATTATAAACGTTCAAAGTGCAATGATAAGTCAGCATACTACACCAGTTTTGTCAACCAAAAAAAAAAAAAAAAAAAGACGACAAGAACCATCATAATTTTTCGTTGAATCGTTTCCAACCCAAGAGATACTTAATCTTCATCGGACAGCACCACGTTCTTCGCACGCGCTTTCCATTCTAGACACGCTTCAGTACCTCGTTTCGAACAAAAAAGCACGAGGGGGGAATCGAACGCAAAGGTACTTTACAATACCCGCTCAGAAGGGCTCTTTTATGGTTGAAGAATGTAAACAGTTCACTTTAATATGTTTGCAAGAGGACGAACACAAGGGTTCTAACAATGGACGGTTTTCACAAAGGGTACCTTGTTCTTCCTCGTGAGGGGACTGTTTGCAAAGTTATGCAATGGACGAGGTCAGACATCAAAGAAATCGCTCAGATGTGGTGTCACTGGAGTGCTGTTCAACAAGGATATGGCCTTATGTGATAAAGTGTTTTGTTTTCAGAGGATTTTTGTGTGTTTGGCTATTTTTTTGTTCTTTTATTTTTTTTTAAAGAAACATTGGCTTATTAGATTGTGGTTATTTTACAATGCAATTGAATCAGTACCTTGGGTTTCTTTAAGTTAATCAAGGTATCGGTATTTGTGGAGGTCTTTGGTTTCTAAATATAACTATGTTTTTTGTTAAAACATTTTTTTATATGAATGAATGCTGAATTGCAGACACTAACTTGGTAAATATTCATCTCGTTTAAGCTGCTTTAAAAAGTATCGCTACTTTATAAAAAAGTAAAAATTAGAAATTGATACTAATGGGATTTGTTTCAATGTTCTAAGAATATATTATCCGAGTTTCATTTTTATATTCAAAGAAATTTAACAAAAATTATTAGTTTTAAATGTAATTAAAATTGTTTTATAATATTTTGGAATTATATAGAATTTCTACATTATTATTTAAAATTTGTTAAAAAAATATTTTAAATAATTTTTTCCAGGAAAAGCAGAAATAGATTTATATATAAAATTTCATTTTTTTTTTTTATCAAATTTCCAAATAATTTAAAAAATTGCACATTATTAAGTGATATCTATAACTTTTGCAAGCGTGTTTTTTCATACGTTTTACGTTCCTTTCTACCTTTTTTACGTTATTTTTTATATTTTTTTATACGTTTATACGTTTTCATACGTTTATTTTATTATTTTTTATTTTTACGTAATACGTTTTCATACGTATCTTATTAATGTGCATTTGATTCTTGTAATTTTGCAGTATTTGATAATTATAGTGATATATATATATATATATATAAAGCTTATTTTGCAGGAATGCTGTCCAAGGTAATCCAATTCTATTTCAGTTATTCACTATGCAAGTATTTATTAAACAAAACATTCTAGAAAAACATATGTCATCTTTCTCCGTTTCCGATATGGACTTATTAGGAAGATAACAGCAAATTTAAAAAAGGCTTCAGATCTGGAACACGTTTTCTGCCGTGGTTCTAGGTCGCGATCATACTGTTTGTTGTTCGTAATTCAGATCGAAGACAAAAGTAAAAGACGAGATCATTTAGAAAATTGTCATTAAGCTATGTTAATTACTTTTTGAAATAGGTTCTCGGTTTGTTAATCACTCGACAAACAACTACCAAACAAAGAAAGACACAAGTCTTATCATCAAGGTTCTCGTACGTGCTACAATTGATATGGCTGGTTTATGACAGTCCGAGATAATGTAATAGTAATGCATTTTCATATATATATCTCACATTTAAATTAACTATAATGAAATTTTACAACGAAAAATTTTTTGACATTTAATATGTATTTTGTAAGAAATAATTATTGCTGAAACAAAATTGTCATTATATTAAAAAAAAATAACAATAATTTTTGTAAAGTAGAAATAATTTCGGTGAAGAATTTTTTTATTTTAAAATTGCTTGGCATGATTTGGTTTACGCTATAAACCAAATCATACCAAGCAATTTTAAAATAAAAACGAAGTCTATGGTACCAAAAGCCAGAGCATTAGCCAATTGGCCATCAGGCCATGTTTGGTATAGAGTATTGTTTGTATTACTGATTGTTTTACAATAAGATTCTTTTATAACTTATAATAAATATTTACGGCTCTAAATTGCGGTAAAAGATCTTCAATATTTTGGTATTCTTAAATTATTTTCATACATGCTATAGATAAAATATCTAAAAGAAACAAATTGATGGATTTGTATTGTGAAGTTTTAGTGGTCAAAAATTATTTTCCAATTCCTAACTAAAAAGTATTTATCATTTTAAATATAACGCGAAAATGCAATCAAATTATACAAAACTTTAATTTGAGCTTATTTTCTCATAATTAAAGTAAGCAACAGTTTAATTTCAACAAACTTTAGAGTAATGAATCAAATGATTAGAGAATTTTTTTATTTTCATTTCTACAGTAGAAAAATATATTTAATAACTACACTATTTCACAAGACTTCATAGATTAAAAGAAAACAAACTACTAGATGAAAACAAAACTTATTTATCTAGTAACCTACAAGTAAACAATTGATTCATATGTAAAAACTCAACAAAATCTGTAGTTCAGAGACACTGATTCAGAAATAAAATGTTATCATTCTTTTTCCAAATATAAAATATACTAAATTATTTATTACAAATCTTTATATAAGACTCTTTGTATATCAGCCTTTACAATATTTTATTCTTTAATATTGCACGTAATAACACTTTTTAGTCATTGTAATATGAGATTGTATAGGCCGCTATTCGTAAAAATAACAAAATTAAAATCAAAATTTTCTCAAATTATATTGAAAAGAAATATTGTACGATAAACTTGCTATTTTTGTGAAATATGAAAAGAACCGGTATGTCTTTAAAGTATGAAATCTTTTCAATCGTAAAACATCTATTACGTCTACAGTAATTTTATATATGTTTTTTGAAAAAGAAAACTAACTTAAGATTTTTGAGAGGTGTATGTGAGAAAAAAAATAGTATTTTGTTGTTATTACTAGAATTCCTTAGTTACAAAAAATATATTTACGATACTCATGAGTGAATAATAAAATCTACAGTTTTGTCCTTTTCAAGAAATTGTAAGTTTAGAATGGTTTTTTTTTTTTCAGTTTTGAGTCACAAGTTTTTGTAAAAAAAGTAGTTTTGTGAATATTTCGAAGTTTAAAATGTTTTGCTATCGGTTTAAAAATTCTTTGAATTGTTTGCGGTACAGAATGAATAAAATGGAATAAAATGAAATAAAAAAATAAAAAAAAATAAAAAAATTTTAATTTGTTTCTGAAGAAGTTAATTACAGCACTGATTGTACTAAGCAAAAATTGTAAAAGAATAGAAAGAGCTCCAAAAAATCCTAATTTTACACTGTACTGAATTAAATGTGAAAAAGTCGATTTTAATTTTATAAACTATTTTACTATTGTACAAACTAATTTATTTAATTTTCCATGTCATTTCCCACTGGTTTAAAAATCATTGATAAATCGAATTCTCAAGGTTTTAACAAAATTAAAAAAAAAAAAAAAAAAATCTAGCGTCAAACCGCATCCAATATCTCACGAAACCTATAACCTGAATCGCATGTGAAACAACCAGTAAAAGTTACAGTTAATTACAGCACCGAACTGGCTTCAGGAACGTGCGAAACAAAAAGTGCGTTGGGAACAAGCCGTTGTCTATTTACTTTCGAATTCATTGAAGCGTTTCTGGCATCACCCGTTTCATAGCAGAATACCGTTGCGAAAGTTTTTTTTATTTATTCTTCACTTCCGCTCTCCACATCCGGTTTCATTTTTGGTGGTCTATTCTACTTTATTTCTCAAGGATCGTAGGAAGAATTATAGTTAATCAAATTGACCAAATTTGGGAAAATCTAATTACATGTTAATGCCCTCCAAATTTTATCTCGGGAAAAATTTCACGATTAGATTGTAGTATTTAAACTTCCTTTCGTGAGAACAGATATCTTGACTTATTTAATATTTTGATTTGGTTTGATTTCATTGGATATTTCAAAGATTAATATAGTCAAATATGCTATAGATTACAAATAAGAAAATAAAACATATATGAATCTAATTATGGGAAACAGAAATGGGTGTTATCGCATTTCATACATTTCCGTTTCGGCTTAATAATTCATATAATTACTTTTGATGTTAATACTAATCTTAAATTATTTATGGATGTTATAAAAAACTAGCAACTGTTATCCTAAAAAAATATAATTAAATTTTTATTAAATTCCTTTAATAAATAATTAAGATTCCTCAAAAATACCTCCTCAAAAATTGTATCTCAAAATTATTTCTCAAGCATTGTATACCAAAATTATATACCACCAGATCCAAAAATTATATGCCAAATTATATAACACCAAATATATATTATTATATAACATACTATAATTAGATCAATTATTTTGATTAATATGACTAAAACGATAATCTGAAGCGATAAACGATAAGTTTATTAATATCTCTTAAAAATGTTCATGGATTGATATGAACTGGACTTCACATTAGCATTTTATTCTGTAATCTTTAACTATAACAGAAAAAAATTGCGTAAGTATTTTAAAATTTTTCCTTTGGGAAATATACTTATTAATTGTATTAGTTATTAATTTTTTTTATCTGAAATTATTTTACAATCTCATAATAATATATTTAGAGCTATTCGTTTACACATTCAAACTTGCAATTTATATTATTTAAAATTTAAATTTGTACTATTTAAAATTAAATTATTATAACTTAATTTAATTACTGTACTTCAAATTATCTTAATAAATATTCCAATTACTAAACATACGCATAAGCATTTCATATGAATGCAATTAAAATTAATCTAGTATTACACAATATTTTTATGACGAATCATCTTTATCTTCTTTTTAACCAATTCACGTCATCACTGAATGTTTTCCCACGTTGTCTGTTTTCCAGGGCATCCTGAATATGCTCTGAAAAGATCTCGCTGACAAAAAAGGAACAAGCGTCGGGCAAAGCTGTCAAATTCCGAAGAATGCAAAACTCTTGATTCCTTTTTTTATTTTCGTATACAGAGATGAAGAAATCTCTGAAAAGGAATGAATAAATCTTTTCCGATCACAACAAAATAGGAATCCAACCGCCGTTGACACAGTGACGGTTATGAATAAAAACTAGTTCGATGAAGAAACTCTGAACGGAAAGGAAAAAATACCAGCCTACTTTCCCGATTTGTTTTGTTTGTTAACCACGCACATTGCCAGACGACCGTCTCTTAAAACGGATGTAAATTGAGTTACCAATTTTTCACATTTTCTTTGCTGCAAATTTTTCTTTTTTTTTTCACTGGACCTTTATGATCCACTTATTAAATTCGTTTCGCCAGTTTACATTTATTAGTTTCTTTTATAATTGGTGTGTAGACCTCAATTTTAGACGATATTGATCACTAATTAGAGACTGGACATTATTATGTGAATTTCATATCACGGTGGTAATTATAACTATAACTTCTTAAGTTATTAGTTATGAAAAGTAAATAAGATATTAGCATAAGTTTTCTCACTTATTAATGCACGTAAATGAACACGAGATTATTTATTGAATGAAAATATGTATTGCTTTAAAGAATAGATAATTAAGAAAAGAAATTAATGTGCATTTTAATTTAAACAAATATAAAATATAAAGCAAACTAAATCATTAGAGTGCATCAACATTTAATTGAGGGTATAAAATATGTATTCGTTTTCAAGCAATTTCTAACCGAAAAAAACTATAAAGTCAAACATCAAAGATAAAAAGCTTTTAAGCCAAGCATTGTCAAGCTATAAAACCAAAGATCAAAAGAGAGAATTATTGTTTTTCTTTTATATAAACTGTGCTAAATTCAACATGATTTTTTTAAGGTTTTGAATTTTTTAACGTGGTTTATTTGTATAATAATGTTAAATACTAATCTAAAACATTTTTTCATTCAATCAGTATGCCCCGTTTCCATAGTAAAGAACAGATAACTCAATCGATATGCAAACAGTCTATATATAATACAGTATATATTATCTATAAATGTTACAGTATACAAGGTATATTTAGATTTATTTTCTAACTTATTGCTAAAAACTGTGTATTATCCTTCAATACAATCAGCAAAATAATTTATATTGAAAATTATTAATATAAAACTTGAATATATAAATATTTGATAAATATGCAGTAATTTATATATTTTTCCTTTTTTAGTGTTTATAGAATTTCCTACAAAATATAAAGCAAAATAAATTTTAATTAATTAAAAAAATTTCTAAAAATGAGAAACTATTTATGATGAAGGTAATACTTGAAATGAGTTATTTTCAAGTATTACCTTCTTATTTCTTGAAATTTTACATACAATTTTTTTTCTTTTATGTCTAAATTATTTACTTTAGCTTGAAAATAACGATATTCATTTACACTATTGCTGTCATTTCGTACACATACATCATATAGAAAAATTAATTGAAAATCATTTGAAATAAAATAAGGATTAAGTAACATCTGAAAGTGTTCTCCTAGGAAACAAGCAATTCAGAAAAAATTCATTCGATTTCAGATCGTAGTAAATATTAATTGTATTTTCCTTTATCACATAAGTTTAGAAATAAATAAATGGGTAATGCATTAGCATACAAATAACTTTGTAATTGCAAATATAAATATTTTTTTTAAATACCCAATTAGAAGAAGTGATATATTACACAATTAGATTTCGAATTCAGCTTGTTTAGTGTAAAAGTACTGATCAAAATGCGCATAATTTATTTTTCAATTCAATAGCCTTGTGTAATGATATCTGATTTATTACCTTTCTTTTTTTAAGAAACAGTATATTTATAGCTGAAATATTTTAATTTATTTTATTAAGAATTATAACAGTGTGCATTTAAGTTCATATGCAAATTCACATTGTTTCAACAACTCAGTTCAGAATTAAAAAGGTAAAAAAAAAGTTAATATGTATTTAAATTAATTTGAAGGCAACTACAAGATCATCTAATTAAATTATTGTGTTCCGCCTTCAAATAATTAGATTAACGACAACATATCGCTATTACGATGAGCAAAAATTTGAGTAGATTCAAAAAAATTTAATTTGTTATTCGCACACTGACAACTAAATCGTGAATGCCACGGAGAGATCTTTGACATGGATCATTGGCAAATCTGCCGCACGTATATTGATTGCTGATGCATGAAAAAAAAATGATCGAATGTAGACCAAGGTTAAGATTTATTCTAATTCTTTTAATTATAACAGATCCTTTAAATTAGATCGATTTCTTCGATTGTTGTTGTTGTTGTTTTTGTCGTTGTCGTTTATATTCATGCAGTCAAGCGTAAAAAGTTTTACCGTGCTCAATGTCACGTGAACAAATTTTTTCTTATTTGAGAAAGGAATTTTTTTTTTTACATAGATATAATTTGCTTTTTAATTTTTGTTTGTCAACAATTATTGATAAATTATTCTTATGAGTTATTTTCGTAACCATTATTCATGAAAATATTTTTAATTGGTTCAATAACATTCAATAACATAGTTTTCTTAATTAAAAAATTTGTTATTCAACTTTTATTTTCTCATGTAAAATACATAAATAACTTCAACTTATATTTTACTTTTTATATTTTATTTATTCATAATATTTGTGATGTAAGGTTTCGTACAGTAGTGACTGATTGCTTAAGAGGTTGTATATAAAATTATTTGAAATAATGATGGAAAGATCACTTAAATGATAATTATTCAGATTTTTTTTCGATATGTGATTATTAAAATACAACAATTTTAATTAAAAAATAAGAATTTTAATAAGATTCTGATTTTTGTATTTTAATAAGATTCTGGACTCATCAATTTAGATGAATTTTACAGAAAAATAATGCTTAATGTTTCAAATTTCATTAAAATTACAAAATTTATTATATATTGATCAATAAATAGAAATTTTAAAATGATTTTCAAGATTCAGATTTGATAAATTGAGGCAAGAATGTTGACAAAAATTTATTTATTTAAAAAAGCTATAAAGCTATAAATGAAAAGGAAAAAGGGACATTTTTTTATAATTGTACTCTTAAAATTATATTCCTTGTTAATTAAAAGTAGTAATGAATATACAATTACTTATTTTAACAACCCAGAAATTTCTCCTCAACTTTTATATAATTATTTTAATAATATAAATTATTTTAAATAACACTATTTTAAAATCGTTACCCGTTGAATGGATTATTAACTAACTACATAATGAGGTTATAGGTACACACAGTACCACAGTGAATCAAAATAATAATATTTATTGCACGATTAAAAGGCTGGAATGTAACTATAACAGTCATAAAATCAAATATGTTAATTTTATCTGCTTAAAATAACTACGTAATACAAACTTTAATCAAAGAAACTAAAAAAAGGAACTAATGCACAAACAATCCATCCAAGAACAAAATGGGTTACATATGAAAACATCCGTCCCTTATGTAGACGAGTGGCTTTTATTTAAATATTTTCTTAACCACGCGCCTTTAAAGTGTGCCAAATAAAACTGAAGCACTCTCTCTCTCTCTCTCAAGAAAATGCAAGAATTCCCTTTGCAAATATATTTTTCGTTTCGGGCAGAAAATCTCATTAAATAGCGGAAGTCATTAAAGACTAATGGCTCTCTCTCTCAAAAGAAATTACTTTTGCCGGCAGAAAATTGTTACAATGCTAATAAAAATAAAATAAAATAAAAGTTTTTTTTTAAATAAATAATAAAGCTTTGTTAGTTGATATGTAGACTTAGTTTGTAATGATTATTACACGTTAAAACCAGCGGTTGATTTTAATTTTCTAGACTATTATTGAATAATTTATACATTTTCGGGTTTAGCATATTTTGTTTCACTTATGGAGGATTTTTACACTATTTTCTTTACAATCCGTTTTATTATTTTCAGTAAATGAGTACTCATATTTTAACCACATTACGTTATTATCTCGTAATGGTTAGAATAACATGCCATCAAGTTTATGTTCAAAAAGAGATATTGTATTTGATATGGGTAAAAGATTTTTAGTGTATAAGTTGATTTTATAAACGTCGCAATAGAGTTTCATATGTGATTTTCTTCAAAATTTTTAAAATTTGTATTTATTTATTTTCTTTGTTTTTTTTATTACTATACGATTTTTGTTTTCTTTTTCTCGTTTTTTAATTGAGCAATACAATAGTAAATCAGACATTCCTCTAAATTTTTAAATCGCCTACTTTATTTAATACAACGAATGATTTAAAATTATTAATGCAAATTACTTCAATTTATGATGGTTTATGTATTAGTATTTATGCTTGTATTAAAACTTAATGAGTTTTTAGGAGAGGGTACAAGAATTTTTAAAACTCTAGCTACCTCTAACTCTAAAATATTTATTTTTTTGTTCAACAATAAGATTAAAAAAGTATACAAAACACAAAAATAAGGATATTTTAAATCAGTCAAATTTTTTTATTGAGCAGAACCATTTTAAAAAATATTTTAATTCCAGATTTTATTTTGTAATTAAGAAATATATAATTAAATTTATATTTGATTTAGTTAGACCCATTTAAAGGTATTTTTTACCTGCACTTATTTTTATGCCTGTAAAACAATAAACGAAATAATTTTTCTGTTTTCAAATTCTTGGGCACAAAACTGTTGATGTTATATTCATTTAAGCTTTCCAAGAAAACTGACGTGTCATAATTATTCTTTTATAAATGCTTTCAGTTTTTTTTTAATTAGAACTATTAGAATAAAAGGAAAACTAAAATCAAATCAATGGCTAATAACCACCAAACCCCTCAACGAAGGCATAAATTCGTAAATCATCAATGTCAATATTTTATTTTACTTAATTTTCATTGCTTTAAGGTATGGTATTATAAGACTATGTATGTTACTAACCCAAAAATGAAACTAAATAATTCACCAAGATGATAACACCGAAACTTACATAAGAAGTCGCTAAATTTGTATAGAACTGGTATGCCCTAAATATTTGATACAGCTAATTCTCAAAGGTCCCATGGGTGTATACTATTTGTTTTTATTTACTAATTAGTTTCTATTTTTTTTCTATATTGTAAAATTTCTTTTGATACAAAATGAAAAATAAATGCATTAAAAATATGAAATTGTTTTTTTCTAATACTTCTAATTCTTAATTCCACTTTATAATTACCAAAAACAAAATAATGTCCACTGCTATTAAGCATTTTGTTACCTGCATGTCAATTACATACATTAACCGGGGTCAATTGCTTAATGTCCATAAATATGCAGATTGTCGTGTTTGATATCTATTATATGTCAATTACCGTTTGTGTCAAGTAAAGACAATTCAAGAGTTACGAACTGAAAGAAAGTCAGTTCTGGATTTCAATAATAAAATTATTATAAGCAGCACATAATAAAGTTACTATTATTATTATTTTTTTTTTCGTTTTGTTAATCACTATCTACTTTGACCTTTCCAAAATTAGTTTGTGCTCAAGTACCTTTATGCATAAATCAACTTTTTAAACTTCCTATTTAGCTCTGTATTAACGAGCGAAAAATAACTTTTTTTTTTTGTCAGTCACGGTTCTAATCACTGATAATTCATCTTGACTAATGGCAGTTGAAATGATATTCCTGTACTTAATGCGCTGTAGCAATACGTGATGCGTCCTTTAGGC
Source organism: Caerostris darwini (assembly GCA_021605075.1). Lineage (NCBI taxonomy): Eukaryota > Metazoa > Arthropoda > Arachnida > Araneae > Araneidae > Caerostris > Caerostris darwini. The sequence continues at coordinate 482,206 of BPLQ01014549.1, forward strand.
TTCCGAAGAATTATTAATGTGTTTATTTTACAATCACGCTTATATTCTCATTAAGAAATAAAGACTCATATAAATAAAAGTTTAAACCCAACCATATATTTTAAATTTTAACGATCGTCTCATATCGATATTTAATTTTCTTTATAATTACATGAAATAATTAGACTGCATTATAAATAATTAATGTGAATTTTAATGAATAAAAAGATTTAAAATCAATATATTACAACTTTTATTAGGTGGATACTATATAATTATTATGATCATTTTAGGATAATAGTGTTATAATAATACGGATATATGTTGATCATCTTTTAATGAGTTAAAGCTACTGTAATTAAAATTATTATTTTTGAAGAGGCATTCTAAAGCTATTAATACGCCGATACTTTATAATGATTGTTTTATGAATTCCCAATATTTAAAATATCTCTCTCTTGAAAATATTTATCTCTCTTTGATTATAAAAATTTAGTTAAGTTGCAAAAACTGTAATTAAAACAGGAATTTAAAAGCTAGTTCTACTCAAAAAAGGGTAAACAATAATATAACAAATATAAATATAAATGAAAAAATATAATAATAAATGTTTTCAATAAAAGCAATTTAATGTTAAATATATTTTCTCTATAATTTTCTTAATTTCTAAATGTCTTAGTGTACAGAATATACAATTGAAGGAATAAATTATAAACATTTTTTTTAATTTACTTAACAGAAAGGAATTTAAGTAATTAGTAAAGGTAGTAATTTTTTGGTAATTCTGAACAATTTGGTAATCCAATGAAATCCCAAGCAGGGAAAATTTCATTTACGGATGTAATTTAAGGAATATCAACAGTTATAAATTGATTAGCGCAAAAGCTTTCGGTGCCACAGGTTTCGGGTTCGAGTGGTTCGGAATTCACTTTAAACCGTAAGTCTTGGTCTAATATGACTGTCGATCGTATGGCTGACAGCCTTACTCCGTAAAAAGAAAACATCTCCTGTCCAGTAGACAGACGGCCTTTGCCCACCATGGGGCTCTTATGTCAATGCATAAGAAGAACAGCTATAGATATCTTAAGACATAAGATATCAGTTTCCATGCATATAAAGGAATTAATATCAGATAATTAAAACAGGTTTCTTTTTATAAACTAACAAGATTGAAAACCTTAAAAGTTAGCTTGTAAAAAATATGAATACGAATTTTTTTTAGTTATTTCATATTTGTGGTAAAGAAAAAATCATATTTAAAATAGCTTTGATTAACTAACAGATATATTTAAAAGTAAATAATATATTTATTATTTGGATCATTAGTTTTATTAGTAAAATACATTATGAACTAGGTTACGAGAAACTTTAATCTTCATTCTTCAACAAAACCAACTTTCAAGTCGCAAAAACAATGGTTGTTAATATTCTTAACGTACCCTAACATACCGCTGACTCAGAGCAATTTTCTGTCCATCATTTCAAGCGATGGTCGTTGATGTCGACATGGATGACTGACCTAAATCTGAAGTATCGAAACGCATTCTCTTTCGCGCCTTTTCACCTTCGCGAAAACAATAAAGCAGAGGAAGCACACGGCGAATAAATGAATTCAGACAAAGAAACGAAGAAACAAATGACATGGAATCACTGAACTAGAGAGAGATAATACTGACATCATTCACTCCTTAATCCGATTTAATGTCATCATTGGATTATACTGGGTGCAGCATCAATAACTTCATCAATGATATTTTCATCGGCTAGCATTTAATTTGTAAGAAAAAACAGTGGCATTTGTTAAGGCAAATAGAACTTGTGTAGAATTGTGGCAAATAGAACTTTATTTTATTTCTTTTAATTTTTACTAAATTGACAATAATATGTAATAATCAAAAATCAAAAATTAATGATGCGTTGAATACTGTAATAAAAAAGGTAACATAATACACAGTCCAGTCACATTAATGTGACCACCTGTCAAAAGCCAGAATATACACTCTTGTATATTCTGGCTTTAAGTGGAGTGTGGTATTAAGTGGAATTCTTTATATACACTCTACTGCAATGTTCTGCCACCTGCCTTTTGTGATTGGTTATTTCACGTTGACGTCGAAAGTAGGAGGTGGTCACATTAATTTGACTGGACTGTGTATTACTAAGAAATAAATAAAAAAAGAGCTATAATTGTTAAAAGATTTAATTCTTCTTTCACTTAACATATAGTTCCATTATTATATATAATATATACAATTTAGTTTTCTTTGTTTATTCAAAAATTCTTTTTTTTTCTCCTAGATGTGGCAGGACATCGAAAGTGTGCTGTTGGGAGACTATGGCCCTGATCACCCAATGAAAATATCAGTGCCAACTAATTCTATGAAGCCCATGCACACAAATCAGACTCAAACAATGGAAAATGTTCAAAAACGGTTGATGGCTCCTGCTCTTAACGCCCATGTCGTAGCAGAGGATCCCACGCCTGCCAACAGATACGAAGACATTGGTGCTTACATGGACTTTGTTTTAAGTAGTTCCTCTAGTGGTAATACGCATTCAACTGTGATGTACACTGACGATGTTAGTTTTGATGACAGCGTCAAGCCAGAACTGTGCAACAATACCACGGGCACCATGGACGAAACGGACGATATGCAACCGTTGATCCAAATTGATCACGGCAAAGATAGGTTTTCTCAATTAAATAACTGTGTCTCTTCTTTACAGCAACAACAACAACCCAATCCACAAATTGTATCTCCTTACACGACGTTATCTCAAAACATGTGGGTGACATATAACACAAACACCAACGCGGTGATAGCAAGTCAGATGTCCCCACCTGCCTCACCAGAAAGGACAGGTCAGCAGCTTGCCATGAAAGCTGCCAGTGGTTTATTAGTCGACGGATTCGTGCCCCCTCATGTCATGAATCACACTCAAACGCAATTTGGACCACCTTCGACAGTAACCATGCCATCTGGCCACCATGGCCAGCTTCCTCAACAACAGCCTCCGCACTTGAGGATGGTCACACCACCTTCTTCTCCCCATCTCGCAGAATTACTCAACAACAACCGTGCCACCACTGTCGCCGGCGTGACAGCAGGGTTCACGACGGCGCACCAGACTGTCTTTGCCAACCTGCAAGATCTCCCAGATCCACAGCAGCAACACGGCAATCAATCAGCTGCTGGTAGCATAGTTGGCAAGCCAAAACGAGGACGAAGAAGTTTCGGCAGAAAAAAAATAACTACGCACACTTGTTCCCATCCAGGCTGTTCCAAGACTTACACTAAAAGTTCTCACTTGAAAGCCCATCTGAGGACCCATACAGGGGAAAAACCATATCAGTGCAATTGGAAAGGGTGTGGATGGAAGTTTGCCCGGTCCGATGAACTCACTCGACATTACAGAAAACATACTGGAGACAGGCCGTTTCAGTGCAGACTTTGTGAAAGAGCGTTTTCGAGATCTGATCATCTCTCTCTACATATGAAAAGGCATACGGCTGTATAGACATATATACTGTTTCTTTTACTGCTCTTATTTCGTTGCATGGAAAGCAAAAACGGTTCATCAGTAAATGTCGCTTTAACTGGACGGTAAAATGTCTACATGAATCAAGAGTTCTTTTACATTCCAAAATGCATTTTTTTTTTTATTATTTTGTACTCCTCTCTCTTCCCAAAATATTTTTTACAAAGTGACTAATATTTTCTTGATGTTTTATTTTGCCTGCCCTTAATTTTATGTGAAGTAATTTTTAAAAAAAAGCATTTCTTCTTCATGAGCCACTGACAGTTGTAATCACGAATGTGTAACTCATTGTCAAAAAGCATATAAAGCGTAATAGTTTGCTATCCTTTATGGGTACTTTTCTTAGAAAATATGTCTTATAGGGGCTTTTAAATTCTCAGTGTTAGATTTTTTTTTTATTTAAAGGAAAATATTTAACAGCTTGTGTTAAATTTGTCCCATGTGTAATTTGAATGTTTACAAGAAAAATATAAAATGTCTTCTTCTAGCTGTGTATCTTGTTGTAAAGTTTTATTTCTTGAATAGAAATTTATCCTTCTAATTATCTTAAACATTTTTGTAAAAATTATATCAAACGAATCAAATTTCTAGTCCTACATAAACCCGTCCTACACTAAGTAAAGAATATATATATATATTATATATACATGCATATATATAAAAAATATATAGAAATATATATATATATATAGAATTTAATATAAGAATTTAAGATGTTAGTTATTAAAATAAATGTTTTAATTTTCTTCTTTTTTTTTTGTATATTTTCAGAGTTTAATGTGGTTTTATATTTTATGACCTTATATTAGTTTATTTATGACTGTACAAAACAATAATAGTTTTTTATGATTTCTTATTGTTGTTGCCTTATATGTATCTGCGTAATATTGCTTACGAATGCTGGTGCTTTTCTCAACAACAATAAGTTGATTGATGTGTTCGGAATACTGTTCTAGATTTTTTCAATATGATGTGTACTATACTTCAAACATATATTGTTATAACTTTATGTTTAAAATCATTTATAATTGTATTATATGTACTAATTTAATTGTAATTTTTTTTTCTTTTCAAAATTTACAACATAAGCCAAGTTAGGAATTTTTTAAATATTGTTTTATAAAACACCATTATTTTGTATTTTATAAAAAATATAAACAAAATGTCGTGTTTAAATTATAATAAAATGGATAAACCTTACAAAATATAAACAAAGAATAAATATTCTTTGTTTATATTTTATCTATATATTTTTAAAGAGTTTAATTAGTCAATAAAAAATCATTTATAAGTAAAAAAATAATAAAATTAATTATTTATTATATCTTTTTACTAAATAAAAATTCTTGTACTTTATTAATGTATCACAATTTTTTTAATCGCATGTTCATAATAATCACAAGTCTGAGTTTCTAATTAATAACAATAATCAGTAACACATTTTAATTAGGTATTTATTATTTTAAACCTGAAATGTACTCTTTACTAATATTTTGATGTATTAGTTTTATTTTTAAGTAAACTTTAATATAAGAAGAATCGTTAATGAAGTAAGTTATAAATTATTTTAAAGAAATGTATTGAAAAAATAAGGTAACTTAAATTATACTAACTGAATCAGTAAATAATTTTTATACTGATTTTAATTGAATCAGTGTAAAAATTTATTAATTAATATAATACGCTGCAACACAAATGCTTTCAAAATCAACTATTTACATTTCATGTAACAAAGACAGCATAGCTATTATGAAAACTAAATTCCCTCTCAAAAAAAAAATATTTATTTGAAAATTTCCAAATGTTTTTAATTCCAAGTGTAAAAATTTAAAAATACTAAATTTTTTTTAATTTAACTATTTCCAAGTGTAAAAATTTTAACTGTTGTTTCTAATTTCAAAATGTATTATTGCACATTTTTGTAATCGTGATTAATTTACAAATTTTTATGTCATAATTATATGTCGCACCTGATGAGTGAACGTATTACTAAGAAGAAAAAAAATAGTATTATGTGTCTGAACAAAGTTGCGCCGTAATGGCAATTTGTAAATGGACTAAATTAGATAGATTCTACAAATATATGTTTTTGTTAACAGCATCTTTGTAAGGAAAATTGAATAAATCGTGCAAAATTATGTATGGCCATAAAAGAAAAGAAATCTTTTAGTAATTTAAAAATAGTAAAATATATTTTAATACATCTTGTTGTAGTTAAAATGAATATTTTATAAATTAGTTAAATTAAAATTTAATTTTAAAATTTATAATTTTGTTTAAATATTGAATATTTCAATTCATTCAATGAACTTTAAATTCATTAAATGAATATTTAAATAAACTTAAAGTTTATATTGTTTCTTACGTTAAAAATTAACACACCTTTTTTCCATAAATATTAAATCTGGAATTCATTAATTCATGCATAAAAGCGCTTTTATTACTTAACGTTACGTAAAAATATAAAATAAAATAAGAAAAGATGTAATAAGAAAATAAAAAAAAAGCAATAATTAAATTGACTGCATTTGATAACCATTGAAATTTTTTTAATGTTTCTAAAAAACTACTTGAAAAAAATAAAAATCCATTTGACCATTTGCATATTAATAAATACTTACATAATTAAACACGTATTGTATAAACTTAAGAGCCATTTCTGTCTTTTATGACCATACATAGAAAATGTCACGATTTCTTTGCCAATATAAATGGTTTATTCTAAAGGCTTGTAAATAATATGAATGTTCTCGTGTTTTTAATTGATATATACTATTATCTAAATAACTGATTATATGTGTACTTATATAAATATAAATATATATAAATATATAAATAAATGTGCGAGTACAGAGTATTCATAGTCGCCATGCTTTGTGTGCTCTCAAGCTGTAGGAAGATATTATCTATAAATTATAAGTTCTCAACAAGAAATTGTCCGAGTCATTTATTTTGGAATATGATTATCTTATCAATTATTAATATGCAAAATTCATTACACACACACACAAATACATATGCAAAGCATATATCTCCCACAATTCGGCTTCATGTCTGAATTCACAACAGACAGGTTTTAAATCTAGAAAAAAATTAAAGGCATGTAATATTACATTTCAGATTTTCATGAGTTCTCCTTTACATATGTATGCACCTAGGCCTGGCATTATATTTCATAACAAAGAATTGATCAACAAAATGGATACTTTAGCGCACTAGCTGAATTATCTAGTATTTTCCTGGCTCATTTGAATAGAAATGATACAAATAAAATAGACTACAGATATTAATAATTAGAAAATTCATCAATGGATTCCTTTTGATTAATATTTTGAAACCAAAAGAATTTATCATCAAATTAAAAAAAAATATTTCAAAGTTTCAGGCAATTGCTTGTGGATACACAATATTTAAAGTTTTTGCATTCAAAGAGTGCGATTTAATTTATTTTGTTGCTCTACGGTTACTTTTTTGCACACTTTGGGCTAATTATACCGGGACCTACAGTTTAACGTGGATTCCGAACCATAAGCGAACATGCACGCCAGCGGCAGGATTCGCACCTGAAGCCTGTGATACCACAGGCCAGAAGGCCAAGAATGTGAAGACTTAGTCTTAAGAGTGTTTTGAAAGTTTACTATCTTATTTACTGTCTATGGAGTGTATTAGACTTAAGAGTCAAAGTGCATATTGGAGGCTTAATGTAACTTATGTAAAACATATGGTATATTGGAATTTTAACCCTTTATACTGCTAGTAAAAGAAAATTGAAAATATCATTGGATGCAGTGTTTAGGATCTATGAAAATCGCTCAAAAAATCTCATCGATTTTGAGACTTTTTTTTTTTTGCTTCAGCAATTGTTATCATAGAGCATACACATAATTACACTTTCCTTTAAAATAAGAAGAAAGAAAATGAATATACTTAAAAAACAATTACACATATTTTATCTGTTGGCAAATGTTTTAAAGTTTTGTTGAATTAATTACAAAATTGATTATAAAAAAGTGGAAAAAACTTTATTATACATTCATTGCAGTTTTTTTATTTCTACCCGGTAAATTAGCTTATTGTTTAACAATTAATCAATCAAATAGTCAAATACATGACACAATAAAAAAAATACGCATTGAAAATTTCAATTACATTTCGTTATGAATTTTTTTTTTTTCCAAAAGAGTTTTCACAAAATAAATTAATAAATAATAAAATTGCATAATTTTTCAGTTTTTTTTTTCAAAGTAAAACTATGTTATTATTTTTTCAACTAATTAAATTATAATTATTTATTATTTTAAAAAATTATTATTATTTATTATGCGAAATAATTTTTAATTAACTTTTTTTTTATAAAAATTTATTAGAAATTCATAAAAAAAACTTATATATTAAAAAATGTACTTTATTGAAAAACAATTTAATAAAATTTGATTAATTAGTTTTATTAAACATGTTGAAAAATACTTAAGTTAATGAGCTTTCTATTATACAGTTTTAGACCTGTAACTTTCAGATAATTCAACTTATAATTTAAAAATTGAAATAGCCAAGCTAAAACGACAAAATATATTTAAGTGTCACTTAATTTTTTTTATTATTATCTGAATACTATTATAATTTATAAATGACTATGTGTGGTCACGATCATATACTATCATCGAATCTTATGATTTGGTTTGTCGCTCTACGGCCTGTGGTACCAAAGCCCAGAGCGCTAGTCAATTGGCCACCAGATCGCCATAGAATCCTGTGAGATTAAAAGAAAGAAATTAATGGTATACCTATATATTAATGATAAAATTAATTATATATCTTTGTCATCTTGAAGACTCAATTTTTTTAACTGATTTGTAATACATTCTATGCAACTTTTACAAACATACATAAGCATAAGACATCTTTCAGAAATATTATTTATGCCATATGTTTAATATAAAGGGTATTGGTTCTTATTCTTGAAAGAACATGTATAACTACTAAAAATATAGAATGGCATAAAATAGTAAGTCCAATAAATGAAATAGAAAGTAAGCTTTATAAAAATACCGCCTGCGAGTATTTGAAATCATCCTGATTGTTTCTCTACCCCTTAATTCAAATATCAATTCCATATGAAAAAAAATTGAGAAAGGAAACGGATGCAGGGTTTCAAAAGGTTAAAGACAAAGCATAGCCAAAGGGCTTTAGTTCCAAATATTCCCTGCTATCAAAGTAACTAACATTGTTGAATACTACACCAAACAATGCATTTCCTTTTTTCTCTTTTTAACCAATAAGAAGAAGAAAAATCCAATTCTTTCTTAGTTTTAGATGATACAATAGCAGGACAGAGAGACAAAAAAAAAAATCCTGAAACAGATTATAAAAGTAAAAATCTGACCCCGAGGTCTGCTTACAAATGATTGAAGACAGGGGAAATTGGAAGTTTCTTGGAGAAGAAAATGCCATCAGAGTGGCAAAGAAGGTGAAATTATTTCTTCGCTCTGATTCGTAGCGCACACTTCTTTTCTTATTTATTGCACAGAGAGACTTATTGGTTTTTTCAAGCTGTCCAAGGATGTAAAAAGAACAGAAGAAGAAGAAGAAGGTAAAAAAAGAAAGAAAAAGAAAATACATATCATCGTCATACATGAACGAATGAGATGATAAGACACAAAATTAGGTAAAAAAGTTTTCTAAAATAACTCAATTTTTACAAGGATTTCTATTTGATGGTCCAGTGAAAGTCATTTTTGGAATAATGGCATAGATAAAAATAAAAATATTTTAATAGAGATCACGCGTGCTGAACCTATGAGACATTTTTTTATTGGAAACGCAATCACAATAGAAAATTTAAAGGAAACTTTTGATAAAAATCATTGTTATCGAAGCCGATTTGGCAGATTGGATTGATGATATTATAAGATTTGATTTTCATGATTGAGAATGGTCTTTCATCAACAATGAAATGAAAAGCATTTCTTCAATAGCTATTAAGTGAAAATAGTAGATTAATTGGTTATTTCGGGAACACTGACAGGATAAATGGTCTATAAATTTTTAGGTTTAGGAAAGCAGCATCCATAAATCAGAAATCATTTGAAGGAACTCAGCCTATTTTAATCTAAAAAGGATTGGATTTTCTTTTCCCAATAAAGCAAAATAATTTCGATTTTGCATTAAAATAAGAATTTAAGCAAGCAACACAAATTACACATTGTTATATAAAATATTTTAAAGACTTTCCGTAAATAATTTAAAGTAATTTAATTCATATGTTATTAAAACAATCTTCATCAAATTTTATAAACACCTTAAGCTAAATTATTTATTTTACCTTTTTTTAATTAAAATTGCATATTTCATTTAATTTTTATCAACGAATATTTGTTTACGGAAGAAAAAAGCTAAATTATTTTGTTTTTGTCATATGGGTACATTAGAATCTTCTACTACAGGGGAAAAAATGTATTTTTAAAAAAACGGTGCAAAAAATATTAAACACATTTAAACCTTAGAATAATAGAGCATATAATAATAATAATGCATCTTGAATCATCAACTAGAAAGCAGTACAATCTATTTCTACTCAACTTAATATGAGTTGTATGTGATATATTTTGACTTGAGTGTACATAGTATTATTCTATAGCATATTAGATTATATCCAATAATATGTTGAATAGCACGTGATCCCAAATATAATGAATATTTTAGATAAAGTAAAAGAGCGTTGTAGTGTATCCTAAATTAATGAGGAATCCTCAACAACTGTGCATTGTTGGCTTACAAATGACATAAAATGTGTTTCATTTTCTTTAATGCAGGGCACTAAAGTTATTTTTTAATCACTGGCTTCAATATTTTAAGTTGACTTACGTAGCAAAATTTATGTAGTTAAATTTTTTATTCCTTTAATTTAAAAAAAAAAATTATGCATACACACACATATTACATAAAGTGAAGGAGAACACACACAGGAGAACGAACTAACAAGAAGTAAATTAGAAACACGACCATTTTGCACTCCAAAATTATTACCGGTAATCACTGCAAGAAAATTGCATAACAAAAGCCTCATTGCACTCTCAATGCAAACCTGTGTGTGTGTGGGGTGGGTGGGATGATATTCTTGAAAACCCTTGACTATATTATATAATCCCTTAGTGTAAAATATTATTACCAAAGATACCCTTGATCCCAAATCAAAGTAAATATTAAACATCAGCATTTAGACAGTTATGTCTCCAGGATACATCCCAGAGTAATGGTGAATATCTAACGACTCTACAAGAAGCATTCTTGAATATTCAGCAACTACAAGACTGATTTACAAATAACATCCAATCTTCAAAAAATAAACAATAAATAATCCATTCAATTTTTTTAAAGCACAAGCATCTAGATTTTAAGTTGATTTATCTAAAATAAACTGATATTGCCATATTTGTTGTTCTTTAACTTTAAAAGATTCTTTGAACCAAATGTAGAGCACTAGTTCTAGCACCAAACAGAGAAATTTATCTCCATGGTTTTACTTGTTTTTAAATTTACCAGCATTATTTCCATACCTCAATGATTCTACAACCCGGCTTGTAGTATATCACACTTTTTCTTCCACTGCCGCAACAAACAGCAGAAAAAAAATTCATGTAGTATGTAGTATTGCGCAACCTAAACGCTTCAATTGTTACCCTTGCTATTGAGTAATCGCGGCCATTTTCGCCAGGGCTCTTCGGATGGCCACGCGCTACGCCCCACTTATCCCTTGCCCTCCGAGCACAACAAAGGGAAATATTTCTTTTCCACAACGAAAAATTGCCCACTCTTTTATTTGCCTCAACAAAGGACTCGTAAGTATTCCGTTTCATTCCACACCGCAGCAGAAATAAAATGGCTGGATGTTTGTCTCTTCTCTTTTTATTGTTTTTTTTTTTTTCTGGCGAAGACTTTTCTGATCTGTGAACTTGTCGTCTCCACCAGCGAAAAGGACATTGACGTTTAAGCCTTTTGTTCCCTCTGTCTCTCTCTCTCTCTGGAGTCGAATGTCGAGGTTGAGAGCAGACATTCGAGAATTCTGACCCAAAAGTGTGGTTCTTCGTTTTTTTTCGCTATCTCTACAGTCCTTGGGAAAAATAAATTCAAATTCGGTTGAGTTCTGATGGTTTTGAAGTTTTCTGCTAAAAAAACAAAAAAAAAGTTTTTGTTTTTCCACTGTATATAGTGTACTTTCGATTTGAAGGACTACGATTTTTGATTTGCAAAATTGGCTAATGTTTTAATCGATAAGTTGCGGATTTACTGATTTAGCCATTGTTGATGCCTAAAACCTCTTATAAAAGAACTTATTATTCTTAGTGGCACAAAAAATGCTAAATATTTTTAGATTCTGGAAAACTTTTAATCTTTATGAAGTTTATTTATTCGTGGTAAAATAAAATTCATATGCAATTATATTTTTTTTTTTCAAAAATAAGTTCCTATTATTACGAATCAATAATTTTGTCGATAAAATAAGCCTAAAGTGCTAGCCTAATGAACCTACATTTAGATTGTAAACCTAAACTGTTATACATACAGATTATAAGACTCAATATCTGACACATAAATCAGTAGTAATGCAAGTAATTGTCGTGAATAAAGACTGGAATTCAAATCTGTAGCTGCATGAATTGCAATTATTGTTTTCAGAAACTAGCAAACTCATTTGCTGTTATAAAACACTATGTAACTGCCTCGTATTATCAGCCCTGCCGGTTGGTAGGAGCCCCGATTTTCTGTCATATAATCCACATATCCGCATTCAGCAGCATAAATCTCTTATCACTCTTGCGGCCTGATAACCAATTGACTAGCTCTCTGGCCTTTAGAACCACATGCTTCAGGTTCGAATCCTGGTAATGGCATGGATGTTTCTTAGTGATTCGTACTCCACGTTAAGCTGCAGGTTCCGGTCTAATTAGCCTCCACAAAACAAATCGTATCACTCTTTAATCTTTATCAACCAGTGTATTGTTTGGAAATACAACAGTTTAGCATATGGTTGTTAATCTAATATCAAATGGGTTTTTTTTTTCAAAAAATTGATGAATAAACCCATGAAACAAAAACGTAATATTCATAAATCGAAAGATTAAGAATGTTAAGTCATTTTTTGTCTTTTATGACTCCTATTTAATTTTTTTAAATGAATAATTGATTAGTAACCAGTATTTTTTCAAACGTTTAAGCAGTTTAAGTAAATCAGAATATATCACGCCAAAATAAAATAATCACGCCAAAATAAATAAATAAATTTCTAAATAGGCTTTTTGTTGATTCTGATTTTCATCACAGGAAAAAAAATTCCAATTGAGTTTTTCCAGATAGAAAATTATGTCAAGCAAAATATGAGGTGATGAGTTGCGTTGAATAGTTATCCAGGAACTTTGCAAATAGTGCCAAAATAGATTTATTAACCATGTCACGTTCAATTTGATGCAGATACATCGAGGTTATTTGTTTAGAACAAGTGGCTCTGAAACTTGTTGGAAAGACTGCATTTAGACAGTGGGCGTAAACTTAAGTTGTGACGCCCACTCATGTAAGTTCAAGATGATTGAAAAAAATGTGACAAAAGGATTAAAAAGATTATCAATTCAAAGTAATTTTTAGCTATGTGTAACTTATCAATATGATTACTTAAGTTACTATAACGTTGCCAAATATTAATGTTATTTTAAAATAAATTGAAAAAATGTAATATAAATTTGAAAAATGAATAAAAATTCTAGAAATATTTAGAAATAAATAACTAAATACTTAGAAAAAGCTCGAAACTTGGTTATAACAATAAATATTCGATGTTTACATTTTTAATAATAACTTCTAAAATATTATCCAGTAGTATAATGGAAATTTAAACTGGTCATTTAGATTTCTAGTAGTTTAACATATATAAGTTTGTCATTGATTTATGCTGTAATATTGTTGGACAAATTTAACTAGCTAAGAAAAGTATTTTCATTAGGTTTGTTTGGGTGTGTTGTCTTTAAGTCATTTTTGTACACACTTTAGGTTGATTAGGCCGGTATCTACAGTTTAACGTGTACTCCGAACTGCTGGCAAACATCTATGCCAAACTGAAACCTGTGGTACCAGAGGCCAGAGCGCCAACCAATTCGCCATCAGGCTGCTAATTTTCATTAGGAGAACAGGTTTAAATCGACTCTAATTCAATTTCAAGAAGATTGAATTAATATTATTTAAAAGCATATTATTTAGGAGAAAAAATAAGTCTAATTATTTTCAATTGTAGCAATAAATTTCAACAACTAAACTGGGGATTTTAAAAATATATTTTGCACATATGCTTGATTACATACAAACCGAACTTTCAGGGGTGACCGCTCCATTTGCATATCATATGGACGAAAAATCAGAAAACTTATATTAGGCAGTCTGGATTTTGATGGCAGATGCTTATGTTGCCAAAACTTTCTGTGTTTTTCTCGTTTCTGAAGTCAAAGATTGCAACGAACACGAATTGAACTTAAGCTCTTCTGAAAGTTGGTTGTGCACTGTACCTCGCAGTCACGAGTCGGGCACAGTAGCACATTTAGCAATTATCAGAGAAAATTAAAAATGCTCCAGTCAAGCAATCCAATCACTAATGTTAAATTACTGTGTCATAAAACGCCCAATGAAACTATTCGTTTTCAAAGTATTTAGTGTAACTAACGCCAAAATATGAATTGAACTCAATTCAAACTAGCTAAGCCTATCCGTTGTGCAATAAGTGGGTTTAAACTTCTTTGATTTTGCTCATTAAACTTTTATGCCGATAGTTTATTCTAAATCATTATATATAGAGATAGAGCCTGTAAACAAGTAAAAGTTTTCTTAAGTATGAAAACATTATTTAAAAAATGAATTGCACACTTATTCTTCGTCTATTTGTGTTCTCCAGAATTTAACTACAAATTACCCTCTTTCCTAATATTATCTTTTCTATTGCAAAAAAGTAACTACTTTAAAAGGCAACGCGCACAGTCTAGAGAACAATGGGAAATAATGCTTGTAAACTGATGTCACAATTTCTAGGTTATATCTTTTTCAGTGACCAATTCACTTTTCTTACACGTTAAGCAACAGTGTCATTTTCATACAAACAACTTCTTTAGCGATGTATCACGACTTTTCCAAGAAGTTGTAACTTTTAAAGAGTAGGTAAAAAAATTTATGTATTGAGCATTAAAAAAAAAATCGCACTTGGCAAATGAATTGACCTTGCTACTTGCATTCAGAAGAACAGGCAATGCGTTTAAAGTGACATTTTTTTTCCTAAAACATTGTGGCTAACAGCAAATTTGATGAATGACTCTAATTTGTTGAAGTTAACTTCGTGCAAGCAGCTTTGAAAGCATATGTATAAAAAATACATGACCTACTTTATACCAGAGTAAGTAAAAAGAATTTCATCGTTAGAATTATTATATTAATCTGTCACGTAAATTCTATGAATTAAAATTTATTAGATAATTATCTCGTATTTTCAAAAACTATATAATATTTTGAAAAAATTGATTCAAAATTGATTTTTAGCGATTTCTTTTTTATTTTAAAAGAAATAAATTCTTAGAAATTTTAATTTAAAAAGACGTCTAGTAAGCAATTTTGAAAAACATATGTATAAAAAATACATGACCTACTTAATGCCGAAACAAGTAAAAACAATTTTACCGTTAGAATGATTAGAGAGTTTTTGCATACCGTCCTTTAAAAATACGGTATACAGACGGTACTCTATTATATCAGTACTGTCACGTAAATTCTGTGAATTAAACTTTATAACATAATTATCTTGTATTTTCATGAATTATATCATATTTTGAATACATAGATTCAAGATTGTTTTTCAATGAGTTTTTTTTTATTTGTAAAAGAAAAAAAAATCATAGAAATTTTAATTTAAAAAGACTTTTAGTAATTTAAATATTTTTCTTTTTCATCAATACTGCCATTTTTTTTTTAACTTTTCGTCGTTTTTTTTTATCATTAATTATACTTTTTTTGCATATATTTTAAATTTTATTTAATGTTAAAAATCCCGGTCTAATTAGCCCATAGTTTGAACAAAATGACCGTACAGCGACATATCAGTTCTCTAAATAATTTATATTACGAAATAAATAAGCCTATATTCAATAATAAGCCCATGTATTCATTAATAAGCCTATGTAGTCATTAAATAAATTTAATAAATAAGCTTTTGTATTCATTAGTAAGTCTATGTATTAATTAAATTCAATTCCTATATATTCATTAAAGATTGTAATCATTTCAATAAATCGAAAAAAAATTAAAAATTTTAAATATTTCTTAATCTTCTTCTATGTAGTCATTAGATAAATTCAATAAATAAGCCTATGTATTCATTAAATTCAATAAATAACTCATGTATCCATTAAATCAATAAATGGGCCTATGTATTCATTAATAAGTCTACGTATTTATTAAATTCAATAAATAAGCCTATGTATTCATTAAATTCAATAAATAGCCTATGTATCCATTAAATCAATAAATGGATCTATGTATCCATTAAATCAATTAAATAGGCCTATGTATTCATTAAAAATTACAATCATTTCAGTAAATCGAAAAAATTTCATAAAATAATTACTAATTTATATATTTCCTAAAACAATTAAAATTTTAAACGTTTCATGAAACCATTAAAATTTTAAACATCTAAACTCTTTACATAAATCCGAGAATCGTAGTTTTTTCCACAATTCAAAAGTAAATCCATCTGCTGATACATTTTGCCGCAAATCCGGAAACGCACTATTCGATCCCCAAACGACTGGGTAGTTTTTCGCTAGAAATCACAAAGAGGTCTCCGAACCTCAAGAGAAAACAGTATGTAAACAAAAACCCTTTATTCAGATTCTACTTTTTTCATCCCTGTCTACCTTTTTGCTCGCCACGTCAATTTCAATCTTTTGTTGTGCTCCGAGATCGAGTTTCCATCTTCGCTTTTTTTTTTTTTTTTTTTTTTTTTTTTTTTTTTTTTGCCTCCCAACACTTAACAAGCGATAGACCTCGGAAGCGAAGACTTTCTTTTTTTCTTCTTTTTTTTCATACAGGGGATCTTTTTTTATATATAATTTTTATTTTATTTTCTATTTTCTGCCAGGTGGATCGCGATTCTGAATGAAACCGGTTCCATATGATTTTTTTCATTTCGGCATCATTATTTTTTTTTATCTTATATAGAAGGAATTGAGTCTTTAATAAGATGGTGTAAGGGGTGCCTTTTCGGAATTTTTTTTTTTTTTTTTTTAGTGTGCTTGTTAATGTTTTTGTTATGAATGATTTTTTTTTCTATCTAGCTAAAACATGTAACTAGTATCGAAATTTTAAGGAAATGCGTCGATTTATGGTGACTGTTTCTCCTAGTTTATATTTACTAACAATTCGCTTTGAGATTTATATTTTTGGATCGGTAGAAGTTGCTTTACCATAACGAATGTGTTTATAACTAATGTCACACATTATAACTAATTTGTAACAAATTTCTTTTTTAAAAAAATGTGTTTTTTAAAAAGGCGTTTGAAGCCGGAAGTGAATCGATGAATATTATATTCGCTTTTCGAACTCCCAATGAACTCGTTCTTAGACCCGACGAGCGAAACTGATTCGAATGTCTATGCTGGGAAAGGCCCGACAAATCTACTACTAGTAGAAATGTTCTCTGTTGGGCTACAGATAATGGGAGAAAAATATAGTAAATCCATATATTACTTTCCAGTGTTGTTCGTTTTAAATTAAGTTGGTGAATGTAACGTAGCAAATGTCTCGGGATATACCTTGAATAATGCCGAATCGTCCATAAGTTGAGGTCCTTTTCTTCTTTTTCTTCATTAGTCAACAGCCCCTCAGTGGGCCAAGACCGTCTACCTACTGGCAGATTTCGAAACAGGGGATATTTTTTTTTTACTTGGCAGGGTTGTCAGACCTACGTCCAACAATCATATTATATAAGAACTTTGAAATCAATCATATATAACAATCATATTTAAAGTGGCTTATGAACCACTACAAATATGCATGGCACTACAAGAACTCGAACCCCGAAACTTGTGGCACCGAGCGCCAGAGCACTAGTCATTCGGCCATCAAACCTTGGGATTATTTTCTACTGATTTTAAAGTCTGTATCAAATATCCAATATCCAATCCAGTATAATCTCTGATCGAGTGCATTAGTAACATTTGCAACTATTAAGAACAACATAAGTATAACTAGTTGAAAGTTTGACCGGAAAACGAGATAGTTAAGTCAAGTGACTATTTTTAATGTAATGACCTTTAAAATCATTAAGACATATCCTAAAAATTTTAATTCACTAACCTTGTCTATATTTATATTTAATTTAAATTATAATGCAAACATAAATCTAATAAAAATAAAATAATTCTACTGTTACTGAAAACAGATTTATAATTAAAAATCTTTTAATGTTGGAATGTTCTTTTTTATATATATTCATCGCTGTAGTCTTACATTTTTTTTGTTTATTTAAAATTTTAATTCTTAGAATGATGAAAGTAGATTTACTGATGACAATTAAATAAAGTGAAAAAGAACATATTAATTATAATTTTATATTATCGTTATAGAATTTTCTTTAAGAATATTTCCATTAAAGAAATACAAGTCATACTGTTTGACTATTTTATTAGAAAATTCATAATTGCATTTTTTTTAACATTAAAATAATATATAGAGTAAAAGTTTAAAAAAATGCAGTAGTAGTATAAATGCAGAAACATAAGTGCATTATTAGTAAAACAGGCAGTAAGTGACTGTATATTTGATGTCAATAACTGTCGTTAAATATAAGTAACGGTTAATTCACTTATATTTCTTAAAACTGATTCATTTTCTTCTGCACTCTTATTTACATAAAAACATGAATAAGCAAATTTAAAATTAATTTTGGAATGAAATAAAATTAATACGAAAATCAGTAGCATTTTCCAAGAAGAAAAAGAAAATCCTGAAAAGTAAGATTTTACATTAAGCCACTAATGTCGAGAAAAAACATATCTTAAGAATAAGGCACCAAAACACCGAACCACTGCAAAGCTATAAAGTAAAATCTTTTCATAGAATACTTTGTTTCAAATTATATAGTTATGGATGTAACAAAAAATTATAAATTCTTGGATAAACGAATTCTGCTTAGTATGTATGCAGTTAATATGTGCTGCTTATGATTGCGCTTAATGCATGTTGCTTATGTTTAAACTACTGTCTTGTTTGCTATATTTGGTGAATTTTAAATTCAGACGTTAATAATCAAGAAAAAAAATCAATCTTAATCAATAAAAATCAATCTAATCAATCTTAATAAAAAAATAAATCTAATCAATCTTTTAAAGAAAGGAAAAGTTACCCGGAAGTCATTGTATATGCATCGCTATTTTAGTATTAATGCTAAACTGGAGAGTTTTTTTTAATATTTTTCTTTAACTGATATCATTTGGAAGTAATATGAAAGACATGACCACCTTTTCCATAATAAACCCGAAAAAAAATAACAGAATACTATTAGTACATAAAATGAAGGTGCGAAGTAAATAAGTAGTCATTGAAAAAAAATCTGATGTTTTAATGTGTGTTTCTTTCTCAAATGAAAACAAAGTGCATTTTGAAATGTGGATGGTTCAAGATTTTGTTATTGTTAAATTTTGTGATTTAAAATGGTATTTGATTTATCCTGAATTACTATCTACATCTGTTAGGTTATTGAATATCACTCATTCTAGAAGAAAATTTGTGTCAAGTAGATTAATTTCCCTCAAACTCAAGAAGATGTTGGGATTTTGCGAGTAAACTAGAGTTCTAGTAATAACCACTATTATATCAAAATATTATCAAAGAAAGCGAATTTTTTAAATGCGAAGCAACTATTATAGGATTTGAAATTATTTCATCGCTGTTAATGATCCCAAATATTAAATATTAGTTATAATACATTTTATACATTCATAAAAAAAGATTACAGGATATTTATAGACGATTAATGCTATTTATTTACCATAATTAGTAAATTTAATCAAAAATTAAATAGCAATTTTTCTAATTCAAGCTCACGGACTTCCTCGTTTAAGTGTACGTACCACTGGTTATGAACCTATGTTGTAATTGAATACACTCTACCCTATTTCCTTTTTGTTATGTCTACGTATAGTAAGTGATGAAAACATTGCTTATTTTTCATTATGAACTTTGATTCTTGATAAAAATGCGCTGAATATACATAATTGATAGCAATGAATTAATATTTACAGTATGAATTTAAAAAAAAGCTTAAAAATATACGTACAAGCAACTTATTGAACAAAATTGCACAGCTTGAATTCTAATTAGCAATATGGTAGAAAATGGAGTATAACGAATCTTTGATACGATCTCTCTGAAAATTTATGTTGAACCTCACTAATCATTGAAGTTATTTGAATCATTCGTCTCTAAATATTCAGAATACAAACAAAAAATATTGCTATTTTATATAAAAGCTGAAATAATAAAGAAGTGGCAAATTAAATTAATCGCAATTTAAATTAATTGGCAATTAAAATTAATTGTGAAAAAGTAATTTACCGTTCCCAATATAAATATCAATTTTAAAGCCGTATTCTACGTTAAAAAAAATGTTTGAATCAAAAATATAAACCTTCATAGAATAAGTATTTCGCATAAAGATATTTATATTAAGAATAGTTTCCTGAGACAAATTAAGAAAGAAAATGCTAATTATTTTATGTACTTTTAATTATTTAAGTATTTTTTTTTTTAAATTTAAGCAAAATAAGGCTTTTATTAAAAAATAATGCGGTAACGCTTTAATAAATAATGTCTTTTTCTTTTAAAATAGCTGCTACCAATTAGTAGCGATAGTAAGAGAGTAAAGGTATGAGTCATTTCAAATTTAATAACAGAAATACACAATTAGCAAAAGAAAGAAATAAAACATTTTTTGCTTTGATTATTTGGGTTTCAAAATCAAAAGAAAGAAATCCGATTGTAGAAATTAATTATCATTTCAACTTCTTGTATGTTAATCATGTTTTATGTTTTTGAAATAGAAAACACATGCGTTATTGGTTACATCAATATTAGTGTTGAAATTCTGATCTCAAATTATCTTTTCTCTCAATCGTTTTTATCTTAAAGATCTCAGAAAATAAAAAAATCTTATAATTTAGCAATCTTAAATAAAATAGTCAATATAAAGTAAGTGAGCACTGTTTCAATAGCAATAAATAATTGTTTTAAAGCAAAAACAAAATGTATTGTTCAGTTATGTTTTGCTCTAATTTAACTTTTGATGTATTTTTCTTCGCTCACTCGCATTTTAAAACCTAACTTCAACAAATATTCCAACGAAAAATTTCCGAGAATGCATTATTCATCTACACATATCCCATTTCCTACGTTTTCTAATAACTAAAAACCGCACTGGCACAGCCGAAGCTGAAATTGGGTTGTCGCATGCGAATTTGACGTAGTAAAAAAAAAATCTGCCTCGCGTAGTTTACGATTTTACTTCGATTTGATCAGAATAAAGATTTCGAAGAACAGACACACACACACATACCGCCGGAAAACCTTTTACTTTAATCACGCAATTCCCAAATCCCAATCTCCAGAATAAAGGAAAACAGGAACGTCCAATCAGATAGACCGTCTCAGAGCCATTCTTTTGTTACGTGACCTGTGATAGGCCCACGATCGTGCTGCAGATGTGTCGAGCGAATCAAAGACGCTGCTTAGCGCACTGATATAAACGGTTCATTGCATTATCGATTTGGTTGTTCAGGTAAACCATTGAACACTCTTATTCGTGTTTATCATATTAAAATCGGCGCATGCGTGCACTGGGCACGTCTGGACTGTCGTAACTATGGTGAGGAGGTTGGTAATCCAGATATCGATTTTTCGGTGCATCGATCGATGAGAAGGTTTCAACAGAGGAATTCCTATAGCTTTTTTTGCAGATCTGTTTTATTTCGTTTTCGTGTTGGGCATTCAGGTGATTCAGAGCTATTATTGTACTTTATTTTGTCAGGAAAAACAAAAACAGAACAGTCTGGATTAAACAATCGATTTTTGAATGCTTAGAAGCATCATAGGGGTTTTTAGGTAAAAGCAAAATTTAAAATAGGATTAAAATATTTAATTTTTGCTTCTTAATGTTAGTAGGAGAAAAAGCTTTTCTTGTAATTTCTCACTTGTCAGTTGCCTGTAGATTTATAAAAACAGTTTATATTTCTTGCTGACTTGGCAAGATATTCAATATTGTACGACACTGAAAATGCATAAATCTTTGACTCAACAAATATATATATATATAATTTTCACTAAACTAATAAACGCATTAAATGTTTATACTTGAATACTTATATATTTAGAATATTTAACCCCAATAATTAAATAATTTAATGACATTTATAATTTGTAGATATTAATTTCTAACAATTAAAATAATGATTTATTTATGCTTTGATGTAATAACAGAACTTTACAGGTTTTTGAATTAAACTGCAGTACTCTATATATTACTATATGTACTTGAAGTTGTGCAACATGACAATTACGAATTAGTTGTGTAAAATGCTATATACTAAGTGTTTTTTACAACCACTCCATAAATTCTCCATATATGATAGATTCTTCATAGAGTCTCTATTGATTCTCCCATAGAAAACTCCATAGACTCCATAGTTTATTTTATTATTTTTTTCAATAATATATGTATTATATGAAAAGCATTATTCATATTAATTTATTATTTTTAACAGTAAATATTTAATTATTATCATTTTACGTAGTTAAAATCAAATTCATACTTACTACAACATATTAATTCAAGCAAACATTTATCTTGTGATATTTTCACTCCTAGTCCGTACTTGATTTCAGCAGTACATTATTATAAAAATAAAACGCATTTAATTATTGTTGATCTAAATCTCTACTTACTACCTTTATTAATATAAATTAATTAATAAAATATTATAAAACTGACTGTTTTAAGCAATATAGTTAGTAAAATGAGTAGTTGGTTTAGCAATATCGATATATTTTTCCACAGAAGAATCTCTACACTTACAAATGAATTTTTGACTTTGTAACTTAAGAAACCCCTCTAGATGGGCATCAATCCACTTTAAACCGTAGGTCCCTGCCTAATATGACTGCAGAGCTTTGGACACAGGGCTGGCATACCTATCCTGTAAAAAGAAAACATCTTCTGTTTCGGAATTTGCAAGTAGGCAAACGGCCATGGTCCAACATAGAGTTAGTTAGAAGGGAATCAATTCAATTTTAATTGTAAAGCAATGAGCTTGACTATTCTTGCACAAACTTTACGCAAACAGTTGTTCTACACATCATTTGATGAGTTTTTCATGTATTGATTATTTTCAGGAATATTTGATGAGTATTTTGATGAGTATTTTGATAAGTATTTTCATTTTATTTTCATTTAGATTGACTAGAAGCTATAGTTTAACGGATGTCCATTTGGGTAGGGAAGAGGAAGATTGGTTTGTCGCTCTACGGTCATCTTGTGCATACGAGGGCTAGGGCCAAACAGACATTGACCTACAGTTTAAAATGGATTCCTAACTACTAACAAACATCCATCCACCGCCAAGTATGGAAACTGAAGCCTGTGATACCAAAGGACAGAGCGCTAGCAATTGGCCATCAAGGAAGAGGAAGAAGATACTGTGATTTTTATTTACTTTGTATTTGAACACAGCGAAATTAGATGAAAATTCGCTTAAATATATTTACATTATTGAGTATGCCTCATTAAAACAATAATTGTTGGGAAGTTAGTCTAATTACAATATTCATTATGATATCCATTAAGATTCTGAAGTAACTAATTAAACATATAATACAATCATTAACTCAGTGGATATAAAACTATGTATTGAACTTATCACATAAATCATACCTAAACCACGATCTGCGAATCATTGAGACCACATCGAATCAAGTCCATTGATCCAAGAATAATTTACATTTACTCTAAAAATTGCCTTTCCTCGTGAGGTTTTAAAAGATCAATAGCGATTATTAAACCGAAGAGTTTTGGTATACATCTCTGTTTCTCAAACAAATTAATGTTGAAAAATGGTCGGAGTTGAGTCCAGAAAAAGTCCTCGGGGCAGACTTATCGAGGGTCAGGTCAAGAACCCTCCTTGCAGATAATTTGACCAACAAAACTCCGGATGGATCTGATCGGAAACCTTTAAGGGATATTATTTTCCATGCTTTCAAATGAGATGGTTCGAAATTTCTTTTTAAAATCGTGCAATTTGTCACGACGCGGGCATATATTTTTTTTATCGGCTACTGGTCATAACAATAGCCGAAATAAATGAACTGGAATTCCAAAATGCAAAATGAACACAGCCAGGGAAAAGTTGATTAATGTAATCTATCATTAATGTTCAGGTCTTTTGTGCTTGATATTCATAGACGATTTAAGCGATTATAATTTTTATGGTTGGATCTGGAACCGGTTCCAGTTGGGCAACAATAGGTTTATCTTTTCTTTTTTTTTTTTTAAATCTGCTTTTTCGATAAGAAATCTCTCCCTTTTTAGAAAACGATAATTACTGATGATGTTGGAAAATTTTTATATTTATATATCGCACAAGACGAGGAAAAACTAATCTTTTTTTTTATCCTTATCTTCAAGATCGTTTCTTCACCAACAACGTTCGTATACCATTTTTATGTTCTTGGTTAGTTTTGATGGTATGATCCTAGCTATACGAGTTTTAATACATCCATTTTATCTTAAATATATGATCAAAATCAATAAATCTCCTTTTTAAAGTACTCAATCATAATCTCTTTTTCTCTCTAACTATATCATTTTCTGTTATATGATGTATGATTTGTATGATCAATATTTATCAAAGGCAGCAATATTTTTCTAAACAACTATAACAGGTTTTAAATTATGCTCTTTTGAACATTAATTTGGTTTCAATATAGATTCTAAAGTGATAGATCACTCAATGTTTTTGAATTTAACTTTTGTGTCTGATTTAATAATTTATTTATAAGAAATATACATAAAAATAATTGCAATTGAACATCCAAAATATAATTTAGATTACAATCTATACATAGATCATTGTTTATTGACAAAGAACTTCAGAATTATTTCTACTTAAAAATATTTGCAAAATGGATGAAAAACAATGTCACCTATAAACAATGAAATGTTTTACAAAATCAAAACATGCTCTATAAAATATCCGATAAACGAAAGAAAATATATTGCTACAATCCAGATAAAAGTTAGCAAAAAATACATGAATAATAAAAGTTGAACTACATGCATTCAGTAAATTCAATACATAATTTTGTACTTCGACTTTTAATTAGTAAAACTTGTTTGTTGCCAAAATATACTTGCTTAGATTAATTTCCTAATTATTAACACAAATATGATTAATATAATTTATATTATTCAAAACTTATTAAATATTCTATTTGTTTGTGAAATTAGTAAGGTGGAATAAAAAAAATAATTTTAAATAATTCCTTTAATCACAAAAATTTAAACGTAATTTTAAAAAATCATTTAAAGAGTAATTTTTATGTTTAAAAGGTAAAGCATCTTAAAATATGTTATATAATGTATAAGTCATAAAAACCTTCTTTAAAAAATGGCTTGGAAAAAAGTTGGTTTTGACAAATCCTCAGTGTCCTGCAGTGCGGGAAGGGCATCCCAACCGCATTTACAGTGCTATGAGACAGGGACCTACGGCTTAAAGTGGATTCCGAACCACTACAAGCATCCATGGCACCGTCGGGACTCAAACCCGAAACTTGTGGCACCGAGCGCCAGATACTCGGTTATTCAGGCACCAAAATTGGCTTTAAATATATGTATAAACTTGATTTTTCCATTGGTAGCTTGCGCAGGTAGCATGCAGAAGTACTTAGATTCGAATCTGCTGGCAGCAACGCTTATAAAACGTGTTGTATCGTTAATCAAACCAAGAAATGAAAATATCTGTGTTTCCTCCCATACGACAATCAAATGCTGGATAGTTACCCGTAAAAGTCTTTCGGTTATAGCGATATCTTCCTTTCATCTCACGTTGATTGAATGTTTGTGGCATTCATAAGTGAAATATCAGGTTCACCGATGTTTAAAAAAAAACATATTTTAAATTCATGAAATGCATTAGCATAATGAGAACGTGGTTCATGTTTGCAAATTGCTGTATAAGCATAAATGTGAATTATAAATCTTTTAATTGGCTTAAAACTTTTAAATTGGTTTGGAATAAAAGTTGGCTTTAAATATATGTATAAACTTGATTCCTGCTTCAATAGTAACGTGCAAAAGTAGCATGCGGAAGGGCTTAGATACGAATCAGCCAACATTAATGCTTACCAAACATCTGACATCTATAATCCATTCACAAGTTGGAATTTTCTGTCTTTTCTCCCATACGACACGGAAATGCTGGATAATTACTCTAAAATCCTCCGGTTAAAGCCATATCTTTCCTTCATCTCACGCTTGTGGCATACATAAGTGAAACATGTGGTATAACGACGTCTTAAAAGAAAGACATATCGTAAATTTATGAAATGGATTAGCAGAATGAGAGCATGGTTCATGATTACAATTGCTGATTAAGCATAAAAACTGTGAAATAGAGATTTAATCAAAGCGTTTAAAAATCGATCACTAGCACAATATTCTTAATTTCACTAGCAATAATTCCAACATGCCGAATGAAATAACTCGACATTCCAATTAATTTAATATCATTTGTCAAATCAATCCAATTTTATCGCTAATTGAACATTATTTAATCGCAACTGCAACTTCCTTCATGCAATAAAGAATCACATCTGCGAATGTTTGGATTTTTTTTTTTGTAAGAAGTAGTTTGCTTCATAATGCATTAAACAACAATTTTTCACCTGAATGCCTCTGAGCAAAGGAAATCCAGCAATCACAGATTATTTTCCTGCAATCACATCGGAGATTATTATTTTTTCGTCATTATCGTTGCCGATCCATCATTGGCGGGAGCAATTAATCAAATCACTCCACCAAATGTCGTGTTAGAGATTGAAAGGTGCTGCATTCTCAACCTGTAATCTCCTCTTAATCTCTTTCCATTCATAATCTTGTTTGCGAGCTAAACAACCGACAAAACCGCTGTGACTCGAAATTGGTAATTGGATTGGCTTCAACTGACCACGGGGTGGCATTTTCAGATGTTTTTTGAAGAAAGTATGTGGTTGATTAGGACAAAACAAAAAACACATTCGAAAATAAGTGATGTGAAAGAAGTTGATCAAATTCTTTCTTTTCATAGTTGATTCTATGTATAAAAATAATTTGTGAAGGGACAACAATAATTTGTTTTATTTCTGGTGGAACTGAATATTATAGAATAAAAAAAATAATAAATTTTCGACTCATTCTTTTATTGAAAATGTATGTATACAAATCACTGAAATATATTTACAAAACCCAATTGTAAAATACACATTTTTAAGCCCAAAATAATAATTTTGGTTCTAAAATAATATTATCAGGAATGTGTTTACTGAAATTTAATTGTATTTGTTATGTCTTAAATTTGTTTTTCCTTTGCATGGCGTATTTTTTCAAAAAGCGCTAAACATTTTTTTTCATAATGTGTTTCACTAAAATCTTATATTAAGAAGCGTGTTTGCATATGGAGGGGTTTGGAGGGAATGGGAGAAACATAAATATTAGAAAATAAAATAGAATCAATGGTAAATTCTTTAAAAAAATGTTTTAGGTACAATCAGATGACAGGTCACGAATTGAAATTTTTTGTATAATTGCAGTTCCATCCCATATTTAGTATATTTAGCCAGTCAATCACTATTTATATATGGCTTTATTTAGTACAATATATTTAAATTTGTACAATATATTTACAATTGTATTTCAATATGAATTATACACAATACATTTCAATACACAACGTCCATTTATTATATAATAATTATATCTATTTATAATAAATAATATTTATAATATTATTATTATGTATCATTTATTAAAAATAAATGTAATATATCAATTATTTAATACATAGCATCAAATGTATGTAATATCAATATATTGCAATCAATTCAATATATATATATATATATATATATATATTACGCCAATTAAAGAGTTGCAAACAAAATACTATGGAATATATGAAAATGGAAATAGAGAAATATAGAAGTTCTTTCCCTACGTAATGAAAATGCAAGATTCTTTCAATTCACATTAATTTTGAACTATGTGTTTCACAAAGATTTATTTTATATATGTGATTTATGTAAATGCTTTAATTAAAAAAATTTAAAACGACATTTCCTTATTAATTTATTTTTCTCCTATGTTTTTTAAATTATCACCCAGTAAATTTTATTTTAATTATACTATTTGAATAAGAAATATGTTTCTTTTTCAAAATTTCTACGTAAATATATATATATATATATTCAAATTAGAACATGTTGCTTAGTGATTATAAAAAATTTAAATCAGTCAAAAAAATTTTATGTGCATTATA
Organism: Caerostris darwini; assembly: GCA_021605075.1. Lineage (NCBI taxonomy): Eukaryota > Metazoa > Arthropoda > Arachnida > Araneae > Araneidae > Caerostris > Caerostris darwini. Next base: position 510,369 of record BPLQ01014549.1, read on the forward strand.
TGACTATAAATAATTTTAACATTCCTTTTTTTTTTATCTATTAAAAATGCTAAGTAAGCAAAAATTTTTAGCCTTACAATTTTTCCTCGCTACTGAGCAAATTCGCCAAAGAGTTTAAAAACTTGTGAAAAAAAATGATTAAAAAAATAAAACGATGTGTTTCAAAAACAAAATATACTCTATCGTTTAAATGGTTTTGTTGCATCAAGAGCAAAACAACAGTCCCTATAAAATGCCTGAAAAGTCTTCAATATTCGAGCTAAATATAGATTTTTAATGGATTTTAACTATCTGGCCAAGGCTGATTTGCACTTCGAGTACACTATAAATAGTCTTACCTATAGAAGTTCTGGTTTTTCTTTCTCCATGACGAAAACGATGTGTAATTTTAAAATGTAATGTGTAAACATTCTCTGCCAACAAGATTTTTTCTGCATGAATTCTTCCCTATTCAGAATTTATTGACTTAAATGAATTTATGTAGAGTATTATCAGTCATTAATATGAAAAACATTTTGTTAATATAACTAATATTCGTTTTTCGATTTCTTTATGTAAGAATTGTAAAATTTTCATTTGAATGTGTTAACTTTCTTGTCTTAACATAATCAAGTTTAAGGAAGATCTATTGTTTAAGACTGGAGAATCTTACTGTTATATTATTCTGAAATGAGTTAACTCGATTCGAATCTCTACAAAAGAATCGAAAATGTCGTAGTGCAAGCTAAAAGCACTTCAAATCTTTAAGTTGTAAAACTTCTACCATGTTTAAAAGGATGGATAAAGAATATTCACAAATGTTACCTTTTCTATTTATAATACAGAAAGATAGATTTTAATCAGTTTATAATTGCCCAGTTGTAAATTCAATCTCTTCAATTCAATTCTTTCAACGCAATTGCATCATCTGACATAAATACATGCTTCAGAAAAACATCAATTTTAATTCTTGCTACATTATTTGATAAAAAAAAATTGCTATTTTCAAATATTTAGTTAAAAAACATAACATTGCAAAATCTATAGAAATTAGAAACATGGATGCCCAGTTTTGTTCCAAAAGTGATTATTGAAGTGCTATAAGAGTAAGAACTCATAAGTGAATATGATTTGTATTTTTATTTTAAAATTTAAATTTAAAAAAACATTCACAAGCTACTTAAAAATTTAATACCTTCCATCGGAAGTATTGAAATTCCTGTATCTACGACAAAAAAAAAATCAGTTTTTACAATATACATGAATGTTTGCAATTTCTGCTGATTGGTTTGGTTTGTCGCTCTACACATACTTTAGGCTAATTAAAACAGAACCTACAATTAATGTTGATTCCGAACCACCATCCATACCATCAACAGGAGCAATTTCTATTGAATATTGGTGATTATGTTTATATTCCACTAATTTATATTAATTATTCCAGTAAATAAACTGACAAAAGAATACTTAAGAATAATATTGCAAAAAAGTAAGTCTTAATCAGTAAGAAATAGTTTTTAATATTAAAAATAATGACTTAAACAATTTCCTGAAAACTTTTCTGCATAGATATTATTATTATTTGGCATTTCAAATGATGTAAAAAAATATTTATTTTTAAAGACAAAAGTGAAATGGAATTCGCGAAAAGCTGATCATAAAAAAAAATTCTTTTACCTTATTGATTGTAATGGAGAAATTCAAGAAAGTAAATCAATTCTGAGATAATAAACCTTACATTTAAGAACAACATAATTAAAGAAAGACAAATCACAAATTACATCTAAAAAGATTCTTGACAAAATATCTTAAGCCCTCGAGGTCTAACTTAATGGAATTTTCAAACTACTACATCTAAACCTCAATCAACTATCATTACACACAAACGTTGACAAGGCTTTATATCATCACGCTTTTTGTCTCAAAACAAAACAAACCCGTCTTTTTAATAATACATCTTCTTATTTATTTGATTTGAACTTTTTTTTTTTACACATAGGTTCTGGTTATTATTTTTTTTTTATCAAATTCAAATAATTTAACCATTTCTAAATTGTCCAATATTTGAAAAAGATTTTCCAAGACACATAAATGACACTAATTTGAGTCTAAGATGTAATTTGTTCATGTGATTACTTGTTGTAGAGCAAAACTAAACTAGTTTATAAATCATTCTACCTAAAAAAAAATCTAGCTTTATTTCAAAAGAAATATAATAAATCTATATCCTTATCAGCCAATCTGTTATAATCAGCGAAAAGTTATGATTTCTTAAAGCGCTATGTTATTAGTCACATATAGTCATAAATTTTTCTTTTAACAAACCATACTTTTTATTTTGATTTGAATCTCGCTACTAGGAATTTGTTCATTTTCACAATTATCATCAAATAATTTAAGCAGAAAAGAAGTTTATTTTTTTTAAATTATTGTATAGATGATCTTTATCCATTTTTTATCACAGATATTTCGGCATACATATATAGATGATGCAAAGTTGAGTAGTCAATTCATACATCTTTTATTTTTATCTAAAAATATAATTGCTCTGATTGAAGTAATTTTAAGCATTGTCTCATCAAAAAAGTGTCAAAATCAACCAAATGCAATACAATTTTTAAAAGAATTTTGTCGTTACTTTCTTGACTTAAAATATCGTGATTTTAACAAATCATACATTTATTTTTTAATCTTATACCTTTCGTCTGGGTACTTGTCTATTTTTACCGTAAACACCAAATAATTTATGTATGTAAATAATTAATAAATTATCCAAGCAAATTTTCATGTCCTGCCAAAACTTTTCACACATAGGTAATGTAAATCTGAACGTAGCAATGCAGTTTGTTTACCTGATTGAATGTTAATAGATGAATAGCTCGATTTTGGTTTCTATCTTAAAAAAAATTATAATTTCGGTTCAAAAAATTTTTAAACAAATATATACTTTAATGAATCAATCTACTAAAAGTAGTAAATGACTGGATTCCTGAAAGTTTGATGCCATTGACCATTTTGACTTAAAATTGTATTTATCCCATTCTTTTTATTTTAATTTATAGATTTCTAAAAGATTCTTGCACATTTTTAATAATTATAACAAAATAATTCAACATTTTTAGCATGATGTTTTAATCTTTAAAATTACCCAATATATCTCGACCTTTTCTTTTTCTCTGCCAGTTAGCTATCAAGATACATACATAAATGACTCAAATTCCGAGTTAAATGATCCAGTTTGTTCATTTGATGAATTGTTGAAGAGGAAAACCAAGACAATTTATAAATCTATCCTACCCTTACAAAAAAAAAACATTCCTCGCTCTGGTTCGAAAAGAATTTGACAAACGTATATAAAACCCTTATCAACCAGATTGCTATAATCAGCCAAAGGCTAAGATTTCTGAAAGCGAATACATTTTGATATCAGAAAACTAAGTAGGTCTGCGGTGGTTGATTGCTTGACATGTAATTAATTTAATCCTCGGGAAGATTTGTCATGTGCTTGTTTTCAGATGGAAATTTTTCTCCTTATTACTTCCACTTTTGATCCAATTCTTATTGCTCCGCGAAGAAAGAGCTCCTAATTCGAACGTTTCAAGAAATGATGAATCGTGGGTTACGCAAAAACTTGAAAATCCTTTTACAGATGCATAGATTAATCTGTGTCAAATGCTTTTTAACCTGCTTGTATCGTATTTCCTTAATTGTAAGCGCTTCTAATTTGAATGCTTTGCATATTAAATCTTCGTGGGCAGCCCATTCACTGTTGTGAATTAAATTATGTTAACTTGTTATTTCCGTGTTAAAAAAATGCAGAAAATTAATTAATGTTATAATATATTATACTGAATTATTAAGCGATATTTTTTAGTAAAATATTGTTGAACTCAAAATAAGAAAGCATTTTTCTACAAGGGATATTAATACAAAAAATGTATACGTTTATTTCTCTTACTTTTTCAATGTAAAGTTGTTGGACATCAGTGGTCCCTTGTGTTTTATTTATATATACCATGATTAGCTCATCCACGAACATTGAAAGTAAGACGTTGCCTTCCGGGAGGGCTTTTAAGGGTAACTGTCTAACATTTTAGATAACGATACTATTATAATTTAATTGTTAGTTATTATTGTAAATTATGTATACTTAATTAATTTGATAATTATAATATATATTTTATCTGCAATAGGAATGATTTTCCAATTTTTATTCATTCCTATATTGTTTTGTAATAAAAGAACAAAAAAAATTTTTTTTCATTTTGTATTCTATAAAATATCAGAAAGGGAAAACAAAATAATGAAAACATTTTTTTTTCTTTTTATTGAATTTTCCAATATTAATTTTACGTCAAAGTGAAAAAATTGATGTAGAAAAATAAAATTTTAATTAATAGTTACATATAACTTAATTAATAGTTACAATTAAATTAATAAATCTAAAAAAGAAATAGTTTTCCTTGTTTGATTTTTTTTTTCTTTTCATCAATTGTTATTTATTTTTATGTAAATTTATAAATGTTAAAAAATATGAAGCTTACACTTTTGAAAATGACATTTTAGAAACAGAATATAAAGAAAGCATACAACTTTAAGAGCAATATTATAGAAAAAAATTAAGTTATAATTTTAAGAAAATTTTTTGTAATCTTGGATGATTCAGCTAAATAATCACACATTAGTAAAAGGATTAATTATTTTATTTTAAATTTTAATTATTCTTAATCTTACCATTGTGACAATATTTTACGATTCTTTAAATTTTTTTTTTATATCTCAATGGATTTCGAAGGAATTCTTAATTTTAAAAAAAACTGCATCTTTAGCAACCTAACAAACATATTCATATTATTCTTTTTGGATTTTCAGTTCCCATTTTTGTCTTGCACACCTTGTTATGGTATTTTCATTAAAGCAATAAACTTATTTTATTGTAATTTTTTTTTTTTTAATTTTTACACATTCTTTTTAAAAATTAAATTCCAACTGGTGTGAAAATAAAAAATTTTGTGATTTGAATTTGTGTTGAGTGTTGCCGAGTTGTAAAAAAAAAGAAATACTTCTGAATAAGAAAATTATATGAAAGAGAAAAAGTTTTGATCTAATCTTTGAATTAATCTGCCCATTACAAGGAAAAAAGTAACTGAAATATGAAGTTTCAAAAGATTTAATTTAATTGAAATTTCTATTGGGTGCTGTCCGGATAGGAATTTCAATTAAATTCACAACTGACCTTTCTTCTGTTGGCCGTAACCAACCAATCAGCTCTTGACAAAGATTGACTGGTATTTGGCATCTTTCTTTTACTAATATAGAAGTTATAGTTTTGGACAAGAATGAATTTACTTATAAATTGACAATTATATTAATTACATACTGGTACTTTATTTTTATTAAGATTTAAAGGTGTGTTCTTCCCATCTGCAATACAAAAACACAGTTGAATGATTTTTTAAACATCGTGTAAGGTTATAATAAAAAGTATTCGATTATTTTCAAAATACTGGAAAAGAGTGATACAAACAATTTAGAAAATTTTATTATTAATAATATTCACTAATTGATTTCGACTTTTTAATAATACTTTTATCAATGCTTTGAGTTAATTTTAAATAAAACATTTTGTATAATATATATTTTAATGCATGAAATTTTATGGCAGCTCATCATAATGTATGACGATAATTCAATGTGTAATAAAATTATGAACAATAATTAAATATGTGATAAAGCTATGACAGTAATTTAACATGTAATAAAGTTATCACATGCAATGTGTAATGTTATCATAAAAATTTAATGTGCAATATCGCAATAATTCAATATGTAATAAAGTTATCACATGCAATGTGTAATGTTATCATAAAAATTTAATGTGCAGTATCACAATAATTCAATATGTAATAAAAGTATGACAGTAATCCAATTTGTAATTAAAGTATAATATTAGTACAATATGTAATAAAAGTATGACAATAATCCAATTCGTAATTAAAGTATAATATTAGTACAATATGTAATAAAAGTATGGCAGTAATCCAATTCGTAATTAAAGTATAATATTAATACAATATGTAATAAAAGTAAGACAGTAATACAATACTAATGTGCAATAAAGATTTGAAGGTAATATTTTCACAGAAAACACTGTTGGTAGGATAGTATAGGGCAATTTTGTTAGACCGAAAATCGAGTAATAAAATTATGATTCGCAATGTGTAATAAAGTTATTACAGTTATTCCTTGTGTAATAAAATTATCACAGTAATTCAATATGTAATTAAAGTATGACAGTAATCCAATATGTAATAACAATATGACAGTAATCCAATATGTAATAACAGTATGACAGTAATCCAATATGTAATAACAGTATGACAGTAGTCCAATATGTAATAACAGTATGACAGTAATCCAATATGCAATAACAGTATGACAGTAATCCAATATGCAATAACAGTATGATAGTAATCCAATATGTAATAAGGGTATGAAGGTAATTTTTTCATAGAAAATACTGTTGGTAGGACAGTGTAGGGCAATTTTGCTAGAACGAAAATTGAGTAATATAATTATGATTAGCAATGTGAAATAAAGTTATCACAGTAATTCAATGTGTAATATCACAGTAATCCGATATGTAATAAAAGTATGACAATAACCTAATATGTAATAAAAGTATGACATTAATCTAATGTTTAATAAAAGTATGAAGGTAATTCTTTCATAGAAAATATTTTTGGTAGGACAATATAGGGTAATTTTGCTAGACAGAAAATCAGAAAATCGTGCAATCATTAAAGGAAACAGCACAAAATTGAACTCTTTAAATAAAATTATCCATAGTGACTGTTTGACATAGACACTAAAAAATAAAATTAAAAATCTAAAGGACAACCATTTTACCAACTGTCAAACAAAAAAAAATGTATTATAATATAATTGTCTTAATAAGATTAATTGTTAATCGCATTAAATTATATTTAAAATAATACAACAAATTTTTAGTAAATGGATAAGCCATAAGTAGATTCATTTATCAAGATGCTGCAAATCCATTAATTATTTAAGTCATATCTTTGGATATTACTTAGTAGACTATCGTACATGCAAAGTCCTCTGAGTAAAATGACGCCAGGCGTTAAATTACTTTAATTAGATTAGCATGAATCGTGATTAAAGAAAATTGCAAAAGCCTTCCTTTCCACTAATCAGGTTCCGATCTGTTAAAAATATTGTGACGTACGTCAGTCTGGGAGGAAATCATTCAACTGAATCAGCCTCTCAAATGGCATTTCAATTAGATAATATTACCTATTAACTTTGTCCATCAGTCGAGACTTTCTGCTGGAAGCTGCTTAATAGTCTCCAGCAAATAATTTCAAAGTATTTGAAGAACTTCGAAATGATCGATGATGCTTAATGACAGGTACATAAGTGTGACTGAATCTTCAGGTAGTCTTACTGAACTCTATGCTAATTGGATACATAGAAAATTTGAAAAGATCCAATGTAATAAGAAATAGGTATACGTAAGCAGTAAGGAATTTCTTTATATTAAATCACAGAAATCAATATTGAAGTTGAAAAAAAAAAATGTGTCTTCAAGAAAACATTTTTCTTGGATTCAACCAGATAAAATAAGAACTATTGTCAAATGAATGCTCCTTTGAGATTTAAAACGAAAACACTTATATTCGGTAATTATTAATTATTACTGGTTACTTTAGAAAAGGAATAAATGCATATTCAAAAAAAATTTTTTCTTCATATGTGAGGAAATAGAAGATCGCAACTGAAAACCAATCACGATAATCAATCTTATAATAATTATTTTATGTATTTTAAATAAAATTAACACTGTCCATTTTTTTCTAGTATTTGTTCCCAGCAAATATTTTCATTATTGGTTAGGAAGAATTAAATAAAAAATTAAAATGATTTTGTATGGATTTGTGAAGAAAAATCGGTGGAAAACTTTATTTTAATAAAAATGATGTTTCTAAAATAAAATTAGAAAAAAACTATATAAAGAATTTACACGTTAACATCGATACATAAACTATTTTTATATAAAATTGATATATCAGTTTATTATTGAGGTATTTGAAAAATTAACGTTTTCATTTTAATCTTCTATGAAATTATGGCACAAATAAAAAATTACGAGAATATTGTATAATCATTACTTTATTGTCGGAAAAGTGAAAAAAAAAAAACCATTTATGTCTAATTATCATTAATTCATGTTTTCAAATTGAAATTATCATATGAATGAATTTTTTAAAAATTGTAACAGTACTTTCTCTCATACATCGGCAAGAGCGCCCCATTTGGCGTCGAAAAATAATCAGTAGCCCTCGAGACTCTCGCCCGGGAGAAAGTAACAGCGCCACCGCTGAGAAACTTTTAGTTTATAGTCTCTCATACCTAGATAAAATATATGTAGCGCATCTCAGCACATTAGTTGGTCTACAGATTCTCACCCGGAGAGGAAATGTATTTCGCGCATCCGAGCCGAGTAACGGGTTTCAGCTTAGAAGTGAAATCCTTCCACGAATCTATAATTATCCATCCTTAAATGTGTTAAATAGTGTATGTCTCTAATTGATGTGTGTGGTGTTTGCGCGTGCATAAATAAAGTTGCGAGTTCAACCTGGGCCTCAACCCAACCACATTCAGTTACAATCTGTTTGCCCAAACTGCACACTACAAAATATTATAATTATTCCTTCCATTTATTTTCACTATTTATCAGGATTGGTTCCAAATATTTTTTGAAGACAATCGTATTATAAATAATTACAAAATCATACATAAAATCATTTTCACCTGAAATTGTTACTGGGCGAGCAATTTATTTTTATTACACAATTTATTTATTGGATAGTATTTCATTTCAAAAGAAACTCATTAGTTTGATGTACTGAAAAATATTCAACTTCTCATTGACTTAAATACGAGAAATGATACATTTAATAATAACCGTATGTTATTACTGACCACGACTGATGAACATTTAATATTTTAAAATATTTTTCATGAGAAATAGTTTTCATAGAAATTGTTTTAGGGTCTCATTATTATAATGAAAAATTTTTAATAGACGAACTAGTGATTGGCTGAAATACCAAAGCAAAATGAGATAAAAATATTAAGAAGAAAAAGTTTAGGATTCTAGCATCTGTCTTTGATATACAGTATTCGAATAATTAAAATTTGGATTTCAATTAAGACATCGTCTTTGTGGCCTAACTTTTTTCCATGAAAGGTGAAAGTGAAAAAAGAATAAATAAAATCTTATACAGATCTTGACACTTCATTTGCATGCTCAAAAAATCATTAGAGCAACCATCTGACATCTTACAGAAATACAATGTAATAAAATTATAACAAAATGAGATGAAAGTTGGAATACATTTCTTCCAAAAGGTACACACACAATGTAGCAAACTAGATCGCGAGACTTGCCGTCCCATTCACATGTGAAATCAACTTTCTTTCATTCATTTCATCTTTCAAACTTTTGCCTATTTTTTTTGCGCAAGTGGTCCATCATTGCTGTCAATAGTTAATTAAAAAATATGCCGCCAGAATGTGTAAATGAATTGCCAAAAAATATTCTTGTACTCCTAGCACGTGAAAGTATTTTTTTTCTTTTTTTTTACTTTTTGGTTTTGGATGCATGCGCAGAGATGAATGGCAGTTACACAAAATGAAATCAGCAGTAGTAGTAAAATACATATAACTTACGAGTTCTGTATGTGTGTTGCATAATTCTAATGAATTAGATTGCATCTTCAGGCGAGATTCGTGAGGGACCATATGTTAATTACATGTAATCTATTTTACTATTTGAATAAATAACCATTACAGTCGTCATTGGTAGCATGTAATTACATTAAGTACTGCTGTCACAAGCCATTACATTAAGCAATAAAAGTATCAAAAAAGTAGAAATGTTTCAGGAAACTGTTAGCTAAATTCTCTTCTCTAATTACAAAATTATATATATATGTTCCCCGATGTTGAACACTTTAACTATCGTCATAAACAAACTTTATACATAATCATAAATGACTCATCTTGGAGACCTGTTAAATTACACACTGAAGAAAAATTGAGAAATAATGATTTTAGCGAAGATCTTTCGAAATAGTTATTTCTCATTTTAGATTAATAGTGAAGAAAATACCGAAAAATTCAAAAAACGTCACAATATTCTGAAAATCTACTCCTTTTCTAAAGCAACAATTATAGCGTAATCCATTAGTAGGAATCAAACTTACGAATCAAACTTCCTGCAGCTTGTATACATTAGAACATCTTGGACATACTATTTGTGGTAATAAAACACATATATAATTGGGAAAACAATTTTACTAGTGAGAATACAAATTTTGACATGGTTGGATTTCGTTTGAATAATTTTAGAATCACTATCACATAATTTTTCTCTTCTTAATTCTTTAAATGTTAGTTACATTTTTAGTTAAATTTTAGTATTAGTTAAATTTAATATAAACTATCATACTAACGAATCGGCTCAATCGACTATTTGATCATACTATCGAACAAAAGTTTTTTTTACTTTTTACTACATATTTTGATGCTTATTTTGCTGTTATTGTACTTTATTTTCAACATTAGAAAATCAGAGATTGTTATAATCATGGTCTCTTATAATCATAAATGTGTTAGAATAAACATGATAGTTTTGTACCTACTTTTTTTTTTGCCGTACCCTCTACATGTCACACCTACAAAAGTATTTTTGTGATTATCACCAATTAAACGTAGTTTGCGATGTCATGCTCAACGGCAAGTTTTGCTTCACTTGATGCTTATTACCACAATCAGGGTTTGATACCACTTCAAAGGAACACAAATTTCTCAAAATATTATTGCTTTTAAATATTCTAATTTAGAATATGTACGTCACCCTCGTAAAAGAAGGTATTTAAAAGTATTTTAAAACGTCACGACTAAAATACAATATAACATTGCCTCTACTTCACGATAAACGCAAAAACAAAATTTCCATTTGTGATTAACATTAACATTCTACGACCATCCCATAAATATATTTTTTTAAGTATTATAATTTCTGATTTTAAATCAAAATAAATTTTGAAAAACTTAAACAACTGAAAGAATAATTTTTTTCTGAACAATAATCTTTACAGGACGATTTTTTTTTTAAAGAAAATATTTATTTGACAACATAAGTCCAATTAATTTGTTAAGCCGTTTTAACTTTCTTCCAAACGTTATTGATAATTGAACAAGTAGAAAATCAATTTCACCTTTATTAAACATTTTTTATTATTATTATACATTTATGCATCACTGATTATATACATTAATTAATTCAAAACATAGTGCAAAATCATACTGAAAAAAAAAACCTATTCTACTTCTTATTCAATCATTGTGCTATTAAAATTGATTTTTTTTTTAATTTGAATTTCACATTCTCAGTCACAAAGGTAGAAAACAATCTTATAATTTTTTTTTACATAGAGCCAATTCAATTCCCACGGTTTTGGTTAATTTATTAAAAATAAATAATTAACTGTAAAATTGGAATTCCATTTAATTTTTATTTAATTTTCTATCGTTAGCTTGTATAAAATGTTTCTCAATGTCAGTATTTAAAGTATCGCCATTTCGTTTTTTTTATTATTTATTTATTTTTTTAAATCATTTATTAAAAAAAAAATTCTAGAACTTTTGAGCGATTGACTATGGATAGCGTTTTTATTTAATAACTTGCTTTGAAATGATCAACAATAAATTACCAAATACAAAATAATAGAAATAAATAATACAAAAATAAAAAACATTTTTTTTATTTGATTCTTTACATAGTTACGAAATGGTAAGAAATAATTACAGTTCTTATTAAACTGCATAGGAAATTCAATAAGAAAAAGGATAATTCTTATAGAATTCCCTAGCGGGATTAATAAGAAGGATAATTTTATAGAACTTCCTAATTAAATATTAATAAGAATATGGATAATGAATTTTCAGTATGGTTAAATAAAAAATAATTACAATTTTTATTGCATTTCCTGTACAAAATAATTCAACATAAATTCAAAGTTTTTTTAGTCACTGCTCATTTCAGTTATATTAAAATGATTTATTAATGTAGGAAAGAATATAATAAAATTTACTAATTACAATGTTTTATGGATGTTTAAAGAAATCTCATTTGTACGTTTAGATGGTACATTTAAAAGTTTTCTAACTCGTTTATAATTTTATTTAATTTATCTCGCTCGTTTACAGTCAAATTTTACACTTCATAATCAGCAAATTTAAGTATTCATATTGTTAATATTATATTGAAAACTGATTTTCCTTTAATGCAATGGAAGGATATTTACACTTCTTCACATTAATTAATGCACTCACAAACTATTGTTGACTATTGAATTAACTTTGTGGGAGAAATGTTAATCGATTTTTGTGTGTCCCAATGGGGTGCAAACAGTCCAACTGCCTACTTAAATATTGAATGATATCCAGAATAAATATAAAAATATTTCCTACGACTAATTCATCTAAACTTATTAATTCTGTTGATTCATAATTAAAATTAATAATTTTTGCATATAATCGAAAATGAATAATCCAAGAAATCTTGACATATTGATGATCTATTAATATTTTTGCCACTAAACAGAACCTACTAGTATATTAGGTATACAATAATACAAAGTGTTTTCAACAATCACTTAACAAAATAATTAATTCATTATTAAGGAAATTAAATAATTTTATTAATATTGTTAAGGAAAGCGATTGGGTTTCTAATAATATTTGCTTATTAGAATTTAAAGAAAAAAAATAGGACCATATATAGTTGAAGTAATTAATTAAGAAACAAATTATATCTTGTGATAGTTTGTGGAAATACTTGTGCCCATTTAAAGAGAGATGCAACACAGTATATGTTTACAGAAAAATCTGAATTCAAACCAGAAAAAGAAAAAAACCCTGTAAGTATCGCAAACCAAAATCTATATTTCTCTTCTTCCTCCCCTTACACAACTCCATTGGCACGCTTCCAGAAGGCAAACCCGACTGGCAAACCAAAACATCCAGCAAAACGTCCGATCAAGATTCTGCCTACGTCCTATCTATCTCTCCCTGTCTCTAAATTTCCTTTTCCGCAATTATCTAATCCAGCTCGTGACATTCTCAACAAGAGAGAGAAATCAGGTTGGTCGATCTCTCCTTTACGTGTAGTAGGCAAGGGATAAAAAAAAAAAAAGAAAAAGAATCGCCACCAAAAAGAAAGGAAGACAATCCAAGAAGCAAAATGATTGACATGGGGTATGCGGTTGCGATATCCGCTTGACGAGTTGATAATTTGGTGAGTTTTCGATGTTGACAAGCCGGCTTGGAAAATAATTGGGAGAAAGGGGGGGAATTGAAATTGTTTTGGCACGCTTTTGCCGAAGTAAAGTCTTTTGAGCATTTAACTTGTAATTATAAGAGGCGAGGTAAAAAAATGGAATAGGAATTGTATTCTAAGGGTGAAAGAGGGTGATTTTTTTTTTATCTTGTACTTTGTGAAATCAGTGTTGTAATTATACAAGGTGTCCACACGAAATCTCCCTGATTTCAAATGTCAATTGTGCCGAAACTATTAGTCTTAGAGATTTGTGGTTTGTGGTATCATGAACAGTAATACAACAAGTTTATTTTGCAATAAATGTTTTCCGAAAAAATTAGTTTTTGTCATATACATTATTGATATATTATGTATTTGCCATACTTTTATTGCATGTTTTAATTAATGAGCAGAGATGGCAAGAATTCAAAAGAAAGCCCAGTGAGTGATAAGGAAAATGAAATTGAACCGAAATCAACAATTAGCTCTCTTGTACTGTTGTCATTTCTGCCCATTAGTCAACAACTGCAATAAAAGAATGACAATTACTTGACATATCGATACTGCATACAACTAATTTTTTTCCTTGCACTTTGTGAAATCAATGATTATAGAGGGTGTTAACATGAAATCTCCCCGATCTCAAATATTAATTATATAGAAACTATGAGTCCTAGATATTTGAGGTTCGCGATATCATATATAGCAACACAACAAGTTTATTTTGCTGCAATATATTTTCGAAATTTTAATTTTTGTGGTGTGCGTTCTTGATATATCATGCAATTGCCATTATTTTGTTGCAGATGTTGATTAATGAGCAGAGATGACAACAGCACAAGAGAGCTCTGTTCGTGATATGAAACGAAAGTGAAAACGAAACTTATCCAAAATCACTGATTAGTGCTCTTGAACTGTTGACATCACTGGCCATTAATCAACATCTGCAATAAAATAATGGCAATTGCATGATATATTACTAAGGTATACAACAAAAATTAAGTTATTTGGAAAAAACATTTCTGCAACAAAATAAACTTGGTGTGCTGCTATTCATGATACAGCAAACCGCTTGACTCATAGTTTCAGCACAATTAACATTTGAAATTAGAGAGGTTTCATGTGGGCACCCTGTACATTTGATTCTTGTGTGTGTTAAAAAAGATTTCGGTTAGTTTCAGTATTAGAATTCAAATTTGATCTGTAATGTAATTTAGCAAGTTCACAAAAGTCTATTGATGACGATTCGTCTACAAGTTTAAAAGAGATATCTGTATTGTATCCGATTATCTTAATTTATTGTGATTACAGCCAAGGATATTAACGAAGTTTTAAATGAAAATTTTCTCCAAACATCTTCGTAAAAATAAAACTGTAATTCAGATTTCATGCTTAAGTCACAGAAGACAGTTTCGTATTCGCGAAATATTTTGCAATCATTGTCTTGAAAAAATATAACACTTATCGATCAAAAATAAACTTCAGATATTTTAGTGAAACAAAGAATCACCAGCAACAATCAACAACACCATCAAGACATTTCAAAAATATGTGATTGACAAGAGGTATGAGATTGGTACATCCACTTGACGAGTTGATAATTTGATGTTGACAAGCCTGTTTAGAAACTAATAGGCGGAAAGGGGGAATTGAAATTAATTGAGTTATGTGAGCGTTTAAACTTCTAACTACATATAAAACAAAAAAATAAAAAACAAAAAGGAATTGAATTCTCGGTTAAAAGAATTTTGTGAACTGAAAGTTGATGTTATGCGTATAATTCTTCATGGTCGATGTTATGCTTATGTTCTACCAAATTTGTTTATGTCATATGGTAGTTTTAGTAAACGTTATTGACAGCTGTTTCAGCTATATATGATTCTTGAGATAGTTTCGATTATCTCGTTTATCTTGATTATATGTTTCTGATTGCTATCAAGTATATCGTTAAAACTTCATTGAGAATTTTCACAAAACAACTTTGGAAACTTCTTGTGTAATCATGAATTGGACAATGCAAATTTGTTGATTTGGCAATAAAGTATTTTTCCTATTCATATTTGCTAATTATTTTTAATTTATTGTTATGAAGATGTATTTTAATTATATATTCATGACAAACAATTTGGTTTTAATTAATTTTTATTTAGAAAAAAAGTAAGTTATGTATTTAGAAATTAAATATTTTTGTTATTAATGTACGAATTCAAAATTTAATCAAAACAAAAAAATAATGTCAATTTAAGTAATTTTCACAATTAAAATATATTGTTTCCGAACAACTTTAAAAACAAGTTGTTATTAACATACTTCAAAATTTTATTATCTAATTTCGGGAGACGCTGAGTATGAAACTCTTAATGCAGGTATACATTTTATAAAAATTAAATAATCACTTCATCAGATTATTATGAAATGAATGCCTATATTAAAAGTTTCACGTTCAGAGTATCCCAAAATTACGTCATAAAGTTAAAAATTTTAAAAGAAAAAATTTTAAAAATTAATTAATATTAATTAAAAAATTAATTTTACTTAAAAATAAATTTATTTATTTAAAATAAATTACTTAAAAGTTTTAACTTTCAAATTAAAAATTTTTTAAAAATATTTAAAACAACTTTCTATCTATATAATATTTATTACAACTTTCTATTATATATTTTCTAACAAAAAAAATTATAGGAAAGTTGATAGGCTGTGTAGATGTCAACATTTTTATGATGCTTAATTAGAACATTTCATATTTCTGCAAGATTATTTTATTTTAAGTTCTGTTCATATTTTTGAATTTTAATTTTTTAAATCTTTCCAAATACCTAATTTCAACAAAACTTATTAAGATATCAGAATTTAAAGAAAGTCCTGCCCACTTTCTTTTTGAAGGATATTTATAAGACTGGATAACACCGATTTAACTTCAATGATAATAAGTCAATTGGCAGCTTCGATGAATCAATTAATCTTCTATAATAGGTGTAAAAGACAGTAAGCTAGTAGTAATTCAAAGGCATCAGTGTTCTGAATCCAAAGAAAGACAAAAGAACAAAGCTGTAGGGATGAAGTAATAGTTCATTTAGAGTTATTAGGTGACTATCGAATAGCAGACCCTGAAGAACGAACTGTTAGTAAAGTAGATGCTTGGAAAACGTTTTTATGAGGTAAATTGGGTAAAAATAAAATATTATACACTGAAAAAAAAAGCGGCCCAAACCTTTAACGCTTCAAAAGTGACTGAAGATTTTATAGAAGTATCTGGCTGGGAAATTGTGTTTCAAAATTCTATTCTCTGGAGCTTGCTCCAACCGATTACTACTTTTTCTAAAAGTTTTAAAAATTGCTTTGAAGAATTTAGGTGGACTTCAGGTGAAGAGGTTAAATCAAAAATTAATTCTTTTTTCGAGGCAAAATCAAAGGAATTTATACAAAAAAAAAAAAAAAAGGAATCGAAAAGTTGATGGGAAGATACAATTGCCGATGATTAAATAATGTATTTTGAGCAACGTTTTGAATTTTATTTCAATCGAAAAAAACGGATAGAACTTGTGTTATGAGAAAATGTACTTCGATATTTGGAAAATCGAGAAACCTGAAACATGTCTGCAATTAATTTCATTTAGTAATTGTAGGTCGATAGTTGTTTTGAAAAGTCAAAATAATAATGGGTAGCACCCATTATTATTATCTATGTTTCCTATTATTCGTTTTGTTTCAGAAAATGATGATCAATGAGTTAACCTTTAATTGTATATATAGCAAAAGTCAAGTAGAATGTTAAAATGTAACGAACCAATTTGAAATACATCAGCATCAATCATATTTCGAAATAGGAGACAAATCGTTTCCCAATAGTAAACGTTTTGTAAAGTTTATCATTTAATTAACCTGAAAAAGTCAATTTCTAAATAACTAAACTTGATGAACAACAACCCAATACAGATGTATTGGGTTGTTATATCTTTAAATGAGCTTTAAAGCGAAGGTTAAAGCTTACCTATAAAATTTATGGTATACTGGCTATATACTATTTATGTTATTTATATTGTTATACTATTCATGTTATTTGGTCCTTTTATTCAGTATGAAATATAGGTATTAGGAGTAGTCGACAGACAGTTAATCGGTAGAGTTATGAAAAACCAGGTAACAATACTTTTTTAAATACAACAACAAAAATCTAGAAAAAATTCTTTAGATTTTTTTTTTCAAGATTGAAATTCAAATCACAACTATCTAATTTCTAAGTATTTCATCAGTGTGTATTATTTTATTAATTTTAAAAACTAAAAAAGGTAAAATATTTATCATAATTACTTAATTAACACAAATATTTTTACAAAAGATAATTATCAAAGTTACAATACAGTTAAATAAAGTATAATTAGTCGTCGAAACAATTTGGCGTTTTTTTGAAAAACTTGGTGAAAATTTTTTGTAAAGTAAAAATTTTTTTTTTTTTTTTTTTTTTTTTGGGGGAAAAAAATCCCAAATGAATTTTGACTTTTCACCTTAATTCATTTCTCACAAACCATGCAGATGATACAGGAATTAGTTTTAACTCATCTATAGAACCAATTACATATGGAATTGATCTTGAATGTGTAAAACGAATTTATATTAAATGCATCAAATAAATTAACTACGAACACATCAAATGAATTAACTATGAACACATCAAATGAATTAATCTCGAATGAATTGTTGACTGAATCAAGAATTGGGAGTTTGAACATATGGATTTCCGAAAAGGATTCAATTCTAAATAGAGAAATTAATTATAAAATTAAATGAAGTGGTACTATAGGAAATATAATGACAGGTACATACCTGTTTTAAAGAAATTAAATCAATGGTTTAACTTTCAAAAACAACCTTTTTGAAGAAAATGTTTATTTTTTACGGACTATAATACTTCCTTTGAAATTATTCTTTTGTTATGAATCATGCATTTAACTCATTAATAATCTTGAAAAGTTCACTACCAAAAGAAAATATTAAATGCATTAATAATGATGATTTAAATTAATGAATTTTTATATATTAAATTATGGTGTGTAAGTAGTGGCTTTAGAGTCAAGTGTATTCAGTTATTTTTCAATTACTATTCTTTTAAATCTAATCGTCTCTCATTTTTAAAGACGACTTTGACAATTATTATTATTGAACTTTTTTTGTATTGAAAATAAAAATTTATAATCTCATCTTAAGTAAATTATTATGCATATAAAAATAATGCATAATTTTTTTAAGACTTAAATGAAAAAAGACAATACACATATTATTTCAAATGTTCTAGGTTCCATTCAGATAAAGATAAGCTTATTTACTACAAAAATTGGAATTCTTATAGAAAAAAACCTAAAAATAATAATAATAATAATAAATCTAATCTTCGAAGGAAAAAAGAACATAAATAATAAAAATAATGGA
The DNA here is from genome assembly GCA_021605075.1 of Caerostris darwini. Taxonomy (NCBI): domain Eukaryota; kingdom Metazoa; phylum Arthropoda; class Arachnida; order Araneae; family Araneidae; genus Caerostris; species Caerostris darwini. The sequence goes on from BPLQ01014549.1 coordinate 529,189, forward strand.
AAAAATTTTAATAATACAAAAAAAAAAAAGAATATCTTAAACTTATCTCACTAAAATACAATTTTATGAAATTCTTATACGTTCCGAAAAATCGTGACCACAAATACATGAAATTGAGCAATACGGTGTAAAATTCCTATCATCAGTTATCTGAAATCTAATGAGAAAATAAAAACACTTATCACTACATAATATTATTTTTCCCCAACACTATGTGTGTGGAAGAAAACACATAAGAAATTGCCTTTATTTTTGTTTTATTGCTACGTATTATTACACGTCCCATTGTGACAAGATACTTGGTTCTCTATTTCTACAAGAGCAAGTGTTGATTTTTCAACCTGTCTTGACGATAACCTTTTCTTTGGTGGATAGATTGAATCGATGCATGTTTTCTTCCTTTATTTAATTTTCAGTAGAGAAGGCTGGAGCTGGGGTTGGTTATTGACACACTTTTACCCGCCAACAATAGTCAGTTATTACCGAGTTGGACAGAGATGATATCTCAGGCCTCAATCCGCAGGTGTATGTTTATGCCAGAACTCAATTGAAAGAGCTATGTGAGGCTCATTGGATATAAGGCTCGTAATCTTCCTTTGATAAGGGTTTCTGCAGAATGTACCCGCCACTTAGGAAGTACAGAAAGTGGAATCTTTGAAATCTTTTTTTCGTTTCATCTAGTACAATGTTAGCAAACTATTTTTTCAATAATAAAAAAAAAGTATATACATTGTAATCGGTAAAGAAATTAAAGAAAATGTGAATCATTGACTTAAGATTATTTGATTTTAATTTTTAGTTTATTGTAGTTTCAAATGTCCTCAAGTTTTTATTTCGAAAACATAGACAAGAAGTTAACTTGAGAGGAAAAAATGTTTACTCTTTAAATAAATTGGTGATGTTAGTGTTTTGTAAAGAAAAAAAAATATGTAATGTTTACTTATTTTGTGTAAAAAGCTAGAAAATCCATTTAAATATTTACAAATAAAAGAAATACCAGGTGATAACTGGACATACATTAGAGAATTTTTAAAAATTCTTTACAGTTTATACAGTCTTTGCAAACTGTCTTTATATTCTTTATAGTTTTTTTTCTTTCTATTGCAAATATTTTTTAATTAAATCTTACCTGTTAAATAATTTTATATTTTTATTATTTAATTAATAGATAATTTTTTGTTAGAATAGCAATTAAAACATAACTAAGATTTCATTATAAAAATTTTTTTTTCTAATGCAGCTCGCAAATACATAATTAGACAGTTATCTTTTATGCCATAAATAAGGACTGAACCGACGTTACTCATTTAGCACTATCCAGGAGGTGCATGTAGCCTGAAGATAAGCCACGGACGCGGGGTAACACTACTCTCGCAACGCTCTCCTATCATATTAGACCGGGACCTACGGTTTAAAGTAGATTCTGAAACACTACAAATATCCATAGCACCGAACCCGAACTTTTTACCGATTAGCCAATGCCATTCAGGGCCTTATAACAACAAATTATAATAATTTTTTTTGCTATTTACCATAATTCAAATTTGCAGTGCTACTGAAATTTTATTCTACAATGATAAGATATAAAAGGATGAATAAAAGGAGGAAATGAAGAAAAAACAAATTACGAATTTATATAACTATTTTTCAATAAAAAAAAATAATAATCTCAATTCGCCCACAGTGGTAAATATTGGACATGATCTAAATTATGGGAAACAAAATGTCAATAAACACTTGTCAAACCAGAATATGAGAAGAGAAAAAAAGACTAACACAATTCAACAAGTTCTCCAGTTAGTTGTCATTTAAAGTGGAGAAGACTTCCATCCTGATTTATACTCGACACCTAATTGACATTCAATACTTATACTGTGAAGGCATGCAGACACACTTTAATTGGACGGAAGAAAACTCATTCGATTTGATAATCTGACAGCGCCATCTTAAACACTTCAGCATGCTGTTTTTAATTTGTAGTGGTAATTCTGATTATTTTAGTCAGGAAATTCTAATGATACAGCTTTATAACTTTCAAATTGAATATATTTTAAACATTTTTTTGATGAAAAAAACAACTTTCAATTAAATAAAATAATATCATTTGCTTATAACAACGAAATGTTGAATGTATTTTCCCATATAAATTCACCTTTCACTCATTCTTCACTCATTTTTCTATATAAATTCACCTTTCATTCATTTTTCTATATAAATTCACCTTTCACTCATTTTTCTGTATAAATTCCCCTTTCATTCACATTTTACTCATTTTTCTATATAAATTCCCCTTCCATTCACATTTTACTCATTTTTCTATATAAATTCCCCTTCCATTCATTCTTCACTCATTTTTTCTATATAAATTCACCTTTCACTCATTCTTCACTCATTTTTTTATATAAATTCCCCTTTCCCTCATTATTCTATATAAATTCCCCTTTCACTCATTCTTTTATATAAATTCATCTTTCACTCATTTTTCTATATAAATTCACCTTTCATTCATTTTTCTATATAAATTCCCCTTTCCCTCATTATTCTATTTAAATTCCCCTTTCACTCATTCTTCTATATAAATTCACCTTTCACTCATTTTTCTATACAAATTCACCTTTCACACATTCTTTCATATAAATTCACGTAGGGTGCAATGCAGACCTACCTCCTAGTGGTGCACGCTGGGCAATGTTCTATACGGTTAAGTGGTCTGCAGTTTTCAGCATGAGCTTTCATTGCTATCCTAACCATCGTTCGGTTGGCTTGCATGTATTGCAATGGACTGATAGTGGCTTGTCTCACTAAAAAAAGAACTGATCTAATGAACATTTACATCGCATTGGAATTTTTGACTGCATTCTTTGTGATTTAGCAGAACTATTGAGCTCATTTCCATCGTTGTTTGGACCTTCATGGCGAATCCGAGATGGCGAGATACTGGCGAGCTAGAGAACTCTTCAAGCAATGATTTCGGTCAACTCTGTTGAACTTTTTTGTATGCATTTTCTTCTTTATTTTGTATGTTTGCCACTCTTACATTGCCTTACCTTTGGACATATATATATATATATAAATTCCTGTTGTGTTTGTTTAAAGATTTAAAAAAAAGATTTAAAAATTAAAAAATATAATTTCTTCTCGCATCATTTTCAATTCTTGGTCCTGGCATTATTTGATGGATAGTGCATTACGTATATGTTCGAAATCCTAAAAGCATTGTCAAATCGAAAAAAATTATCTTGCCTAAGCCAATAATGAGCTTGATGAATCTCTTGAATTGGAAATCCTTCCGTTGGACTCGAAGAGGTAAGAGGAGGCATCGAACACCCACGCATTTTGTCACTGGAAGCATCGATCCAATTTGCGATGGCACAAGGAGGATGCAGTTTAGAACAGCGGTCTCCAAAGTGGGATGTGCTAAATTATTCTTGGGGGAATGCCAAAGACGTGGGCTCATGATCGATCCATCAAAATTTGAAGAAAAATTCTCTTCATAATTACGTGATGAGAATGAAAAACGAACATGCAGATTTAATAAGAACATCAATGAATGCAATCCTACCATTGGGTTCCGCATGCTTGTGAGAAGCATCTTCTGCAATGACAACGATTAAAACACAATACAAAAATAAATTAGACAGATCTTTGAATTGCTTTAACAGAGGATCAGATCAGATCAGAGGATCCAATCAGATTTTTCCGATGGTGCTAAACAAAGGCAAATACTATACACCCATTAAATTATAATTAAGAATATAAATTTGTAATTTGATTTAAATATGTGTTGTGGATATTGTTTAAAATAAATAAAATGATAAATAATATGATATTTTTTTACTACACACACATTATATAGATATAATTGCATTATATATTATTAGTCTATTATATTGTGTACAGCTTTTAATTATTTTCGTCTTAGGTGCACGAGATCAAAAAAGTTTGGTTTGGTTTGTCACTTTGTGGCCATTTTGTGCACACTTTAGGCTAATTAAAAAGGACCTACAGTTTAATTTGGATTTCGAACCACAAATAAACATACATGCCAAAACCAGGATTCGAACATGAAGTCTATGATACCAAAGGCCAGAGCGCTAGTCAATTGGCCATCAGGCCTCCTAAAAAGTTTGGAAATTGCTGGTTTGCTTAGAAGACTGTTCTCTTTCGTATAAGGCTGAATCTTCCACTAACGAAAAATTTGAACTCACTGCGAAAAATTTGAGTTCAAAATGCCGGATATTTATTATCAGCAGCATTTAGTTTTCTTCTTTTAAAGGAATATTTATTTATATGGAACATTAAAAAAAAATTAGACTTCTTGTTTTAAAGGTATCTTTATATGGAACATTTTAAAATAAAAAAAAATAATCATTAATAAAAAAAAATTTTTTTTTTTGCATTCAGAAAAAAAAAATTTCAAAATTAAATATGATTCTTTCAGTGAAAACAATGCCATTAGGAGTGTTTACTGTCACACGATTTGCATATAACAATCCGAATCGAAATAAGATGACGTTTAAGTAACAGATAATGGCAATGTAACGCGATACAAATTACTGGTATATCTTTCCGCCGATGGATAATGTAAGAGGCCTGGGATAGATAAAGACTTCGATGTTTCCCTGGGAAAAAAAAAGGAAAAGAAATCGTCTCTTGTTTCTGGTAAAGGTGTCATTTATCACGCTTTTTTGGTTCACTGACCACTGGTTGTGCCTGAGGGAGAAAGGGTTGCTATATTTGATTATGGACGTCATTCATTAACTAGACAGTGGCGATCGCCAAATGTGTCATTTCTGTGATATGTGTGATGAGAGGTCAGTTAGCCATTAGGACAGACAGGGCTTGTCACGATAGATATTGGTTTCCAGGATGACAATTGAATAAAATGTGAGATATGGTATTTTATTTTTAGTTTACTTGTCTTAAAAACATAATTAAATCAATTTAAATGCCAATGTAACCAATTTTTAACCAATGCAAAATATTATGTATTGTCATTTTCATAGAAAAAAAATTTTTTTTCATTAAACAAAAACACCAAATAGTAATTTCTACATGAAAAATTGGTTTACGAGCGTTGAGAGGAAAAAAAAGTATAATGGAATTTTAGCTTTATTATTACGATGGAATTTTAAATACGAAATTTAGCTATTTTCCATAAAATGGCTGAGAGAATTCCGAGAATTGAATTGGTTTAACCTAGATAAGTAGTAAAAAAACATAATTGGTGTTAAGAAAAAGGAATAAAAATCGGAACATAAAAATAATGAAAATAATTGTTAAAATTATAGTTTTTGATTTATGAAATTTTACAGAATTCGGTTGGCAATGAACTAAATTAATCAACCAAAAAATCTTTCGAAAGATAGGAGAATTAGAGGTCAAAGAGTAGCTGAGATGTTCCAAGAAATCTACAAGTTACCCTTGTTAGCGTTGTCTAAATCAGTTTCACTGAAAATTTGAATTTCGACCCTTAAAAAACTAAATTTTAGAGTCCAAAAATTTGCAGCAAAAGCAAAAAAAAAAAAAAAAAAAAATCTTGAACACGTAGTAACAGAAAAATAAATGATTTGGCTATTTATCATTTTTTATTTTTTTTTTTTTTTTTTTTTTATTATTTAAGTTCTGATGTCAAAATATTACTTTTACTAAATTTTTATGTCTTAATACATAAAACGGATAACTTGTTTGTGTAGCTACTATATTTAAATGCATTTTTTTCCTTTTCTGTTTTTCTTTAAGTTTTAAGAAATATATAACTTTCCTTTTTGTCTAAATCAAAGTCTAACTTATTTCCTTACTATTTAATGAAGATTTGAAGCAAATGAAAACAACAACTTTGTACCAAAATTAATAGATTTACACTATACATGCTTTTATAACTGAAAATAAACCTTTGAAAAGATTCAATTTCAAACTATATTGCGAAAATTTAAGCGGGACTTTTCTGGTATTTGGTCACAATTCCAAAAATATTTTCTGTCGAATTTTGAAATTGAGATCTTAAACAATACTCAGTTTTAACGAATGTCAGCCATTTACCTTTAAACGCAAAAGAATTAAATTACCGAGGGATGCAGATTTAAAACTAGTTTTCTCCAAAAAATCAATAAATTAATTTCTGCTTGGAATTAGGAAGGAATTCCCAATATTTTCTGAACTGGCCCTAAATATATTATTACAGTTTTGCACTAAGTATTTATAAGAAGTAGCATTTCAGCATTAACACTTATGAAAACCGAAAAAATTAGTTCAGAAAATTGTCGAAGTTATATACTGTAACAAATATTTATCCACAATTTAAATTTTTATGTAAAATTAAACAAGTACATCAACTCATGTGTATCATTGACTTTGTTATTAATTAACAATAACATTTATAATCGTATGCAAATCAAATTGTTTTCCATTACATTTTAAGATTTTTCTTATGAAATGTTTTAAATTCACATTCCTAGTTTAGATATTCCTAATTTCATTGATTCTCAAATTGGAATGTTGGGCTTAGAGAATAAAAAATTAAAAATGATTTCAATGCATAGAATAACACAAAATCACGTGAAACAAGATTTTACGTGAAATTGTAGTGAATAAAAAACGATTTAAAATAATTTTGTTTATAAATAATTTGTTTCGGATAAAATAATCATTAAAAATTTCAATAATAGGCATAGCATAAAGTAAATATCAGAAACCCATAAAATTATTGAATGATTATTTTTTACATTAGTAAACTGTTTTCATATTAGAAATAAGTCTATTTTAATAATAATAAAAAAAAAAACTCATTTTCTTTTGTATCAATTCACTTAAATTTTTCTCCATTAGACGATTCGATTTTCAGATCGAATCGATTTCGATTCAAATAGATTTTCTACTTGCGTCAATTCTACGGAAGACCAAAAATGTTGCTTTGTTTGAAAATGCTTAAATCAATTAGTTGGTAAATTTGCCAAGGATGTTTTTAGTGGTTCGGAATCCACTTTAAACCGTAGTTTCCGGTCTAATATGAGTAGTAGTATCATTAGGCGTAGGGATGACAACCCTATCCATTAAAAATAAAATATCCTATATCTATAAATAACTCCTATCTCAAAAACTACCAGTAGGCAGACGGCCTTGGGACCACCATGGGGCTGTTGCGACAAATGAAGAATATATTGATTAATTAAATATGTATTCAATTAGGCAAATTAATTACATGCAAAATTATTACTGCAATAAAACGATGGATGGCATCTAAAGATAATAATGAAATAAAATTCAAATCGTTGATTACGACTTCAGAAATAATATTTTTATGTAATAATCAAGTTAAAACAATTGTGAACGACAAAACATTAAATCCAAAGGTCTTAGTGGTACAATCTGTAAATATTATTTAAATCGTTACTGAAACACTTTGAATAACTGACAGAAAATAAGTTAACAAAACCACGCCTAGCAGTGCGAACACTTATTTTCTTATATTCCTTTTACGTTTTCTTATGCCAATGATCTCACAGCATCGATATTCCTTTGACAAGTTATAAGAAGCAAAATCCTCCCCCAGTCACATGCATTAAGGGCAAACATGACCTATGGCAGGCAAATGCCAAGAATCCTCCGCGAGACGTCTCCCCATGCTGCTATCGTTTTCACCAAACAGGTGATAGAATCAGACAGATCCATGCGATAAGACCTGCGAATTGAAGTGCAAGGGGCATGACAGCCGAGATAAACTGGGGAATGACATCTAGGTAATAAGAAATTCATCCTCACCCTCGGGCTTGCAAATTCTAGTTGGTGAAGAGCTAGAGTCCCAGTGAAGGTTTCAGTGGACATAACATCAATTACTGCCATTTGCATTTAAAAGGGAAATTCTATTATTTTCTGTAATTGCAGTTGTTGTGTTATTCTAATAACATTAAAATAAAACTTTTTTTGAGAAAAGGAAAAAAAAAAAATTATTCAACTCTTTCTCTCTCTCTCTCTTTTCTCCGTACAGTGTTTGAGAAGCAAAAGCTATATTTTAAATCTTCTATTAATTATGGACAAAAGACACTCTAAACTAGCATATTTATCAATATGAGATGTTAATTTCGCAGTAATATTTAATTAGAATATATTGGTTGCATCGCGCAGTAAAATCAACTGGAGTAATTTAAAGGTTAATACTAATAAGAATGCAATAAGAGCTCGACTCGTGTCTCAGTGGCAACGCACGCCGTTGATGAGCATTATGGCGGATATTCAATCCGCTGGCGGCATTGTTCTAGACACGGTTTCAAAAATACAAGGAAACTCGATGGCGTTTGGGATGTTTTGCATTTTACCTTGTGAGTTGGACTACCTGGGAGTTTTCCTGATTTTGTCTCATACGATATGTAAATGCGGGGTAGCTCCCCCTAAAAGTCTTTTTCCTTCAGCGTTGCAGAGCCTAGTCAGACTTCTGCTCCATCACAACAGATGCTGCCCTCCCCCCTTTCCCTCCATGAGAATACACACGAGTTCTTGGACTTGGTCTAGATATTGCTATCTGCTAATTGGAATAAGGAAAAAAAAATTACAAATAAGCAAAAAACATTTATAATAGTACTAAAAATGATTTTAAAAACATTGAATTAACATTAGTAGGATATGAACATTGAATAAAATAATGTTTAGATTATGGGAAAGATTTGATCCTAACATGATTTGAAAAATAAAAATTTAACTTTTTCCAATAACTCGTTTTACAACAATAAACATAAATGTATAATAATTAAAAGCTTTTGGAACTATACTCTATGAGAGTTCCCATGAAAACTGATATGTAATTCACTATAAAACAATTTAAATTTTAATTAAAATTAGCTCATTGTTACGATGATGATATCACGTCAATTTAAGTAAAACTTATTATGGAAGAAACATCGGCATTGTCTCATTGGAGATAAATTTTTGATGTCAAATGCCAGAGCATTTAGGGACTCGTACTTTACAGCTTACGAATTTATCACCATTTTCAACATAAGACAAGGAACATACTGTTAAGCTTACTACAAGTTCATACCATAAAAATTTTACTGCAAAAGCATAAATAACTCAAAAACGTTTTGTTTAAAATTTAAATTTGTTTCTAATAAAGTCATACTAATTTATATATTTTGTTTTCCAATACCTATCTAAATCCAATACCTACTTTAAAATATTTTCATATTAAATTCAATAAAAATCCAGAAATATATTTAAACACAAATATTATTTAAAATCTAAAAAAAATAATTAATAAAGATTTAAAATTGTTCAAGTTTTAAAGTTTATTCAAGTTTTTTTTTTTCAGAATAAAAATATCCAATGAACTAACAAATTGTAGATAATAAAATGGATTTTAAAATAATCATTTGACATTTTTGAAATCCAATTGCATGCGGGATTCGATATCAATTCATTAATAAAAATAGAAAAAAACTGCAAAAAAAAACCCCTCTTTTCAATGATAAAATAAGATTTCAATTTTGTTAATACTATTTATATTATTTTGAACGTATAAACCCTTTTTTATAATGAAAAATGAAATTTTTTTATTATTTTTTTTTTATTTCCAATGGCAGATTATGAACAGTTACAGCAAAAACATACAACAGCAGCAAAATAATACAACAAAACATGCTGAAACAGAGTTCATTAATCTAACATAATGCCAAGTTGCAGATCTTTTAGCCACTAAAAAGTGTTACCAGGTGCACCACGGGGAGGTAGATCTTCTGCGCACCCATTTTTTTTATTATTAAAAATATAATTTATGCATCTTACAAAATTTCTCTTCAAGTTTATAGAGTTAAATAACCTTAAAATAAAAAAAAAAAAATTAATTTTGATAACCTTGAAGAAAAAAATAATTTTTTCAAAAAATTTTAACATTAAATTCCCACATATTTTTTTCTTTCACATTTAATTAAATCCGCATACCAACTACAATTGAATTATATTTACGAAAAAGCAGTGCAAAGAATTTTAAATTACATGCATGAGAAATTTTCTCATCGTTGTTGCTTGTTAATAAAATATTTTTACATTCTGTGATTTCATTTCTTTTATCGAACTACGCCAATTATGAAAAAGAAGAAAAAAAAAAAAAATTGTGAAAAATTTGGGTCAAGATTTCAGAATGAAAGCTTTTTTTCTTGTAATTTAATAAAATTTAAATCATTATCGGCAATTTTTTTAATTTAGAGATAAAAAAAATTAATGAATTCAAATTATTATTTTTGTTAGTTTATAATTTTTTTTTAATTTTTTTTTATATTTGAAAGATTAACATAGTGATTTATTTTACATAAATGCTAAAAAGTAAGAAATAAATGCAGTGCAGCATTTTTCCCACGGGAAGTGATATAGCATTTATGTTCTCAAGAAAAAGGAATGTATAGTATTTAGCAAATGCATAATAAAAACCTGTCACTGAAATCTGACAACAGATAAGCAGTTGCCATAGGTAATGAGACCTCATGAAATTAGCGATCGTCTGTTCGGCATTAACATATCGAAACTATTACAGATGTAATATGGGCCAGGCCACGAATTGTTGCATTGTTATTGCATATTATTGGTGATAGACCATGGGCTGAGGAAGTGTCGACTCTCAAGAACAAGAAGCGATGGGAGTTAACCCCCCTCATAGTTTCGCGTATATCGTCGTGTGATAATTAAGGTCTACCGCAGACTAGCGCATCAGATTCATTGTACGAGACATCTGAAAATCTCCATCCTTTGAGTGAACTGCACTTGTGAATCAATTTTAATTCTTTATTTTTCATTTCTTTTTTTTAATTAACAATTTGTAATAGATTTCATATATATATTATATTAGTGCCCGTAAATAAAAATTAATAATTTAAATATTTAATTTTCATTTTTTGTAATAATAATTTGTAATAACCCAAAGTTCTGTACATATATATAATACTTGTAAATAAAAATCAATGTGTCCTCATAAATCTAACATTGGCCTTCTTCTTGAAGCCATTATAGGTCTAGTATAAGCCGAGCCGTTATAGTAGTGATTTTTAAACTCCGATTTTATTATCAAATAAGTCAAGATTAATGTAAATTAGTTTCATATACGCCTTTGTTATTTTTTTTATTACAATTAAAGTAAACGTTTTTTTCATTCAAAAATTAAAATAATAATGAGTTATGAAGTCCAAAACCCTATTATACCCATTGATTAAAACTGTAAACAATATCATATAAATTTTTGGAAAAGGTTTTATGATAATTGTACAAATAATTCCAAAACGAACCATTACTTATCATATTCTATTTTTCAGAACACCTTCAATGAAAAAAAAATCTTCTATACTAGTAAAAAAAAAAAAAAAAAAAAAAAAAAAAAAAATCAATAAATACCATCGTTTCCTTACAATAACGACCACTAGTACCACACAGCGAGCGCGAATCATTTTCAATAGCGAAAACATAGATAAAGAAAAAAAAAAGGTAGAAAGTAAACGTTAACCCCAACAATGCCACGGTTGACAGTGAAGTCAACTCATCCATTAAATGGCCGCCGCGTGGTGGCGCAACAATAAGACGCGTGCGGTGCACAATGTGGGGTTCCACACCACTAGACCGTGTTATCCCTTTCCCCCCTTGCTTTTTCTACTAGTTCCGATCCACCGTTCCATTCAGCGCAGCTCTCGCAAGAGGCGATATGATTCTGTTAGGATATTTCCCTATTATTCCGTTCCCTGATTCGTTTCCCCCGGCCACCAGGTAACGATATAGGAGCGTGGTTTAATTTACCTGATGCAGTGTGGTTTGTGATCCCTGGGGTTTTTAGATGCCCTGTGTGTGGCTTGGAGGAAGGGCATTAAGTATATTAGCACTCGTTTACTTCGGGGGTTGTGCTCTTATCAACAATCGTAAAGATCCTTGCTGGTGGTGGATCTCGATGGTAATTTCGTTTCCTCTATGTTAAAAAGAAAGACTGGAATTCTGCTTTGAAATACTTGATGAAGCAATAGTTAAATTATTAAAAATAATTAACATACATTGATATTCCATATTCTGATATTCATTTATATCAGTGGGACACAGACAGCGGATCACCAATATTTCTCTTGTGAACTTCCTCATTATATACCAATGATATTTTTTTTAAGTAAAAAGGAAAATCTTTTGGAAAGTTCTTATATTTTGATAAAATAGTAAAACATTGAACCTAAGATAGCTTTAATTTAATAAGTAAACATTTAAATATTAGAAAAATGTTTGTTCAATGTTTCCCCATTTTATTTCTGTCAATGTCAGTTCCTTTGTCAATAGCGTACTAGCCTAAATACTAGAACTCTATTTATTGTCGTACATATATCGATATATTGTAGAACATACATACGTACAAGTCGTACATATATTGTCGAATATCCATTTACATAAATATTTTTCGTTAGTACAATATGCTCCATTTCATTTTCAATCATCAAAAAAAAACATGCTCCATTTCCTCCGTTAAACAGAAATAGTATGGTAGATGTGGTTGTTACTTAAAGATATATGAAAATGCACAGCCATGTTTGGACAAACACATACTAGTGAACAATTATTTTAATTTGTAAATATAATATAAAAATCATTTGACCAAACACTTTTCAGCTTGATTACTACGAAAATTTAATTAAATACTCGTTAAACAAGTGTAATATAGCGCATCAAATCCCTTTTTTTTTTAATTTACCATTATATGTAAAGAAATGAAAGCAATGTTAAATGTACAATAAAATACACAGCGACGTCTGGACAACACATACTTGGGAACAATGATTTTAATTCGTGAATATAATATAAAAATCATTTTAACCAAATACTTTTCAGTTTGATTACTACGAAAATAGAACTGAATACTTATAAAACGCGGATCATATCCATTATAGGCTTTATCATTTTGTTTTCATTTCTTTAAATATAATGATAAAGTTAAATATATGTTTTAAAAAAATAACTAAGTAATTTTTGGGAGTTTTTTTTTTCCGTGTGTTTGTTGTCTGCGGCCTGCAGTCAAATTATAGTGAACTCATGCGGCCCGCGACCTTCACAAATCTTCGCAACGCAGAGATTCTTAAGCAAACCGCAAAAATTGATATCATAACTTATTGGGCCTAATTACTACGATTACGTGATGGTATTTTAACCGCAACTAAAATAACTTCGTAGTAAAAAATATTCTAATGAATTCTAACAGCAATAAATACTCTAATGAATATGTGCATATAGGATTTTCTACTTAATTCATAAGGATTTGTCTTGTTACTTTAAGCAATTATATAATCTTTAAAAAACAAAAATAACATAAAGTAATTAAAAGATAATCTGAAATATCTTGAATTTCTAATATTCATTTCAATTTCTACGAAAGAAAATTATAGTAGCATTTCAGTATCTTCACTGTAGTTTCAATGCTTATCATATCAGCGAAGATATGATTTTTTTACCATTAAAAACTATTTCTTAAATGAAAGTTAAGTTTCTAACTAAACGAAACAAACTTGAGTTTTTGAAACAATCTGAAACAATCTTAAAGCAATCTTTAAAGCAAACTTGAGCTTTTTGAAGCAATCTTTAAATATTTCGAAAAATTCAAGTCTCTGAATAATAGAAAATTAATTTATTTCTGTTTTAACAAGATGAACACTTTTTCTCATTGGCCATCAACATTTTTCATTTTAATTTTCTGAGTTATATCCAACTAAATAATTCTATTGCTCGACATTAAGCTTCATGTCATTTGACAATCATATAATGCATATAATGAAATACACTTAGATGGTGAACTAATTAATAGTCAAGAAAATTGGGGCCCACGTTAAATTTTCTACATTTACGTGAGGTCTTCGCTGCCTGCTGTTCTAGCGACTCTTTCTCATTTAGTGAATTGCTTACAATATCCAAGCGAACACAGTCTGTCAGACTAGGATTAACATTAGTTAGTTTAGAAGCCTTAATATCATGTGAGTAAAATAGAATGGCAATGACGAAGCACGTCGCCAAAGTAGGCATTAATCTACCATTTCGAGTGTCAGACAAGAATTGAATCCATAATTTTTCCATACAAATCAGCATGAGTCATAACCACAAATGGTCTAACCAGCAATCAATTAACGGGCTTACTTTAAACATAATATTTTTGTGGTATATATCTTTATAGGGCATACAATTCTTTATCTGACTGTATAACTAAAATAAAATTATAATATAACAAGGATAGAATTAAACAAGCACATGCAATTAATTAGAGCCATTATTCTATTTATGTCTGCTGTTCCTGCTACCCTGTTTCATCTAAATAAACTACTGGTATAGGTGCTACAGTTATTCAGTTGTTCAAGTGATACAGTCTTTTAATCTGGTCTAACATTTTTTTTTATTACGAACCTTAACACCAAAGAGTAGAACTAAATGAAAATGGCGTCGCCAAAGTACGCATCAATCTGCCATTTCGAGTGCCAGCTCAAAATTGAATCCATAATTATTTTGCCATACGAGTCAGAGTGACTCATAATCACAAATGGTCTAAACAGCAAACAATTAATGAACTTGCTTTTAATATAATATTTTTGCCGCATATAGTTGTATATCCTATAAAGCTATATGCGGCAAAGCTATATTCTTCATCTGACTCTATAGTTAAAATAAAATTACGATATAACTAAAAGGATAGAATTAAACGAGCAGATATAATTAATTAGCACCAATATTATATTTATGTATGCTGTTCCTGCTACCCTTTCTCATTTAAATAAACAACTGGTCGAGGTGCTACTGCTATTCAGTTATTCAAGTACAACAGTCTTTTAAATCTGATCTAACCCTCTTTTAGACTACGAACTTTAACACCAAAGAGTAGAACAGAATGAAAATGACGAAGTATGTTGGCGAAGTACACATTCATCTATCATTTCAAGTCATAGACCAGAACCGAATCTATAATGCAGCCAGCATGACTCATAACCGCAAATGCTCAATCCGCCGAACAAGGAATGGGCTTTTTTTAACCATAGTATTATTGCGACATATGGATTTAAATGCCATATAATTCAGCAAATAATGAAATAATTAAAATAAAACTAGGAAATAGCTAAAATTGCAAAATAAAACAGAACAAAACAAGTACATATAAAACAAGTATGTCGTTTATCCTGTTTGTTTGCAATTCTTGTGGCTCTTTCTTATATCTGTTGGTCGAGGAGCTGCTGCTATTCAGTTGTTCAATCACCATAGTCTTCTAGACATAACATTTTTTTAAAACTATGAACCAACAGAATGACAATGTTGATGATGATGACAAAGTTCTCATCTATTTGTCTCTTCAAGTGGCAAGTGAGAATTGAATCCATAATTTCTCTTATAAATATGCATAACTCATAATCACAAATATGATCTAACCTCCAAACATGATATTATTGTAACATATGGCTTTAAAGAACGTACAACTGAATACATAACTAATGTCGTATTGTTTAGGTGTTTTAAGCTCTTGCATGTTTCCTACCGAAAAAGAATACCCCGCTAAACCATCTATATAATGCACACAATAAACACTAAGAATTACATGCACATATTAAATACCAAGAATTCCGCAATAACCCATATCACATATAAACCTACAGATTCGAATGTCTTCTAAGACTTGTGTATGTTGGAGAAGGTACAACATACGCATGAAATAAATGAAAAGCAATTTAAAATATAAATAAAATGTATTTATTAATATTTACAATTTAAACATTTAATAATACGTTACACAATTAATATTATATTAGTACAAATGATTTCAAATAAGCATTCATCAAATATGATATATATATACAATATACCGCAATAACAATTAATAAAAAATATGAGTCTCCACGTCTCAGAAAGAGACAGCACAGTGTCTATGTTAATATAGAACTAGAAAGGAAGAAACTACTAAGCCAGATTATCAATTTTATATACAACTTAGAGGTTTGAACCCTAAAAACACCGTTTCGCAACTACAAGACGGTCCCCTTCTTGAAGTCGGCGCCTATTATAATAGGACTCGTTGATTTTTCAGCGGTCTAAAAACACCTCGCCGTTTCAGGGGATGAGTGAACGATTGAAAGTAGGGGAATGAATATCCCCTTGAAAAGCTATGTTTACGGCGAAGCATGCGCCACTTATTTTAATCACCCTACGCAAAAAAGAACATGCACTCTCTTTTTTTTATAATTCAAACCGACGTTAATGGAGTATACCAGCTGGATTTCATTATAATGAAACTTTTTTAATAGCAGCGTGGCGGAGGCTGAAATGTATAACACTTATTTCGCCTGCACATTATATTTTATTCAGATGTACACGAATTAATTTGGATTTTTCCAGAATTATGGCCTTTTTTTTTTTTTCTTTATTGTTATTATTTTGAATGTAATGTCTATGGAGAGAGCAATCGATAAATGTGTATTATTTTTTACTGAAATATTTTTTTTTTCTTTCACAATATTTTTTTTAAATATCGCATTTGAATGTTATTTATTTAATTATTTTCAAAATAACTAAAATCAGGAAGACCAATTTTTTTATCGTTCTCTTGGGAAAAAATATGGAAATAAAAAAAAAAAATTTTTTTTTTTAAACTACATTGCTTTAATTACTGCACAAAATAAATTTCTGAACTTTTTTTTTTTTTTCCAGAATTTCAAAAAAGCAATTGAACGACATTGTTTATAAAAAAAATCCACTTTCCCTACTGCCTGGGACTGAATTTCACTAAGAAACAATAAACATAAATATCAAATGCTAGAAATTTTTTAAAAAAGTTATGAACAGCAAAAAGACTATAAAGCGACCTTAATGTTACTGTTTCATAATGGGTTTGACGTAACAAATTCTCAAGTCATACTTGATTTTCATTAAAATGTAATATATCCATAATGTAATATGATATTTAAAGAACAAATAATAAATTGGCAATAATATAATTTCAAGGAATTTGTTGATCAACAAATTAAAAAATTAAATCAACAATTAAAATAATTATTAAATTAGTAAAATAAATGAATACTAATACATACATTTCTTATTCCTGACAGTTTATGAAAAAATTATTAAGTCATCGTTATACCAAAATTTAAGCCGCCTATAAAATACGTAGGGATTGATTTTGCCTTGAAGGTAGTTATAATAAACAAAAATAAATAAATAATCATCATCTTAATAATCCTGAAGTTAGTTATTAATCAAAAACTATTTAATATTATAACATTTAAAATATACAATAAAAATAATAAATAATTTCTTGATATACTGATAGTTATATAAGAGAAACAATACTATAAGCTTCATTTCAAGGACAGTTGTATATTTCTAAACAGTATTACCTAAACTGGCGAGACTAAGTAATGCCCGTTTTGCCTTAAATCTAAATTACTATTTATATAAAATTCTGAATTGGGGATTAAAAAATATTCTTTTGTTCCTACATGAATTCATGGTATTTTAAAACTATGTATATACTAATGTATAGCAACAAATAATAAAGTTAAATATTTAAAAGTAACGAAAGTTTCAATAGAATTTAAATGGAATTTAGATTTATAACAGTCACAGTATTGTATAGAATAACAAAACACACAAAAGACATTGAAACCTGTAGGAAATAAGATATACGAATAAAGAAACTTGCTTAATTTATGTTAGTATCGTTCATCAGCTTAAGTAATTTAATTTTTTTGTTCTTCATTTTGAGTTCTTTTTGGACAAATAAGTTCGGGGCGAATAATTTTACTTCTTATTATTTTTCAGTAAAAATATTAATTAGTTGAGTAAATTAAGTTTTGAATTTTTTCATTTAGTAATATCATGTATATTTAAGTAACCATTTTAAGAATCACATTTTAAAGAATTTTTGCATTTTTTAGAAAAAAATTATGAATCATTTAAATACGAAGCAGTCATCATTATTATTATCATTTATTTTATTAGTAATCATCTATCATTTATATTAATATTCATCCATAATTTATTATATTAATAATTATGTACTTTAGTATAAATTGTAAAAAATAATTACCAATTTCTCCGATTTTTGTTTACCTTATATGGTTCTTTCGAAGATATAAAAACAATTAATTAATTCAAAAACTAATTTTTTCTAATTGAAGTAATTAAGTTTAAAAAAATTCTCAAATAATTTGAGCTAAAGCAATAATGAGATACTTCATATTATTTTTTATATAAATTTTATTTAACTACATGATTAAAGGAAATTTTTTTTAACTATATAGATAATTCTAATTAACGTATATGAAAGAATATAACGTGTTGAAAATTAGAAATTATTATTGTTACCAGAATTTCGCATTGCAACTTAAAATTAGCTTTATTCTTATTTTGCTTTTCTTTTTTTTTTTTTTTTTTTTTTTTTCGATTTTCAATAGTAAAAAATTATTTCTTTTCTATTTATTTATTTATTTATTTATTTTGATATTTAATATACTTTGCCCAAACTTTTAAGCAATGAAACTCTCTTAATCAATTAGGATATGCTCCTGCTAATAAAGCAGTGCCAAAAATAGAAGCATATTTTAACCGCAGCAAAAATTATGGCAATTTAATTTACATATGAAAATTTATAAAACCCTATAAAAGCACGCTGTTAGTTATATAATATCCTCAACTATATAGACTTTTTTAGCGATATCAAATTTCTCCAAATTTGGTGCATTTATGTATTCGTAGGATAAATGCTATTTCCAATTTCAATTGCATTAAGTTTCATCCAATTTCAAAATACACTTAACTTGGAAGTGTTAGTTTTCATATATTGCCCCCCAATAAAATTCGTTGCTAAAGATGGGATTGCTTGAAGTAAGGTACTCAGTAAATGCGTATGAGGCTTAAGTTTCAATTTGCTAACCATAGCAGACACAGCTTTCAGAAATAAAAAGACACAGAATCATGATGATGTGAAGGAAACTCTTCGCATTCGCAGTTGGATGGTTCCCGAGTTTTCTTCCATACGACACACATATGCGGGGCAGTCACTAAGAAAATTCATCGCTGCCAATTGGCAAGTGTTCTGGCCTTTTGTACCACAGGCTTCCGGTTCGAATCCTGTCGGCGGCATGGATGTTTGTTAGTGGTTCGGAATCCACGTTAAACTGCAGGTCCCTCTCTAATTAGCCTTCATGTGCACAAGATGATCGTAGAGCAAACCAAAAAAGACCAAACCAAAAATTCTTCTAGGAATTGTACTATATACATCACCCATTCACGTCATCCTCTCCCATCGCCCATAGGTTACTGATCGTGGAAAACATAGGGACAACAAGAATCCTACCTATGTTAAAAAAAATGTTTATTAAATAGAATTGCAATCCAAAATCCATCTAAACCATTTTAATTTATTCATAAAAAAAGGAAGAGATAAACCATGACATTTAAATTTCCTATTGCAGAATTTCATCCAACTAAAATGCAACACATTCATTTTTATTAACTTTGTGAAACCATTTATGACGTTAAAAAGGCACATTCAATCACATTGTAAGTAACAAAAAAAATGACAGAATCTCTTGCTCCACTTTCTCTGCCCTACAATTAACTATCCTCAATGCCATTCAACAGAACAGAAAACGAAAATGAAATAGTCAGCAGCACAAACACGAAACTCGAAAGGAACGACCGATTCGAAGCATACCTCAACTCTCCCGCCGTTGTTATTAAAACATTAAGAATATCCTATCCGTCTGGGCAAAATTAAACGCTAAAATAAGTGACACCGCTGCCCCATCTATCATTTACAATAACGGAGGTCTGTCTAACAGCCGGTTCCCAGGAGTCCCATTTTAAACGCATTTTCATGTGCCCTTTTCCCGTACCCGATTGCACGGGGCTTCGCTATCGCCGGCTCCAACTAATAAATTCTTTACTTATTGTAATGAAAATTGGGGCATGCGGTTTTTTAATATCGATTATAGTTGATGTAGCATCTAGTTGGGTATGGGAGACAATTTTTATACGGATTATTTTTGGGAGATCTAATTTTCCTTTAAGGGTTGGAGGGGGGGGGCGTATGGAGGGAGAGGCAGGAGAAAAAAAAAGGGAAAATATTCGGTTCAATTTTCTTTTTTCTACTATACCACTTTGGAAAATTTCTACAGGTGATAATCTTTATTCATATATATTTATATAATATACAAAATGGAAGTTCTATTATTACATGACAGTAATTTTTTTTATTAATATAATGGATTGTAGTTCAAAATGTTGAATTTTTTGATGAATGAGATGTTTAGTGCAGATAATTCGATATTTGCATCGATAAATTCGTACTTATATCAATACTGTACTCCTTACGTACGTACTTATATCAATACTGTACTCCGTACGCACGTAATTATATCAATACTGTACTCCGTACGCACGTAATTATATCAATACTGTACTCCTTACGTAGTACTTATATCAATACTGTACTCCTTACGTAGTACTTATATCAACACTGTACTCCTTACGTACGTACTTATATCAATACTGTACTCCTTACGTACGTACTTATATCAATACTATACTCCTTACGTACGTACTTATATCAATACTATACTCCTTACGTACGTACTTATATCAATACTATACGTACTTACTCAATACTAACACATAAATGTAATTTAAAGTATATAACTGAACTTGTTAGTTATAAAACACACACAGACATAAAATTTTTATTTCAATTGCAGAATTTAATCCAACTAAAATGCAATACATTTATTTCATTAACTTTGTGAAACCGTTTATGTCGTTAAAAAGCACATTCAATCACATTGTAAGAAGAAAAAAAAATGACAACATCCCTTGCTCCACTTTCTCTGCCCTACAATTAACTATACCTCAATGCCATTCAACAGAAAACGAAAACGAAATAGTCAGCAGCACAAAAACGAAACTCAAAAAGATACGACCGATTCGAAGAATACCTCAACTCTCTCGCCGTTGTTATTAAAACATTAAGAATATCCTATCCGTCTGGGCGAAATTAAACGCTAAAATAAGTGCCACCGCTGCCCCATCTATTATTTACAATAACGGAGATCTGTCTAACAGCCAGTTCCCAAGAGTCCCATTTTAAACGCATTTTCGCGTGCCCTTTTCCCGTACCCGATTGCACGGGGCCTTCGCTGTCACCGGCCCCAACTAATAAATTCTTTACTTATTGTAATGAAAATTGGGGATGCGGTTTTTTAATATCGATTATCGCTGATGTAGCATCTAGTTGGGTATGGGAGATAATTTTTATAAGGATTATTTTTGGGGGAGTTCTAATTTTCCTTTACAGGGGTGGGGGTAGGGTGGGAGGAGGGAAAAAAAAGGAGTTTATTCGGTTCAATTTTCTTTTTTCTACTATACCACTTTGGAAAATTGCTACAGGTGATAGTCTTTATACATGTATGTGTATAATATACAAAATGGAAGTTCTATTATTCCATGACAGTATTTTTTTTATATTAATGCAATTCAAAATGATGAATTTTTTAATGAATGAAAAGTTTGGTGCAGATAATTTGGTATTTGCATCGATAAATACGTACTCCTTACTACTTACTTATATCAATACTGTATTCCTTACTACTTACTTATATCAATACTGTACTCCTTACGTACGTACTTATATCAATACTATACGTACTTATATCAATAGTATACGTACTTATTCAATACTAATACATAAATCTAATTTAAAGTACATAACTGAACTTGTTAGTTATAAAACACGCACACATAAAATTTTTATTTCAATTGCAGAATTTAATCCAACTAAATGCAATACATTTATTTCATTAACTTTGTGAAACAGTTTATAACGTTAAAATAGCACATTCAATCACATTGTAATAAAAAAAAATGACAACATCACTTGCTCCACTTTCTCTGCCCTACAATTAACTATACCTCAATGCCATTCAACAGAAAACGAAAACGAAATAGTCAGTCAGCAACACAAAAAACGAAACTCAAAAAGGAACGACCGATTCGAAGCATACCTCAACTCTCTCTCTCCGTTGTTATTAAAACATTAAGAATATCCTATCCGTCCGGGCAAAATTAAACGCTAAAATAAATGACACCGCTGCCCCATCTATCATTTACAATAACGGAGATCTGTCCAACAGCCGGTTTCCAAGAGTCCCATTTTAAACGCATTTTCATGTGCCCTTTTCCCATACCCTATGCACGGGGCCTTCTCTATCGCCGGCCCCAACTAATAAATTCTTTACTTATTGTAATGAAAATTGGGGCATGCGGTTTTTTAATATCGATTATCGTTGATGTAGCATCCAGTTGGGTATGGGAGATAATTTTTATTACGGATTATTTTTGGGAGATCTAATTTTCCTTTGAAGGGGATGGGGGGGGAAGGGGAGGCAAGAGAAAAAAAAGGGGAGATTATTCTGTTCAGTTTTCTTTTTTCTACTGTACCACTTTGGAAAATTGCTACAGGTGATAATCTTTATACATATATATTTATAATATACAAAATGGGAGTTTTATATTATTCCATGACAGTATTTTTTTTTATTATTAATACGATAGATTTGCAATTCAAAATGATGAATTTTTTTAATGAATGAAGAGTTTGGTGCAGATAATTCTGTATTTGCATCTATAAAAACAGTACTTATATCAATACTGTACTCCTTACGCAGTACTTATATCAATACTGTACTCCTTACGTACGTACTTATATCAATACTGTATTCTTTATGTAGTACTTATATCAATACTATACGTACTTACTCAATACTAATACATAAATTTAATTTAAAATATATAACTGAACTTGTTAGTTATAAAACACACACACACTTAAATTTTTTTTTTCAATTGCAGAATTTAATCCAACTAAAATGCAATACATTTATTTCATTAACTTTGTGAAACCGTTTATGACGTTAAAAAAGCACATTCAATCACATTGCAAGAAAAAAAAAATGACAACATCTCTTGCTCCACTTTCTCTATAACTATATCTCAATGCCAATCAACAGAAAAAGTAAACGAAAACGAAATAGTCAGCAGCACAAAAACGAAACTCGAAAGGAACGACCGATTCGAAGCATACCTCTACTGTCTCGCCGTTGTTATTAAAACATTAAGAATATCCTATCCGTCTGGGCAAAATTAAACGCTAAAATAAGTGACACCGCTGCCCCATCTATCATTTACAATAACGGAGGTCTGTCTAACAGCCGGTTCCCAGGAGTCCCATTTTAAACGCATTTTCATGTGCCCTTTTCCCGTACCCGATTGCACGGGGCTTTGCTATCGCCGGCCCCGACTAATAAATTCTTTACTTATTGTAATGAAAATTGGGGGATGCGGTTTTTTAATATCGATTATCGTTGATGTAGCATCTAGTTGGGTATGGGAGATAATTTTTGTACGGATATTTTTGGGAGATCTAATTTTCCTATACTGGAGTGGGGGTGGGGATGGGGAGGGAGCAGGAAAAAAAAAGGATTATTCGGTTCAATTTTCTTTTTTCTACTATACCACTTTGGAAAATTGCTACAGGTGATAATCTTTATACATATATATTTATAATATACAAAATGGAAGTTCTGTTATTCCATGACAGTAATTTTTTTTATTAATAAAATAGATTTGCAATTCAAAATGATGAATTTTTTTTAATGAATGAGATGTTTGGTTCAGATTATTCGGTATTTGCATTGATAAAAACTTCTTTTTTCGTACTTACATCAATACTAGCCGCCTAAACTCTAATTTGAATTTAAAGTATAGAAACAAAGTTTGTAATTATAAAACACAAAAAAAGATTCACACTACGTGTAATTAATTTTGAAATAATACTTTTTTTTTGAAATTATCTAAATCAAGCAGTGAAATACAAAATTACATACGGCAAGATCCTTTCAAAATATGCAGCTAATTACTGGACACATATGTCGCAGAATAAATGATGTAGAGTCTTATTTTAGAAAGGTTAAGAACAATTTTAATTTCCTAGAAAAATATTTGTATAAAAATAAAATTAATTTTTAAATGAAATATGAAAACTTTCACGTACTTTATTTCTTATTGGAATATTAAATTTTCTTTTATTTGTTATATTTGATCATTATGGCTTGATAAATTTGCAGTTTGCAGTGTTGTTCTATTTGGCTAAAATAAAAAAGTGTAAACTCTCTATTGGTCTTCGATTAGGCAGTGGTTCACAAACTTATTAATGTCATGGTACCCTTAAGAGAATTAGAAGTTTCTTCTAGTCATAAATCTATCTATGGTACACTATAATAGATATACTAATAAACCCTTGCTTCGAGTTCTGGCTGGACGAGTTCTCCATGGACGTTTGCAGTGATTCGGAATTCACTTTAAATAGTATATTTCGCTCTAATATGACTGTAGAGCATTGGGTGTAGAGCTGATGATCCTATGTCAGAAAAAAAAAATCTCCTTGTAAAGAAACTCTTGACTCGAAATCTGCCAAGGGGGCGGTTACAATGAAGAAGAAGTAAACTCATGCGTATATTTTTCTTTTTATTCTCTTCATTGTCAAATGAGAAAAATTATATACAGATTTTCCTTTTGTTTTCAATTCATTTGTTTGTTTTCCTTACATCTACGTCTTTAAGCAACACAAATAACGAATTCATACTTTCATTTGTTTTGCCTAGTATCATTATAATGCTTTTGAACAATATTAACAAATAAACAAATTTCAAGAAAACGGTAAGATAATTACGACAAGGAACAAAACATTTTAAATAAGTATTAAATATAACATAAAAATAAATAATAAATAACATAAATATGATTGAAAACTAGAAAGAGAAAGAACACTGTTGCTTAAAATTGAGCTTATGAAATTTGTTATGCAATCATTATTGTTGTATTTATATCAAAATTAAATTTAATGTTTACAACTAATTGAATGTTTTCTTCTTTAAATTGTTAAAAAAAAAGTCATATACATTTCATAACAGAGAGTTCGCAATAAGATGTAATGTTCAGGTGTCTTAAACAAAATATTATAAATTTATATTTGTTTAGTTAAAATTAATGACTACATGAACTACATGAACTAAACCTTTCATTTTAAAATCTAAATATTATAAATAAATTCGAAAAACACTATATAATTAAGGTTAAATTCAATTGTTATCATTTCAATAGAATCAGATTATTAAATAATCTAGAAAGAATCTTTTTTTTTCATTGTATTAATATATTATTTTTGCTTATTTATATTGATTTATCCTTGAAATAAAGATTAAACAATACCTTTTAAATTATTCCTAACTACATTTAACGTAATGTTAAGAACAAAAATAAATTGTTTATAAATGTTGGGAACTTTAAATAGAATGGAATAGCAGTTAATTAGGAACTCTAGTGTAAATAGAACCTCCCCTACCACAAAGTTAAGTTTGGTTTGTCGCTCTACGGTCATCATGTGCACACTTTAGACGGATCGGGACCTACGGCTTAAAGGGGATTCTGAACCACTATAAACATCCATCCCACCACCAGGATTCGAACCTGGAGCCTGTGGTACCAAAGGCCAGAGCGCTAGCCAATTGGCCATCAAGCCGCCCTACCACAAGTAGACAGGGCATCTGGGTAATAGCAATTCTCATTCTCCCCCATGTGCCTATTTATAGGACGCATCATGTATACTCTTGTAATAGACATCTCTGCGTCATCGTTGATTTTCGGATTGATATTCTTTAGTTTGATAACCAACAAGCTATTCATCAATCTGCTCCAGGTATCTCCAGGATTTAATATACAATTATTATATTTTAGCTTATTTACAAACGAGCTTTAATTTCAAAGGGGTAAACATCGATATCTGAACTAATAACTTAAATAGGGCATCAGAGATAATCGAATTCTTTTATTAGATTTAAGAAGAGAACTTTCTGATCTCTATGTATTATGTCCATTCACAAAAACAAGTTTGAATATATCGTAAAAAACTCATGGATGAAACGGCCCTGTAAAACAAAATCCAACTCATAAATAAGATGTTATAAAGCTGGACTGTCAATGACTGGATGCAATATGGGTGGTCCGAGGAGAAAATAATTATAAAGCCGAATATTTTTCTATACGATCATTTCTTTTATTTTCTACTTCTGGATAATGCAGTAGCTAAGATAGCTTCGTAATTTAGTTTTCAACTGTGCATTAGATATTTTTTAGCAATAAAGAACTAGGTGAGATTTTTTTTCTCAAATGGAAGGGGAATCCCAAAACTCACCTGACACAATCAGGAACACATGATCGAAAAAAAAATTTCTATTGCGAACTAATTTCCACAGGATATTAAACATTCGAGAAACACTATCGGAAATTATTATGATGGCTGAATGAATTAACCGAAATCAAATAACATGGTTTTTTGTATAGAGCATGAGCGCTTTCGGGAGCACGTCAATGCCAGATTATCAAAGGTCAATACAGTTTTAATACAAAATTCGAAAGATAAATTTAAACGATTAAAACATATTTAATGTATTCATGTGCATTATGAGCCAGAGTATGAATTTCAACACAAATCTCTACAATTCAGCATACATATTTATTCAATGAATTTATTTACACGTAATATAAATTGATCATCAATAACATTTGCAATGAAAACTTAATAATGAGAACAAGACCATGGCACATCAGCCTGGCATCTCAACACTCTCAAATGTTTTCGAACTTCTCACGATCCTGTCGACCAATCTGATCTTGAATGCAGCACTTCTGATCAGAGCTCGTCCGGTCTGCGTCCTTCCTCAACGGTGCCACTGCTTTTATCTTGCCTATTTTTCCGACTCACACTTCAACTCTTTTTTTCCTGCCTGCTTTTTTCTTTCTTCCTTCCTGCTATAATTTTTTCCTCGTGTGCGGTAAATTTTAGGTCGTCTTACAAAACGGGAGCCAAAACAACCAGTATTGACGATAAATATTCGACAAAGTATTTTGCCGTTCTAGCAACCACAAAATTAAATTCACACATTGGACATTAATTTAATTGAATCGAATGTTCTTGTATTTATAAAGAAAATAAATAAATAAAACACGGCAAAAAAAAATAAAGTAAAAATGATAGTTAAAAGAAGTTGTTATAAATAGCTTTATGGCAAAGAAAAATACGCGTGAGCGTTACAATTAAAAAAGAATTATTTGATATCATGTTACTTTCGTGAATCGGATCTCTTAAAAAAAATCATTGCAAATTATGCACAGCTGTATAATTCTAACTTCTAAACAAATATAATTCTGCAGAGCTATATTTGTTTGTTTGTGGGATTCAGCAAATTTTATATATCTATTCAATGTATAAAATTTGCTGAATCAGAAATTGTTTCGACGACACTTTAGCTTAATCTTACGTGACTTCTACTTCTTCATATAATTCTAGCCCCTGAACCTGAGGATTGAGGGATCTTGTAGGATTAATAATCTCTAATTTTACTATGTAATGAGAGTTCACGCTTACACTTGGTTTTATCAACCCTTGAATAACACGTACTGTGTTTCGGGGAAAAAAATAAGCGAAACTCAAAGTTCAATCGATACCAAATAATAAATTCACCCAAGAATTAATGCTTTTAATAATGAGTACAAGAAGATTTGTTTTTTATTGTATCAGGAGAACGAAAATAGTTACTGCAAAGTATCGAGAACAGTTATTGTACCACGATCCACATGAAAACAAAAAGGAACCCCAAACTCAAACGATGCCGAGTTATAAAGGGTGTCCCATAATACACGCAAGAATCAATGCTTTTAATAAGGAGTACAAGATTTGTTTTAGAAAATTTATTTTTTTACTGTATCAGGAGAATGAAAACAGTTACAGTATCGAGAACAGTTATTTTACCAAGATTCGACACTAAAAAGAAAAAGAAAAAAGTTCAATCGATAGCGAATTATAATGGGTGTTCCAAAATTTAAACACGAATTAATGATTTTTATAAAGAGTATAAGAAGATCTATTTTAGAGAATAGGTATATTCACTTTTCCTCAAAATTCGCTTTTTCTTTAGGCCTAAAGGTGCATTTTGAAGTGAAATCAGCTCTTTCATAACCAAATATTTCAGACAATTTAAGTTCTTTAGGAATTCAAAATATTCGGGAATTTCGGTTACGAACACTAGAAAATGTACCAACCATCGAATGTGGATAAATACTTATAAAAGAGAGGTGATGTTTAGTGAGATCGTATTTTATTTACATATGAATTCACAAGGAATGCAAAAGTCCACAGAAAAAATGCTTTCATAAATTTACAATCATTATTTTCCGCACGTTATTCGATTTCCTGTTTTACATTGCGTAATTGACACGAGTCAAAAGCGACATGCATGTTAAGCATTTTATCTCCCTTTGCGTCAAACCAGCAAATTCATTTATTAAATAAACTTTCAACTTCTCTGTCATTTGTTTCGTAATCACATACCACTTTTACTTCACCATGCATACATTACTTCACAGTTAAAAGAAAAAAACGGGATAGAAAATGTAAAACATCTGAAACCAATTAGGAAATTGGAAACGTTTAGCATACGGATGCTCCCGCCGCATAAATTATTTTAATTTAAGAGAGTTATGCTAACTACAATTGGTTCACTTAGTTAGAAATTTAAATTCGTTAGTTACGATGTCGATCAGAGGATAGTGGTATGTTAATCAGGGAATTAATTATAACCTTGGTTGAAACCGAACTGAATTTATATCCTTGATAATTATTTAATAAGCAGTTTAAGGTAATGCAATATGTGTACGATTTTTATCCATTAGAGAACATATTTTAATTGGAAATATAGCATACATTCCATTACTTTTAAAATGGCAGATATTTGATCCGAGATCTTTCCCCACTTTTACCGCAGATGTGTAGCAGATAAGGTCTCCACTACTGAAAAGGATCTGCTACGCTTCATTCAAGAAAAGGAAAATATTGTTCTTGCAAACTTTTTTGCTGTTCAAATATCCCTCTTTTATTTATTCATCCATCAGGACACTTGTTCTAAGGGTTTATTTGCTATTGATACATCATATATGTAGCAGATAAAAGATTTTCTACATTACACTCAAGAGTGGACAATTGAACTACAGTAAGGCTGGCTCGAGGCTCACATTTGTGTTAAAAGTGAAGAATACTTAGAAAACATCCTC
Organism: Caerostris darwini; assembly: GCA_021605075.1. Classification (NCBI taxonomy): domain Eukaryota; kingdom Metazoa; phylum Arthropoda; class Arachnida; order Araneae; family Araneidae; genus Caerostris; species Caerostris darwini. The sequence goes on from BPLQ01014549.1 coordinate 558,376, forward strand.
GCAATCGACTTATTGTTAAAAAGCATATTCATCTATTCATATGTATATTTCATCCAAAGTTGTTTTTCCCCCTCTAACATGGCAGATATGCAGTAATCCCTATATATGTTAAATATAGTAAATCCCTACAGCAGATGATTTACTATACTTCACTTATGAGAGAGTGAATATTGTCTACTGTAGCTTCTACAGTAACTGGCTCACATTTGATTTAAATGTGATGAAGACTAGGGAAACATTCACGCAGTTAACATACATATGCCCGACTCCTGGCTTAACGGCAACGCGCGCCGCTGATAAACATTAGGGCTGACGTTCAATCCGCTGGCGGCTTTGTTGTAGACACTGTTTCAAAAAACAAGCAGTCTCGAGGGCGTTTGTGATGTCAGTATGGTGAGTCGGACTAACTGGGGGGAATTTTCCGGGATTTTCTTCTGTACGATAAGCAAACGCGGGGTAGTTCCCACTTAAAGACCTCCCGGAAGGCACAGCTCTCCTTCTTCAGAGGCACGGAGCCAAGACAGATTTCAACCTACGGTTGCTCCATTACAGCAGAAGCTGCACCCCCTTTCCCTCCTTCCATGAAACCACTCGGATTTTTGGACTTAGTTCTATATGTTGCTGTTTACCAAGTGGGATAAGAAACAACACATATTTATGTATTATTTTATGTGGCTCCATTTTGCTAAAGGGTACTGAATCTTATTCGTAACTGCCTTCTTCAAAGAGCAACAATTCGACTAATTTCAACACTCTAGCCGATCAAAATATAGTTATTTTAAATATATACTTATTTGTATTCTACGAAATATTCCTTGAAATTACGATAAACAATTGTGTAAGATTTATGAAATATCTTTTGTTTGAATTTTTTTTTGTTCCAATGCAGCTGGCAAACACTTAGACAACTTGGTCTTGGATGCCTTAAGGCAAGCGCTGCACAGACGTTACTCACTTTGCATTACCCAGAGGGCGCGTGTAACTTGAAGATACGGGCGCGGAGTAACAATGCTCCCGTAACGCTCTACGATCTTATTAGAACCGGGACCTACGGTTTAAAGTGGGTTCCGAACCACTACAAACATCCATGGCACCGCCGGGACTCGAACTCGAAACCTGTGGTACCGAGCGCCTGAGCGCCAGCCCCTCGGCCATTTAGGCCTCTCTTTTGTTTGTATTATTGAATTAAAATCATATTAAAGTGTAAAAATATTTTTTTTAAAAATTACTTTGAAGTAATATTGTTTTATAATACAAAATTAACCGCATATTTTTAAGAATCAATACATTGATTTATCTGAATCGTGGTGATAATAACAATAATTAGCAGGTGATTAGGCTGGGTTTCGATTTAAGGTCTTGCATTGCCGGCACCATTGTGAAGAGTGTACACATTCGATGACGATTGCGATAACCTGTCTTACATCGATTAGGAATTGCTGGTGCGAGATCTTAATGCGTTTTCCTAGTAAGATACACGTGTTAAAGATTACACGTAGATAGTTACATGTAGATAATCGTGAATGAAATTCTTATCAAAGCCGTTATGCGTTCGAATATATTGTAAAGTTAGATCTGATGATAATGACATCTGGTCGTTAAAATATAATAAAGAATATTGGTTAGGTTGACATAGATATCTTAAAAATCTTAAAATTAATATCAAGATTGATATATAAAGTAATTATAAATATTGATTATATTCAGATATTTTTCCCAAATAGCATACAAGTAATGACTTAAAACAGATTAATCTTTTTTAGGTTTTTTTTTTTTTTTAAACCTACGTTATCAGAAATAAAACCTTTTACAGCAAGCCCCAAAGCTTAATGTAGGCTATTTACAAAGATTATATTTCCCATTTACTTTTAAATAAAATGGAAATCTTAAATAACCATAATTTCCCAATGTTCTTATAAGCTATATGCATTAAATACATAAATAAATGTAAAAATAACTAATAAGTAACTAATGTTTTGGTATTTTTTTGTTTTGATAACCTTGACTAACACTAATTTAACATTAATTTTTTTATTCTATTTAAATAACAGGCACCATGATTTTATACAGTATTATTAACATTTAAGCTTACTAACATAATAATAGTCTGAGAATTTATGATTAATATTATTTGAATTAATTTTATGAACCTATTATGTGAGCAATTGTATTGTTACTTCATCAGTGACAAAACTGCAAGGTGTTTGTTAAAGGATGACCATGAAATTCTCATCTCAATTAAAGACTGTTTGTTTCGAAAAACACGTTTTTAACCACAAACAATAACTTTAAAAAACCATTAAAGTAAAACATTCGAATAAAACACTACGCTAGATTTAAAACATTAATCAAGTCAATTGTTACTTTCAAATACGATTCGTTTTGTCATAAATTTCAGAGATCTGAAAAAATTTGGCGAACTCTCATGAATTGTTTATTGCCACTTTCTCACGAACTCTCGCAGCAACCTTGAAGAACCTAAACTATTGATCTGTGCGCAGCATGAGAAATCCATTGTTAGTCAATAAATAGTGTTGTTTATTTTTTGTGTGCGATAACAATTCCATCGAGATTTTTCTGCTTCATTACACTCATCATTACCTATCGATTCCCATGTATTTTTCCTGCGCATAACTTAAATGCCTCCATATTTATTTATTTTTTTCTCAGCCTTCTTCGATATAGTAGTCAACAAGGACATTTCTCTAAATTCTCACGATTAGAGGCTTCGGGTTTCGCTCACGTTAAAACGTGACGAATTCTGCGAAATGAAGTAGTTTGGATTTAAATCACGTTTTATTGGTAAAGGCGATAATTAGAATCTTACTTCTTCTTAAGTGAGCAAGCGGTATGTAGTGTATGTATCTATGTATGTAAATGGTCCGATGTAGACATCAAGGTGAAAAATTAAAACAAAAGGAAAAAAAAAAAAACAGTTAGAGCTCACTGAATCTGAGTAGTTTCCTGAAGGCATTGTATGCATTATACATTGGAATCAGTCTCTTTACAATCTATTGTAATTACTCAGTTATTTGTTCTCAGTAGCTGTCAAAAATCCATTTACAATAGACTGGAAAAGTCAATCAATAATCTTCATTTGATATTCCGATGTCGGTGAAATAATGTTTCCCCCTCTCCTTGCCTCCAGAAGACTTTTAAAATGTCAGGGGCATTCCGTGATGCCCTTAAGAACCTTTAACTTAACTACGTCGGTTTTCTAATCTTTTGTTATTCCCTTCAAACTGACCAGTCAGCTATCGACCACGCCTTCTCTGCATAGCTCGACATCATCGAAAAAGTGAACTAAAAAGTTCACAGGTAAAAAGTCAGAATAGGTTAGGAATAGAGAGTGGGCTGCTGCAAAGGAAATAGAATTTAAAATAAAAATCTAGCAGGTGTATGTATACATTGTTATAAGGCATCAAGGCGGTTGCAAACCTTGGTGAAGTTTGGCACGTCCAATTGAAAGGTTATGATTTATGTTGTTTGAAGTTTCAAAGCACGCAGTTGACTACTTGGTAATGAATTTAGGTTACTTGATAATGAATATAAAAAGAACTGCAATGAGAAAAAATATTCTCTTCTAAAAAAAAAATGTTGAATTTTCTAATAGTTTCGATGGTTACGAAAGTATATATAAAAATATTTATTTTTTAATCAGAACTGGAAGTTATATGTAGAAACTACATTTATGAAACATAAATATTGAAACCAAATTGCTAAGCATTATGAAACATAAATACACATAATTAAAAATTTTAATACACAGAGAATCACTGATCAGTTAACTGCTTGGTAATGAATTTAAGTTACTTGATAATGAATATAAAAAGCACCGCAAGAACAAAAAAATATTCTCTGCCGAAAAAAAAAAAGTTGAATTTTCTAATACTTTCAATGGTTACGAAAATATATATAATAAAATAATATCTTCCAATTCTGATTAAATAATAAAATGTAGACTACATTTCTACGCATTATAAAATATAAGTACACATGAATAAAAATCTAGAATACGTAAAGAATAACTGAATCATTTTCAGTTAACTGCTTGGTAATGAATTTAGGTTACTTGTTAATGAATATAAAAAGTGCCGCAAGAACAAAAAATATTCGTTGCTAAAAACAATGTTTATTTTTTTAATACTTTCGATGGTTACGAAAATATATATAATAAAATAATATTCACGAATTAATCGGAACTGGGAGGTAAATGTAGAAACGATATTTCTATGTATTATGAAACATAAGTACACACAATTAAAATCTATAATACATAGATAATCACTGAATCATTTTCAGTTAACTGATTAGCATTATTACTTGGTACTTGGCTATATATTTTTTCTCTGCTAATGAATTTAGGTTATTTGATGATGAATATAAAAAGCACCGCTATAGTAAAAAATATTCTCTGACGAAAAAATGTTTTTGAATTTTTTAATACCTTCGATGGTTACGAAAACATATATAATAAAATAATATTTATTATTTGATCAGAAAAACTATAATAGATAGTCACTGAATCATTTTCATTGAATATAAAGCAACAGGAGTCATTTGGGCTCTAAAATTTGATTGAAGTGAAATATTAGTTCGTGTTTTCACTTTTTCTTATTTTTTCTTTCATCATTACAAACAAAAAATTATGTGTTGGATTTAGTTTTTATAGCATTTTGTCGCTTCGATTTCATGCCACGTGCTAAATGATTTTTTTAAAGTCTATTCACTGCTTTATATGTTATTGCGCGGGCTGAATGGCCCAGTGTCTAGCGTTCTGATACTCGGTGTCACAGGTGTTTCGGATTCTAGTCTCAGCGGTGGCATGGATGTTCGTAGTAGTTTGGAAACCACTTTAAACTTTAGGTCTCGGTTTAATATGATCGTAGAGCGTTGTCTTGAGGTTTAATCAGTATTCAGCCCTCGTGGTTCCTCGCTAAAGTGAAGCTGCCTATTACCCTTTGTCATGGCCTAATCGCCTGCGATCGGGTCTTTTGGACCTGGTGTAGGCTTTCCTGCACCAAGGAGATTAGTAACAGCAACATACGTTAATGCAATAATTTCAGTTAAAATAAATCATTTATTTTTTAAGGTAAAATCTTATAAAAACTAAAAGACCATGTTAAAATTTATTTAATCACTTATATTAAATATAAAAAATAAATGTATATAAAAATTAATTATGTAGTAGTATACATATTTCTGACATGAAATAAACACTAAGACACACACACAGGGGAAAAATATAAGCAATATGAAAATTATGAAACTTGTATTAACATTCCAATATTTCATTGCACAAACATATACCTGCATGTCAATTATGTTAATCACGTTAAGGCAATTAATTGTATTTCAAAAGCAATATATTTTCTTTTATACAAAATTCGGAAAACGCAGTCATACTATTTGCATAACAAATATCTCAAAAAATTAAAATCAGTCGCTGTTCCTTTGAACTCAGTAAAAAACCTCTTGCCGAATTACATCTCAAATAAATAAACCCTTCAACATTATCTTCATTACTTTTTTATTTTCCAGTCATTAGTTTGAACAACTAATGTTTTGGCTTGCTTCCACAAGGTCAAAGGAAATGTTTACCTGACACGGAGATCACGACTTCTTCGTGACATCTTTTAGGAAGAAAGAAAACACATTAAGTGTGATGCACAGAACACACCAGAAGCCCACCTTCAGACAAGGGTCACTCGTAAAGTACCAACTTATCTGGCCCGATATTCAAAAGAGCAACAATTTGCATCGAGTCATCGCAGCAGGCCTCACATTTCTGCCACATCTCAAGCTATTTATCAACGCAACAGAGATAAGGGAAGAGTTCTCAGGTGAATTACTAAGAACCCTGGAAGACTTGTAACCTTCTTTTTTATATATATAAACACCTTAGAATTAAAGTAAACAAACATGAATGATCACTGGTTTATCTTTTAAGTAACTAAAATATTCGGTAATTTTCGTTGGCATTTTATCGCATCATATTTATTTAATGATGGACTGCCACAACTGAGACAAGTAACATAAAAAAAAAATTTTTAAAGTCAATTCCTACTTTTTTTTTCACTATATAGTAGAAAGTCCTTTATAAATAATTTTCATTCATTTTTTTAAAGTTTATCGGGCGCCTTCTATTGGTAAATATATCTAACTTAAATCTAAAAAAACTAAAATTAAATTTAATTACTGAATCAATATTTGAAAAAACAGTATTAACATCAAGTGTCATCCACTACAAGTTTCAAAAAATGTATTTGAACTTGAGTGGATGAATAAAAGTATTTTATGAACGATTGAAAATTTGAACAAGATATATATAGGGAGAGTGTGAGCTAATAGAAGGAATTGAAAAAATAAAGTGACAACTTATTAGTGATACAAGTCTTGTGTCCTGATTATCAAACGTAATTAAAAACAACAACAAAACTTGTATTAGATATGTAAAAATAACAACCTTTGAAAAATACGACTCTGTTTTAGTACGAATAAATTGAAATATACTTTTTTTTATTTATTTCAACAAACTGTGTTTGCATCCAGTATTCGCTTATAAATATGTAAATTATGCTAATAAATAGCACGTAGTAGCAATTGTAATCATATTAAAAGTTAAATAAAATTAAAAGTTGGGGCAGAAATAATGCCTTGGATATATTTTGGGTTAATCTTAATTAATACCTTGGTTTAATACATATATATCATGTTTAATAATATTTTTTTAAATATACTAATAATATTCATAGTGGTAAAGTATCATTTAAAACATTTTATGTATGCATATATATTTACAAAAAAAACCTTACATCTGTGTCATATAAAAATTAGAAATCTGTCTCAATATCAAACTTCTATTATTTTTGGACCATTTGTACACAGTATATTGTGTAAATATACCAGTAAATAAACACAATATTGGACTAATTACACAAAAATAACTTGAATATATATTTTTACAATTTATGGATTGTAAAAATATGTATTCATGTATTAGACAAAGTAAACAATTAAAAAAATTGAAAAATTAGTACTAAGAAATTGAAGTTTATCCTGTATGAATAAAATGTAGCATATAAAAATATATATTTTCCAATATTTCAAAGATTTAATAAAATATATTTAAGTTATTTTCTTTCTGATGAAGTTCGTCTTTTGGAAAAGTTTGGAAGAAGATGTAAATCCAGTCTATTTTTTTATAATAGAGAAATACGTATATTAAAAGTAACAAAAATCTATAAATTATCATTGTCCTTAAGATTAGTAACAATTAACACTAGAAAATACTTAAAAGATTTCCTTCTGAACAAAATATGCTTTTCATATTCTGCTTTACGTTACATACCTTATATGCGCATAATCTGAGAAATTTTACAATTTTTTTGTTAAAATGAATTACGGAGGTCTATTTATAAGCGAATCAGCTAATCTCGCAAAAAAAGTACAAACAGGTAATTTTCCGTTAGCAGGGCACAAGTGATCAATCGCCAAATATCACTAAATAAAGAACTTTCTTATTTCCGGAGTTTAGCACAAAAATTAATTTTAAATGAAATGAATTATTGGTTTTACAAAAATTAGTTGTTTTATTTTCAAAATTGTTGGCTTGTATCGCCGTCGCCAAAATGAAAAATCTGATGTTGGCTAAATTTGAGCCCAGCTAACAGATATATACCAAAATTTACATCAGAAATAATAATTGAATATTATAAACAATGAACGTCAAAAACATTTTGTTTTCATTTCGGCTTATATACGGGTTTTAAACTTGGGTAAAGGTTTTGAAAAATGAGTTTTAAGCTTCTATCGACTTATATTCGGAAATATACAGAAAATAATAGAATACTGTAAATAATGAAAGTTAAAATAATTTCTTTTTCATTTCGGCTTATATACGGGTTTTGAAAAATAAGATGCATTCTCGGCTTCTATTCGGAAATATACAGTATTTTTTTTTATATAGATACACTTCCTTAAGCAACATAAAAAGAAATTCTTCATATTCATTCCTGTTTTTTTTATCCCTATATACAAAGAAGTCTTCCTTATTAAAGCCTATGTTAATCGTATTAGTCTTTATCAGCCAATTTCTTATCATTTTTCTAATAGTTTTAACAATAATTACTTTCTTAAAATAAATTGTTCAGATTAGAAAATGGCAATTAAGATCTTGCCTGTCATTTAATTATAATCCGATTGACATTATCTATGTGTATTGATTATTAAAACTCAAATAAAACTAATTAATTTTTATGTATATTTTTAAAACTGTATAATGACAATCTTGATTATAAAAGTAATCCCGGACAATAAAAAAAAAATACAAAAATAGAGCAATCTCAAATTTTGATTAGTTATTCCAAACCCAAATATGTCTTTAAAAAAACCTAACACAACAACTGGTTTTAATATCTGAGAAAGCGGTCTAAGTAGGAAGTACACAAATAAGGCACTCCACATGTTAAACCCATTACCACGCGCACCTGACCTATGATAGCTCATATAAAGACGTATCAAAAGATAATGTTGCGATGACTGATAGTGGTGTCAGAAAAGGAAGAAAAAAAATAAAGTCGAAAAATGTTGCAGTGGGCGTATGTGCGATCAGAATTAGATGCAGTACAAAGTTAAACAATAAAAAATATTACCCAAATAAAAAAAAATGAAAGGAATTAGTCTTGTACCTGACCCGCACACTTAAGTTCAATTGTTTCTATCACCAAGGAATTGTATTGTAATTGATGAATTGCTGGCCATAGAAAATGTCCTTCTTTAACTTAAAAAGTTTAGTTATTAATGGACATGCTAAAATAGACAATTAACTTCTTGCTAATCTATAGGAGGATAGCTTGTTACCGAAGCTTATTACTCTTTTTTGTTATGTATTATTATCGAAAATGAGAAGGTAGTTGCCGAATTTCTAATTTCACCCACATGATGAATAGCTGTATGTAAAAGTTTTTTTTTAAAAAATGAATTGCTTTTCTTTTGCATCGGTGAAGTGAAAGGGTTATTTGTAAAAGAGTTCCAGTTCAAGTTCGTTGAAATACTGCAAGCCATTCATCAATATCATTCAAGAGTAGTGAGTTAAGAGTTATTATTTTTTATGAGGAAAATATATAATGAAATTTGTTCCATTATCCAAGTGAAACATCAATTTTCGGTGATATATTTAACACTTGATTAGTCAGGAGACACATTGTCTGTGCCATACAAAAAATATATCAGTTGTAGAAAAAAAAAGTTAAATTTTTATGTTACCGAAACTTATTAATGAGAACTCGTATTATTAATGGACATCCAAAAATAAATGACCTGGGTTTAGTATATTATGTCTGTCAAATGGTAATAATTTCATCAATACTGTTTCAAATGTATTAAAATAAGTAGCAATAAAACTGTAAAATAAAACCTATGGTTATTCCATCATTGAGAGTTAAGGATAAATTACAAATACTTCATTTGTAATTCATAATCTTCTTCTTCAATGGCGCAACAGCCCCATGTTGGGGCAAGCCCATTTGCCGTTTGGCAGATTTAGAGACAGGTGGTGTTTTATTTTTTACGGGGTAGGGTACTCAACATTCACATTAGACCGGGACCTACGGTTTAAAGCTGATTACGAACCACTACAAACATTCATGGCATCATCCAAATTTTCGAACCCGAAATCTGTGGTACCAAGCACCAGAGCGCTAGTCACTCAGCCACCAGGCCCAAATTAATATATTCATATATTTAAAACATACTAATTCTTAGTGTTTTTCATAAATGTAATGATTTCATTCTACACAATTTTTGTCACGACATCTTGAAAAATTAAGTTACATTTTTAAAACAGCGAATTCTATACTAAGTGTACAATTTAAAGTTATGATATTTACAAAGCAATGTTACTAAACAGAAAAAAATATTATCAGTGCAGATATACAATGAATTTGTTTTTATTATTGAATAATTTTGTAGCAAATGATTTTCAAAGATAATTTTTTTCAATTGATAATATTTCAATTTAAAGAAAAACCAAATTAGAAGGCTAAATACAGATTTCAAAAAACATTAAATCGAGAAAACCATATTAATAAAAATCATCATTAACCTCTAGTTATTATAAATAATATCAAAGAAGGTAACAATTTATTAACCTTGCAGTTTTTCAACGCCCAAACATTATTATTATTTATTTTCGATTAAAATTCCAATTTGCACATGTGAATTCAACAAAATACTGGCTATTTCAACTATCTTGCAACACAACCATAATGCCTCAACGTCTTCATCCAAATAAACGAGCAACAATGCCTTATGCCATTAATCCACCAATATCAAACAATATCACATTATTGATAGAAGCTATTTCTTCACCACAATAACCACCATTAGCAACTTTTCAAGCTGGATCATTAAAAGACACTCAAATAGCCAGAGGAACAAAAACATTGGGGCTATTTATTATTTTCCAAAGATAAAACTTCATTTTAACCAAAAAGTACTAAAGTAAAGTAATCTTTTTTTTTTCTACTATCCATTCCAAGAATCTTTTGTTCCAGCGGATATTTTTTTGATGGTTGGATACGTTCTTCGAGAAGCATCGAAGGTCGTAAGTTTTTTTCTATTGTTAGATAACAGGCTTTTTTTCACTTTGCCTTGAAGTCCAGTATTTTGAACTGAGGGGGAAAAAGGAATTAATATTCAGCAGTTTTATTATCGCATCACTAGAAAGCTTTCCGAATCCTTAAGGGGTAATTATAGGGTACACGATGGATTGTTACTGTCCATTGTAGATTTTTACAGTGACCCTGAACTATATTTCGCAGTTGAAGTGCTTCGTGACCAAAGGATATGCCAAGCTCTAGGCTGACATCTATTGCTGTCCAAGGAAAAATCCAGGCAATATTTAAAAAAAAACCAGCAAATAAGTTGAAAATAGACATTTAGTAACAAAAAAAAAGTTACAATGAGTCAATTTGAATTAATTTCTTTTTTGCAGCGACAGGAAATCTAGTTGATTTCTTTTATTAGTTTCACTGTGTGTAAATTATATATGCTCTTAATAACTCATGTTTGCATAAAAAGACAAACTACAAAATCAGGTTTTTGTTGTTTAAAAGTACAGCATCTCATTAATAAGAATTATATCTATTATAATTATTATAGATCTCAATAATTATAACAATATATTGAAAAAAAAACTATTAGATTATCATTAACTGTAATATATATTGATGATGACAGTCTAGCAACATTTTTTTTTCAAAATTTCTTAAAACTTCTTATTAACAAGGAGTAATTTACATACATATATTACTAATTATTGCAATCAATCATTACAATTAACCCTCATAAATTACCCTCGCTCCGATAAACTACCATTTTTCATAGCAAAGCATGAATGCGGCTCTTTAACGTGGGTTGACTAATGTAACTGAATATATTATTGAAATAATGAATAGTTACTGCGTATTTTGTATCTTATATACTTTCTTATCTTATCAACTTATATTCATTTAATATAAGTTGCTTAGTGTTTCGTATTTTTCTTGTTTATTGTTTCTTGACTTGCTTGCTATATTTTTTTTTAAATAATATGTTCTATAACTTTTTGCGTTATAGCGGTGCTTTAGTAAGTTCGATGTCAACTTTTTCTTTTTAATTGGGTTTCTCACTTTTTATAAGATTTTGTTCTTTGTATAATAATGTTTAAGACAAAAGAAAAAACAAAAAAGATCCAAGTAACAGTTATATGATTGTAAAGAAATTTCGTACGAAAATACATTCTATTGAACATGAAAATCATTAAATTTTAGGGACAATGAATGATTATCTGGCGATCCACTGCATCGCAACTGAGAATATAAATGGTGTGTAAAATAGGATAATCCAATTCTAATCTATGTCAATGGTTTATATTTATTGTAACAATTCGCATACAGCATGAACAAATATAATAATTTAGAGAAAATCATTGGGCTGAAGGAAGTGACTATAATGTCGAAAGAACTTTCGACATTAGGATAAATCGAAAAAATGTGCGACATTAGGATTGCTGCCTTCTTGATATAGCCAAAAGCAGCATCAAGAAGGCAGCATGAAACATGAAAACTGAGCAATTGCCAAGGCAACTATTTCAGCATTTTTTTTTAATATATAGCATCGAATATTTCATTGTGAGCCCTCCGATATGTAACCAGGATAACAGTGAGCGTATGAAAAAGTGACCCAAAAAACGGATGCTATATTCATTATATGAGTACATTGTGTCCTTTGTATTTTCTGTCCCTCACTTGAGAACCCTTTCATGTTTGTAATGAAAGCATGTCTGGAGACAACCATACCATTGGTGAGATACTAACCTTATTGATATTATCAGTTGTCACACAACCCAATAATCGGTAGTTTTCATTTGGGATGCCATATTCTTTGACAGACGGATCCTTTATTTGTTATACGTACATCCTTATAGCAGACTGATATGCCATAGATTTTCTACGAGCTGTATGTGGATATTCTATGATGTATAGCATTTGCGACTTGCATATCAACAGGATGCTGTTTAATCACATACAGCATCCATTCCTACTGATCGTCTCCAAGCTAGGTAAAAGTAGTCTTGGAGCTAACAAAACAGCTAGATAACCAGATCTTGCCCTTATAGAGTAAGTTTATGGTGTTTAATAAGCAAACACATCCGATCTCCAAAGGATCTATCTGATATGACTCAACAGTTTCAGAGGGTTTGGTAAACATCCACTAACTATACGAATCCATGCTAAGCTGGCTTACAAGCATACTTAAAAGACAAAAGTAGATTAACACCATAATAATTAATTCGCTATAAGTAATGTAACTCCTTAAGAAAACATTTTATTCCTTTGGAATGTTTTAGTTTCTTTTTTCTATGTAAATCTATCAACATTTAGTGATTTTTGTCTCATTCAGTAACTCCTTCTTAGTGCATAGTTGTTTTTTATTGCGGCTTGGTGGTATAGAGCAAATTTTCAGATAAGGATTTTACCTTTTTCTTTAACATAACAATATGATGTATATTTAATTTTAAAGTGAAAATTCAAAAAATCTGGAGAGCTCTGATCAGTGAGTCAGATATCAACAATAAAGAGATTCACTTTGAGATTAGAGAAGCATTATCGAAATTTTCCGATGCCCATGGCGAACATAACCATTTTGAATCTATAGATTCAATGAGACTTGAAGAGAGCGTTTAACCCACTTATCAGAGTTTTGGGACAAACTGTTGTGTCATCGCAAGTTGAAACAACCATAATTTTTTGCATCCTACGTTAATCTATTGAAATAATGTTACCATTGTAAGTCAGTCAGCAAATTTAATTAGTGAATAGATCAACGCGTTGAAGCCTAGTTTCCAGATAATTTTGTCAAATTCCAAATCATCAAAGAATTATTTTATGATTGCCACAACATTGTATTGATTGTATTGCCTCCACATGGCAGTCCTATACAAAGTTAAAAAATATATATATTTATAAAAAAAATAATAAATATATTTATATATTATTATAAATAAATTCTTCAGAGGAAAAAATGTTTTTTGTTTTGTAAACTTTCAATTTTACACTATTAATTCTATCCATTTTTTATACAACTGAATTTCCTAGGCTTAGTTTATCCATTCATTTTATTAATATAGGATAGATTTCATAGATGGGTCAACAGGTTTAAAGTGAAATACAGAGAGAATGACACAATTTAATAATTGGACCGCTTTCAATGTTATGTTATTCAAAATCATTAAAGCTTATCTCGATTTGAGGATTTACATTCACTGACCTTGTTTATAATTATTCTTAATTGCAATTATGTGTCAACTAAAATCATTTAAAATATGATTGGAGAGAACAATTAAAAAGTAAATAACCATTTATTATTGCCAATTTAAGGGATTTTTTTAAATTTAACCTATTTTTTTTTTTTATCTTTGTTAAATATTTTTTATTTTAAGAAATTAAACCAGAATTGCTGATATCAATAAAATTAAAGATAAAAAGGCACATTAATTAAATTCATCAATTTAAAAATTTGCCATTAATAATACAAAGCATATTCCATACTTGTTCATAAATCGAATACATTATTTCTATTTTTTAATAAGTTGCTGATACGATTAAAGGAAAATACTCTGACTGTACTGTCTAAATCCTTTTTCCATAAATATTTTAGTAATTTTGGAATAAAAGTCCATTTCAGCTCCCAAAGTATCGTATAAGATTATTTTACAGAACACACAAGCCTAATTCAAATTATCAAACCTGAACACTAAACAGACCTGAAAATCCAACAAACGCTGATCTTTTCCTACAAAAATAAATTTAACACAAAACTACTTTTTAAAGAAATTTTTTGGTATAATTCTCATATATATATCTTACAAACAAAAACTTGTCGAATTCTCCTATTTTTAATTTATTTTATTAAATCAAATAATATTAAAATTAAATACTGCGATTACATATTGTAGTAATTTAGACGTTAAAATATTTCGAATATTAGATTTTTTTAAATTTTATTTTTTTAATTCCAGTTAATTATATGTTCTTTGAACTTACTAATTGACATGTATTTAAAAATTGTCTAAATTCTTTTTGCCACAAAAAAAAATAACATTATCAAAATTCTTAGAATGTAAATACGCTCTACTTTTAACACGTTTTTGTTTTTTAAATGATTTATTCAGAGCTTTAAAAGTATTTGAATTTGAGCTTTGACATGACAAAAATTTAAGTTAAATCATCAATCTGAAATAGGTGCATTTATGTTTAGAATACCAAGTTCTTTTATGTTAAAAAGAAACGAAACAGAAATTTCCTCCAAATGCCTATTGAAAACTTTTACAAGAAATTTCGATATGCCGTGAAAGCTTACCGTTTCTGATATATATCGTTTTCTAGCCATGAAAGGGATACTTATTAATAATTTCATTAAAATAAATTTCATTATCTATTCTTTTCCAATTGACACTTTTTTCCCATGTATGAGAAAGAAAAATACAATGATGTAAATCTCCAACTGGTTCAAAATTTCCGATGGCTGTTTGATCTACTTCCCTTACAGCCACGATCTTGCATCCAGTGGCTGATTCACTTAACTGAACTTAATTATATTTCCAGAGTTTGACAAAAAGTTAAATTTTATATAAATTTATTTTCATCAACATTAGATTGAATGAATTCCTAGGCAGGCCAGTTTAAGCGATTTTTATCAAAATCCAAGATTAAGAACAAGTAAGAACAAAAATTGAACAAGTAAGAACAAAAATAGTATTTTCAAATTATTAAATTCAATACTTTTTTTTACTATTTATAAAAGTTTACTATGATAGTTCTTTGTCACCAAGTTCCATCGACAGTGTCTTTCTAATCTGTTATTCTATGCAAAACCTTTAGCAGTTTGTGTGTGTGTTTATCCATGTTGTATAGTCCTTATTACTTCTAATAATTTCTTGTCTAGTAAGAATTCTATTCTTTACTCCATTTCTTTTTTAAAAAAATTTGTCTGCTTAATCAAGCAATCTGGGAAAAATGGGCACTCAACCGCTACTGAAGAATGTGCCAAAATAGAGGTGTTAGGCGATAAATTTGATAAAATACCATATTATGTTTTATAATTCATTACAATAGTGTGGAAGGTTCGCCAAAATGAATGATAAATTTTCTGTACTCAAACCGTAATTTTTCCACTGATCTTCGAATTCCTTTAAACTTTATTCAGCTACAAGGAAAGTTGATTACACATGATGTGGAATAGATATTGCGGCGAAATATTAGTTTTTTGGGAATTTTTTTTATTAAAAGTAATTTTAGGATTCAATACATTAATTTTTGCAACAAAGCTGTCGTCGTTGAAAGAAATTAATTAATAATTTTTTTTTTTTTTTTTTTTTTTTTTTTTGTGAATTGATTACAAAATTAACTTCCAATGGTCCTTTTTTTAAATCATCAAAAACGTTCATTAATGAAATGCTCTTTTCCTACTCGGTAAAAATCTTTTAGCTTCCTGTGACTGCCTTTCATGCTAGGATCAATTTCTGGTAATTTAACTATATGTAGAACATCTTTAATATATTTGTGTATTCAGATGACATCATAAAATATAAATTATACCATCAAAGATAATCTTATCAAATTTCTGTATTTCTGTATAAGTTTACTTATTTTTTTTACATTATATGGTTTCGTAAAAGCATCACTTGAAGTTTGGAAGATTTCGTTGACTCATTTCACTTTGTTTTTGAAGTTAAAACATTGATTCAAAGCAAGATATCAATTTGATACAACTAAAACAACGTTATTCCTCGATGGCCACCTTGTTTGTGATAGTTTGGGAGATTTTTTAAATGAAATACGAACTGCTGCTCGCATAGTCCCTCGCTAAAGTTCCTGCTGCACGGAAAATATGCAATAAAATTTCTTAAACTACTTTGAAGTATATTAATAGTATATCGACAGCTTCACTGGCGCATAAAGCAAACGAATGTAAAAATCAATGATATATGTTATCATTTTTAAGCAGTCTCTAAAATCCACTTTTTACCCCCAACATTTATGATTAAAGAAATTATTGTAAGAAGTTAATGAACATTTAATGTAAATTAATGTAAATAATTGTGACAGAAAAATGTACTGGGAACTTCGGCGATTGTTTAATTGAGCTATTTTGTTATAGTAAAATTACAACACAGCCTATATATGTATATATTTCACATTATAATAATTATTATACGTATTTATTTCTTCAAAAAGATTCGAATACTAAAATTTTAAATAATTTTTGAGATGACAACGTAGATCCTGAGGAAAAGATCAAGCATCCTCACTTCAAAGCAGCGTAATTCTATGCAAGAAAGCATATTCTTATATTGAAAGAAGTGCTTGCCGATCAATATTGATTGCATAGTTGAGTTTGTCGTTCTACAGTCCTTTTGTGCACACTTTGGACTAATTATACCGGGATATACAGTTTAACGTGAATTCCGAACCACTAACCAACATCCATGCCATCTCCAGGATTCGCAATTGAAGCCTGCGAAACCAACGACCAGAGCGTCAGCCAATTGGCCATCAGGCTGCTTGGTGATTGCCTAGGAAAATATTCAAGGATTATTATGCAAGGAACCATTAGTGAAACTTTGTTTCACATCTTTAGTTTACTTCTATAAACAACCATCGCCTTTATTTAGAATACACCTTGGTATAATAAATAATCACAAAATCCTTTAGTAAAATAATCAGAAAATTAAATTACAAGTCGAAAAGTTTTTCGAAAGAAAAATATATCTTGATATCTGAAGTCTCTTTCGTTTTCTCTTACATTTGCACTTTCACCAAGTACTCCATTTTCAATAGCATTAACATGGAATTCCGATGAAATAACGCATTCTAAATTTAACCCTGCTGAGCACAACCCTAATTTGAATTCTGTCGCACAACATACGCCACGCAACGATCGTGACATCACGCGTCATTGAAGCTTTTTACTTACCCAATCTGCACACGTCCACCTTATCCAAATAGGCGCTGATTAAAAGAAGCCTTTTTCTTTATCTTTTCTTTTCCCCCCATGCTCGAGTTAAAAAGAGAGAGAGAGAGAAACTGCAAAATATATTCCTAGCTGTCGTTTAAGATTAACGAATGCATTATTCATGCTTTGAATTATTTATTTTGTTCTTCCAGAAAAAAATACAAAACTCAGCGGTAAACAGAAGGCTTTTTCAATAAAAAAAGAAAAAACAATAAAGGAAATGCAAATCCGTCATAGGAACTTTGGTGTCACAATCTCCTATAGGGATTGATTGGTTTTTCTTCATTTGTTGCAAAAAAAAGGAATTCTTAGGGTGATAATTGCTTCACCTCAGCAGATGAATTTCGTGAGAAAGAATCAAGAATCATTAATAGCTTGTTTAAAGTGACATTTAAAGATGATGGAATGAGACATTAACTCTTTTGATAGCATGCCTGGCTTTAAATTACTGATAAATAAAATTCAAACGTCAATTTTAACATAATTGAGTGTCTAATGTAAATTGGAATGCTTTTCTTTTTTTTGGCTGTGAACTATTAAGTTAGATTAATTACTCGTCGTTTTTTCCTCCCAAATCATTAGTTAAATAACACATCCCGTTTTCAATTTTTTTTCTAAAGCATATTAACATGATAAATGAAAACGTAATAATTAAAAATATATTTTTATCTAAGTAATATATTGAAGCAGTCACACGCAAAAATATATTATTTTCCTTATATATATATACACTCGCATGATAAGACATTTAATTAATGTGTCTTATGTTATTTATTGCCATGTCAGACAGCTATTAGTACCATAAATTAACATTTTTAACACTATATTTAATATGAAATAAGAAATCATGTAATTCATTGTTTTTCATTTAAGGAAATATGTCGTGTTTTATGTGATAAACAGAATTTTTAATTCACTTTTAAATCTTTGTAGGATATACAATCCATTAAAATTTTGATCATTTTCATCTTTTATTATACACTTTAAAATACTTAGCATGTATTCACATTAAATATATCTTTATTCAAGGCTACCGGTTTGCAAGTTTCTGCTTACGAAAAATATTTTTACTTAACTTTTAGTTCGGTTTGTCGCTCTATGGTCATTTTGTGCACACTTTGAGTTAATAACACCGGGACCTACAGTTAAACATTGATTTCAAAACACTAAGAAACATCCATGCCATAGGCATGATTCGAACCTGAAGCCTGTGGTTCCAAAGGCCAGAGCGCGAGCCGTCAGAACTCTTAAGAGAAATATCATCTCGAACTAAAAAATACAAATTTCAAATCATGACACGGACGTTTCTGAGTGGTTTTGAATCAATGTTAAACTGTAGGTTTAATAATGATAATTAGTAATAATGAGGGAGAAAATGTAGTGGAACAAAGTACAACAATTATTGATAGAAAACCGTAGAAAATATTTTCACTTAAAGTATACTTAAATTTTATAGTTTTGGAATTAAATCTATCTAATTTTTTCCTATTCTTTTTTATTTTATTCAAAGCGAGAGCTTTGTTATCTTCAACTTTTTCTCAAATAATTCTTCATTTACTAATCATTAACTGAACTCTTTATTATTCTATGTTATTGTAAAAAAGTAGGATCAATTTATTTAGGTAAAGGATGATCTTTTCAATCTATTGTTTAATAAAAGATGAATACTGAACTGATTTTTGTTCAAGTTAAATAATTCTCTGATTAATATTTACAAATCTTAAAAGATCAATATTGCCGTGTATTTAGAAACACTTACAAATACCATGTACCATACCATAAACTCTCAACTACCATGTACCTCTCAATGCCATACCTGCCATGTATTTAAAAACACCCTTTAAAAAATCTCCCCCCCCCCACACCCATCAAAAAGTTTCATGTTATAATTATGTC
Organism: Caerostris darwini; assembly: GCA_021605075.1. Taxonomy (NCBI): domain Eukaryota; kingdom Metazoa; phylum Arthropoda; class Arachnida; order Araneae; family Araneidae; genus Caerostris; species Caerostris darwini. The sequence goes on from BPLQ01014549.1 coordinate 577,831, forward strand.
ATATGTGAAAACAGAAAAGCGAGTTCCAGACAATGCATAACATCATTGACTCATTTTCATTGTTTTGAATTGAGAAGAAACAATGAATCCAATGTTGATCACTTAAAGCGTAACCACCTGGCAACGTCACGTACACGTGTTCACCTTTAGAGGGCGCCACTGTCGGTTCTTCCTTCCGGGGGAAACAGGGAAATGAACGCACAATTCGTGATCGACGCACAAAACTGCGTACTGGCACGCGAGGGGGACGGATGCCACATTTATTTTAATCGTTCGCAATGACATTTTTATGTGGGGGAGTTCAAAAAACAATTTTCGGGCCGCGCACTTTTTTTTTCTACATGCATCCGCTGCCACCACGTTTTCGGTCCTCGATGGACATGTTTAATTTCTGGTCTGTTTCTTTAACCGGGGTATTAATATTAAGTACTGGAATGGTAGCTAATCATTTCGCACTAAATGTGATTTTGATGCATTTCGGAAATGTTACTAGCCACGTTTGGCTTCTGATTTTTCGGTAATGATTGTTTTCTTGGATACATCACGTACAAATTTAGATTTTTTTTGTAAAAAATAGTTTGAAACATATAAATTTGTAGTAATTTCAATTGTAAAATAACAGAGGCCTGGTTGAAGTTAACAATAAAGTACAAGACTTTTTATTATCAGTTTAAAAACTTAAAAAACTAATAGTTCTGTGGGTCAAGAAATGGAAATATTAACAGGCAGATTAGGAGACTTTTATTTAAGATTATAATTTTAATTAGTTTGGAATATTAAATTATATAAAATTGCTAATTAATCAGGTTCTTTTTCTTAATATTCACGGACAAGAATTACAAAATTGGAAGAGCACCAATTAAAAATTATGTCAAAACAAATTTTCTTAATGAAATGTTTTCCATTTGAAGTTTTGTTGAATTTAAAATAGTTTTTTTATTAAAGAATTTGATTTTAAATAACAAAAATCTAAAGAAGTAAATCGTTTAGTTTAACTCTTTTTAGGATTTTTCCAATTTTTAAATAGATCAGAAAAGTTCAGTTTATGTAATAGTTTGCCAACAGTTTTTCATTTTTTTTATGATTTATAGTTGATATATTAATAAAAAAATGTCTAGTATTCCAAAATGCATTACACAAAATAATTTTGAAACCTATTTGCATATACATCCACAAGTATTTACCATGTCCAAGATTTATTGAAATTGCATTATCGTTTATTATATACATCATTTTTATTTATAATTTTGCTGCTGTTAAGGTTATTGTTCACCACGTAACATAATTTTGCCTCTTTTTATACAGGCTTTACTTTGTAACTTTATTCCAACATATAATCAATGTCAAAAGTTAAAAATTTAGAAAGCACAGTGAAACAGCGCGGTGCTTTAGAGATTAAGGACCATTTTTCCTATTAGTGTCATTAATATTTATTATAGGTCCTATTCCACATAACTCAGGGAGATATTCATAAGCCATCCGAGAGCGATGAGTGATTGTTTAATGTCAATAAGTATTAAAAAATTGCTCACGTAGAGTGACAACATGGTCAACTGATAGACTTAGGGGATTATGTTTATTTAAACAAAAATAGTCATTATGTTAGGATAAAAAAAGGTGATAAAGTGGACATTTCAGAAGTTTAAAAGGAGCCTACAATTCTTGTACATGATATTTATTATTACAAAATGGTCTAATAACTTTATAAATAATTATTCAGTTTATTAAAAAAGTTTTTATCATCATGTATAGTTTAAATCATTATTGACTTTGGTTTATTGAATTGTTTTTTGTTTCCATCAACAAGCTAATATCAGTAACAGAATACTAAATGATCTCCAAGTTTACTTGGAATGCATCCGAGAATATTAACACCAAACAAGATACTAATTAATAATGGATTTAGTAGAAGTTTAAAAAATTACGATTATTCAATAACAGACAATTGTTAGTGAGTTTTAGATAATTCAGGAAAACTCAATACATTTAAATAATTCAAGCTACATTTTTAATAAATTATTTAAAATACATTAATAACTGATATTTATAAGTTATCCCCATTAAATAACTGAGTTCAATTGTATTTGGCAATGTTCACGACAAATTTGATAATACTTGGTATCATACTAAATATATAAACTACTTTGATAATACTAAAGTATCATCATTTAAATTATTAATGGCAAGAAATTTTTCTTTCTTTTCCTGTTCATTTTAATCATGTTTTAGAAATTAAATTTCCGTTTTTGTATAAAACTATGAAATTTGTTTTATTATATACATTACATACATGAACAAATAAACAGCCACAATTTAAAATAGTTTCAAAAAGACCTTCACTCAGAATCTGAATTAAAACTAATAAGCTATAAATACTTTATCTCATTTAAAACTATTTACACATATTTTAAAGAATATAATAGGATAACCAGTATAGATTCTCTATTTTGGCAGCCTTTTTTTTTAGCAACCAATTTGAGAAATGGCGCATTATGGTGTAATTATGTGAAGAAAGGAAAATTTGATCAGATTTATTATGAAATAAATTTTTCTAAATGAAGTAAAAATTATGCAACAAAAAACAGGAATTGCTGAGTAAACATTTATTACACCAATCATAATTTTTATAAGTAATTAAGCACAATGCATCTTCAAATGAAATAATCCAATGCAATCACGGAACATAGATACATGTAATACATGAACTATTTATATTTTATTTCATTTTGAAAAGAAGTTTTTCAATTTAATGAAAATAAGTAAGTTTGAACTAGAGAAAATGATTTCGATAAACAAACTCTCAGCAGATAAAACGATGCTTTTGCAACTTCTTGAGAAAAACCGACATTGAACACAAGTCTGAAAAGAATTTCTAATTTTAAATGAAATAATGTTTCACTCGAACCCTTCGTAATCACAGCTTGTCATGTCGAGTCTTATATTAAGACCAGTTGGCGTTCTCATTAAAAGGTAAAAAAACAACAATCGATTCCGAAATACTCACACTCAAAAATAAAATAAGCTGTACGAGCAAAACTGTCAAGCCGACTACATTTTTCTTCTTTGCTTTCCCTGATATGAAATCATTATATTTTCTTTATGGACAGGTTTTTTTTATTATTATGTTTAAAATTCAGGCCATGCGTGATTTAGTGCACGATTTACTTCCTTACGAATGAATTCTGATAATAATAAATACCAGAATGCTTCTGAATGTTTTGAAGCGCATGGTGTAAGGAGCAGATGCTGATTTATATCACATGTAATTAGTTCATCAACTGACGCTCCCTGTTATCTATCTACCTTGTTATTCGCAGTGTAAAAAGTATATTGTTAGGCTCTTATTATCCCAGTAAACTTCTTATGACAAAATTGCGTAAATCAATAACAGTCCAGCCCTCGTCTGATTCAATTACCATGGTGGGCAGCGGAAATTCACCTACTCAAATTGGAAACTGTAAGCTAGGATATTATGGCTGATGGTTCTGAGTGATTTAAAGTGAGAATGTGACACTCGCGGATTAGCATCAGAGAAATTGTACTTTTTTTTTTTTAATATCTCATTATATTATTCTCAGTTATGGTCGGTTTCTGTTTATTAAATAAAATTGATTTCTGATCAGTCACTCATTTTCTAGTCTCTTAGGCGTATTATGACTTGTTCTAATCAGAATAATATTTAGCAAACTTATTCCTTGTCAGTCTTGGGTTATTTTTATTTGGTCAGAATGATAGACAACTGATATTAGCCTTCTCAAATTAGAATCTGCGAGTAATATTATTATAGTTAGGGGTACCGAATGTTAAAATAACTACATTATATTCATTAATTCAACATCTTCTCTTTAAGATACGCAGACTCGGAGAATTAATTCTATTTGAAATTTCTTACTTGAAGTGGGATTATGCCTTATGGGATTATAGCTTAATTATTACATTATTACTGTGTCCGCATTATTATCGTGTGATTACTGTCTTACTTCTGCTTAGTCATAATAAGTAATATAAAAAAAAAATTAAGTCAATTCCTACTTTTTTTTCACTATATTGCAAAAGTCCTTTATAAATAATTTTCATTCATTTTTTAAAATTTATCTGATGCCATCTATTGGTAGATATATGCAACTTAAATCTAAAAAAAAATATAAATAATTAATTAAATTTAATTACTGAATTAATATTTGGAAAAATTGTATTAACATCAAGTGTCATCCACTACAAGTTAAAAAAATGTATTTGAACGTGAGTGGATGAATAAAAAGTATTTTATTAAAGATTGAAAATTTGACCAAGATATATATATAGGGAAAGTGTGAGCTAATAGAAGGAATTGAAAAAGTAGCTTTGATTGAGGTTTTTATATGTTAGAAGTGCACCTCATAAGCATGGCAGTTTCATGACTTTCAAATGCCTAAACATATGTTTTCCTACAACAAAGTTTCATAAAAGGCTTTAATGTAGGAAATATAACAAATTTCTTGTAAATCACTCATTTTGAAATACGATCACTACATATCATACGATACCACTATTTCTGATCCCACATTTACTACATTATTCGCTAAAATATTTGCGATATCTCATAGCTATTTTTGCGAATGTTTGTTTTAATTAAGTCCTAATATTAAATAACTAAAAAATGTAGGTATGTGTGGAAGAGTGTTTTGATCCCATTGTACTAAACTGAAACAATAACTGTTAACTAACTAAACTGCTAATAGAAATAACCTGCAAGATAAAGAAAATTTCGTTCACTTTTTCTGAAAATCATTCTCAACAGAATCAGAAATATTCAGTTAAAACTTTTGTCAATTAAGTTCTAAAATTAAAAATTTCTTTTTATATAAAACAAAGTGCTAAAATGTTCTATGGGGAAGGGGGAAGTAAATAATTAGTTCCACCCATGTCTAGGCAATTTTATCGACAATCTGAAATCCCACTAGATAGTTTTCTTTTATTTATTTTATTTTCATTATCAGTATCAAAAGAACCTTAATATGATTTGAAAAATTAAAAGATTGAACTGAAATTTGATTTAATATTTTTTTCTTTTCTTAATTCTAACGTTTCATTTGTAAACTTTTGAACTTTTGGTTTTGAAAAAGTAATTAATAGGGCTTAGAAATAAAGATAATAAAAATTCAATACGTCGAAATAACTCATTTAGAGGTAATGAATCATAGTTTTGGATTATTTGAAAAGTCAAAAACAATTATAATGAATCAGCTAATAATTAGGTAATGTTACAAATCCTCTTAACAAAATTTAGTAGTCAAAAATAATGAATACAACAAAAAAGTAAGAATACATTTTAAAGTAATTGATGTACCAAACCATCTAATGAATCTCGCTTCAATTGTTACGATTACTTTAATAACTAAACTAGTTTGGGAAAAAAAAATGTGTTTTAAAAATCAAAATTTATCAATTATGGAGTTCAATCAAGTAGACCACATTTATTTTATTTTTTTATGCAATTTTTTTTTTTTAATCTTGTCGACTATCAAATTGTGTAACACAGCTTTAAAATACATATCATACTAGACGAACTAATCTCACAAAATTGCCCGAATATAACTTGTACAATATCAATTTTGGCTATAGGCTGACTCAAATTCGTCCACATAAATTTATCTTCTCAACACAAAAGCCACTCTTGAGATTGCATTAATTTTGATTAAGTAAAAGTAACAAAGAATATACACCAAAAACCATAAAACAGGAACTCGGAAAGAGTCATAAATTACACACCACAATGGTATCCACGATGATGGGATAATACTCTCCATCAAATGCCATAAAATTACATGCCATCGGTTTACGTATTACGTTTTCTTTTTTACCTTCTATTTGCCTCCGAATAACCGGATGCACGGTCTACCTGCAGACTCATAACTTAACGGGAACCACATTAGACCAAGTTCCGAAGGGAAATTGAACTTCCTTCCCTCGCTCTCCCAGATATGTATTGCGGTGGCTTTTTTCATTATTTATTTATTTATCGTCATAATATTATTGTTGAAGGTTTTTTTGCGGAGAGAGATTGTTTGTTATAACCATCATCTGAGACTAAGTTACTGATGGGGAGTTGACAGCAGCTTACTTTTTTTAGCTGGGTTTCTATAGTGGATTAATGATTTAAATGATTTAGAATTAATTCTGAGAGTATGGAATTCGCTGTTCTCTGTTTTTGATGAAAAATGCATTTGTAATCAAATTATTATTTTTTTTGTAGGTTCCTATCCCTATTACAGTTTATTTCTTCTTTTTCCGTGAATCTAGGATTAATGAATCGACAAATCTAGGAATCTAATTATCTGAGAAGTATCATCCGAATTGCAAAGTACCTAATTTTTTCGAAACAGAACTAAAATGTTTTTCTTCTGTAGAAATGAAAAAAAAATTATTGCAATTTCTGTCATTGTTTTATATATTTGTTGTTTTGTTCTGTAATTTCATCTCCTCTTTAACAGACATTCATTATTCTCATGGTTTACTTATTCTCATGGTTCTCATTACCACCGGTTGTTATTACTTTTGCGTCAATTTATATACATGATTTAAGGTATGTTTGCAGTTAAGGAGGTAATAGGTTTGATATACGAGTTTTTGTTAGTTGGTTAAGGTTGTTTCTATCAACATAGATTGCAACAATTGCAAGTGAATATTCTTAGAGTGTATAAAAATTCTGACTTCAGGTCATAATCTGCCGTTTGAATTTGATTTTGCCTACTGACTTTGTCAATACCAAATCTTCTCATAAGGGTTCGCTTCCAATATGAGCACATACCAATATTTGAGAGGCGACCTGCAATCGGACTAATAGATATAGAATCGAATAAATTTTATTCAATTCAATTCGAGTATAGTATTGAGTATTCGAGCATTCAATTCGAGTATTGTCTCAGAACATCAGGGAAGACAATAAAACCAGTATCAAGAAAACATCTGTTGTTCCAACGACAGCACAGAACATGAGGACATAGTGATCGTTATAGCTGTCCTCATAAACTCCGATTCGGACGGCACCAGAGAACAACAAGCATCGTTTATAGGTGACTCAGAGCCTAAGTTCACCCTGCAGTTCACTAAACAGCCGACAATCGGGAATATGGTCTGGAAGCTATTTCATTTGATAACCGGACTTTTTTAATTTTTATGCAGGGCATCCTTAAGTTCCCTGTCTCATATTTATATCCATGGCACCTCTACTTTACATTTCAACCATCCAATACCTGGTTACAAATTGCAATTATTTCTATTGATTGACAAGAACAAAAGGAAATACTTCTCGGGTCCTCTAAATCACCAGATTTCTCTCTAATATAACAGGCGTCTCCGACCATTCCAAGATCTGGACTATTAGAGAGAGTTTGTCAAGAAATCTTTCAGGGGACATCTGGTAAATGTTTCAATTCATAGATAACAGCTTGCTTAAATGCTAGTTTACAGCTTGTTTAAATTTCTGTACTTTTCGATCACATCTACTGATTTTCATTCTATCGTTACAAGTCTTACTTGGTTTGTCTTCCCCCTCCTTGAATTGCATATCCAAATATCATAGTTCAGCCAAATTAATCAATGAAATGTCAAGGAATAGAAATGCAACTGAAAAAAAAATCAGCCCAGTGTCATAAAAAGTAAACTTAACATTTTTAAGACAAAAATAATAATCTACGATTTCTTGTTTATTACTTGTCTATATTGAGACGTTTAAGCTGGCAAAAATAAAATCAATGTGTTTTCTGCATTTAAATTGGAGGAAAATAAAATTTTCTTTTAAATTCCAATTTAAAAATTAAAATTCACACTTGTTTGCATACGCAATATAAGAATAGGCAGATTAGCACATGGCTACGTTTCAAAGAATAAACATACGTGTTTAAAAAAATATTTCTACAACATCTCTAATTTTTATATTATTAGTAAGATTATATAATCACATTTTGTACAAAAATTTTTTATGCCTTTCATACTGAAGTTCTTTAACTGGAAAAAGTAGATATAAAATTGTATACTCATTTTTAAAAAAAGATTTCATTGAAAGTTATAACAGTCAAATCAAAAAACACATAAAGCACTCTACATTCCTGTTTTATTAGAAAGCATATGTAAATCTATTTCAAATTAATTCCCATCAAACAATCACGATCAAAAATAGTTGGCTGCTCTTGCTTAAAAAAGTACAATCACTTCAATAAATAATAAAAGTATAATCATCTATAAACCAAAAATCCAGATTCGTGCAACACATTTTTTATTGTAAATGTAATTTTATATGTTAGAAAATAAATTGTACAGCTAAAAGAAGTCTATATCCAATAACCTAACCATCCTTCTCTACTTGGCATTACTTTCTATGACTGCCTTTAACTGAAAGACTTGCTCCGAATATACAAGTATAACATACAATACCTTTAAAATTTTTATTAAAGTTATAAGAGACTTCTAGTGAACTGTTAAGAAGATTGCCATCTAAATAAAAGAGGAAACTTAATGGAGCAAAATCAATCTTGGACAAAATAAATTTTACGCATTTCGATCGATTACTTTAAGTGCTTAATCAAAAGTAAAACTACGATAGCGAGAACCAGGATCTTTCCAATCTGCAATAAAAGAAAATATCAAAAATGTTTTGACTATATAAATAACTAGCAGCAAAACACAAAAAAGTTGCATTTCAGAAAGCAGTCATTGAATTTGAGAAGTTTGACGAATCTCTTATTTATGAATGCTTCTTACATGCGAAACAGCTTTAAAAATTGTACATTTGAGGTAATTGCTGTTGTTTCTTATTCTACTGGGTAGGCAGCAACTAAGCTCATGGACCTGTGTGGTCTCATGGTTGAAGGGAAATTATTTCAAGAATTCTAAATTAAAATCTAAAAGTAATTGCTAGAATTCCTAGTAATAGAAATATATTTCCTAATAATTAGAAAAATCTATTTAATCTATTTAAAAAAAAGTAATCCTAATTTTCCCTAGCAATTTCCTAGCTTTAGAAAAGAGAATCTTATTCTCCAAGAAACCTTATCTACTACCGACACAAAGAAATTCAACTAACAATAAGTGTTGTCATTGATTAAAATAGCTTATAGTAGATCAAATTTGGAAAAAAAAATACCTCAAAGAGAAAAATGGGGCCATATTGGGGATCATCTATTTTTGTCAAACTCCATGGACGTACTTTAAGAACTACATATATATCTTGATAATCCGCAGGCAAGACACGTAATTTTTCATATTGTTTATTATAGAACTTCAAAAAGAGCTATTTTAATTTATCAGTGAGATACACTAATCATCATATGATTCCAGGCCTCTATATCAGATAAATGGGTTAAAATAAAGTTAAATTGCCGAGTTTAAACGGTAGATCCACCAGAAGACAATGATCCAAAATTGAAATGAGAACTTGATAGCTAATCAGAACTGGTGGGCCACATGAGAGGAAAGTGACGACGAATTCCTCTTTAATCATACAAACAGTATCAATCCTTTTTACAGCAATTAAAACAAGAGTGTTCAACAAGCGTAACTCATTAAAATTCGTGGACTGATAACAATTTTTCCATTGCTTGCTTTTTAATGATTCAGTTTATTACTTTTAGGAACGTGTTAGTATTTTCCTGTCTTAGTTAATACCTCAATATGAAAACAAAACAATTATGGAAAAGTAAAATTAAAACTCAATTACAAACTTATTTTTTTTTATAAGGCCCTTAGTATCGTTATTTTTTTATCTCATTTACCACACAAGTGGCAATAAATATTTGTCATGGATTCATAGGTAAATACCTCCTCTACTAAATATGATCGGAGGAGCCACTTGAATGAATTTAAAATAGGCAATAAAATAAAAGTGAAATATAATGAGCCCTGTTCTCCCAGTGGTCTTATTCAAACTGAGGAATTAATGAAGCCTTTTTTTTTTTTGTGCATTTATGATCGCGTAAATTATTGCGATGATTTAATGAAGCAGTTAATTTTATGCCCTTCCTTTATCTAGGTTCTCCAACATTTTGAATCGGTACCATGAAATATTCAATCAGGACCTCAGAACATTTAATCTCTTTCTTTTCTCTATGAGTTAGATTTTTTCTGAGTCTTCAAACGAGGTACGATTTATTCCTGTCACGTATTCGAAAAGCAAAGGTAAAACTAGTAGTTTTTCCTTCGTACACCTGAGGCTGAACCTGCACCGGCTTTGTTAATATTGCCATGACGAGATACCAAAGTGGTTAATGAACATAATGGGATGTCATGACACGGTTACCAATAGTTGTGAAATAAAAATCAAATTTTAAGAAAACAATTTAATTATAAATGAACTTTAATAAAAATATTTGAATTATGGTTTTGTTTGAAACTCTAATTAGAAAAAAAAAGAATCAATTTTTATAACCAAATGCTCCATATTATAATCGTCAAATTTCTGCAATCTAAAATACTTCAGCTTTGAATTTTATATGTATGTGGTATATCTTAATGTAATCTCTGATCAGTTAGACTTTTTTATTATTGACAATTTTTTATACTAAAATTAAATTTAATGAAATTGCAAAAGCAACTTCCATGGCCAATAAATATTAATTAATAGAGAAATTGCCCCTTTACCTCCATGAATGAGTGGACTATTCATACTATGTCCGTTTACCGCTGCAGGACACTGAGGGTGAGTTACAGAAACAATGGAGAAGTATATACCAATCACATAACTCAACAAATGATAGTAAAAAGCAAGATTATTATTGTCCAACCAAGAATTGTGTGGATGGTATACATCCGGTTTAATGGCAGAAAGGTCTATTACTTGTTTAGAGGTGCTAAACAGATATATGTGACGAAAAGTTGCTTTAAAAAAGTATAATTAATGTAGAATTTTTTCATGTAGTTTATCTTTTACTATAGAATAATATAAAATGTTAATTATTAAAAAATTACATTCTTTTTTTTGCAGTTAAAATTTCTCTTAAATGTCATTTCCTCATGACACCAATCTTTTTTATACCATTCGAGGTAGTAGCTGGCCAAAGGTTTACTCTACAGTAGTCGGACTATAAAATAATTACTTATAGATTTGTTTTCAAATTAAAATTGTGGCTTTATTTTGCTATAAAAATCCCTAAAAATCAATCCAATTGGTATGCAATAATAATAATAATATATATATGTTAATATTTTTTAGAACAATTATTTATTATACGTATGTAAAGCAATCATTCAACTGTTCTTAAATAAACAAATATTTGTATTTTTTTTTTAACTCCATAGTATTCCGAATGATTTTAAAATCACACCAACAATAAATAAAATAAAATGTATTAGAATCTGACATCAGTTATTTATAGATTTAAATAACAATTATCAATAGTTCCCATTTCTCACCCTGGCTTACACACCAGCAACAAACAACCCACTATCTTCAATACATAATGTTTCCTACCATTGATTGATGCACAGTTAATAACAGAGTAGAGGGTGCTTGTGTGGTCTAACAATCGGGTTAAGTCTTCTATTGGCCACTTATAACACGAAAATATCCTATTAGAGATTTAATCTCAACAATCGGTACGCAACAAACGTTATCGGTACAGAATAAGAATGCTTTGTGAATCACTGATTGGATTGTTTTTTTTATATGAGCTTTGTTCTTGAAGGTTTCAATTTTGCTTAAATGATGGGCATTTCATCAAGTAAATTCCATATAAAAACCTGATCATTTATAATTAAATGGAAATTATACGTCCTTTAGAAAGGTACAAAGAAATAGATTTGTTGAAAACAAGGATATGGGAGGTTATTTGTAAATACATCATAGTTTGATACTGGATATCTTCGACAACAAAGAAGAAGAGGAGGAGGATTTATGCTTTTTTTTTTTAGGCGTGAACTTTATTTTGTTTACTAGTAGCACTCCCTTTGGCGTTTTATCTATTTTTCCATCTTAAAATTATAAGATGCAGCTTATCAAAATAAAAAAAAGTATCTTAACAAATGGTAATGAATGTAACTTTATATCCTGTTTATTTCAACAGAGAATAAAACTAGAATTACCTTGTCTATTTCTTATAATTATTATAGAGCTGACGGTGAATGCTTCCATTATGAATTACTTACAGTTATAAATTTTTAACCAAACTCAGTTAAAAATTCTGGCCTATTTTATTTAAATTAAATCTAAGCTGTAAGGTTTGTAATAAAATCTAGAAAAATTTTTGAATAGAGAATAAACCTATAAAAGTTCTAGAACTCTATTTATATTATTTTATTCATTCAATTATTCAACTTAAAGTATTTCGTTATTGAACAATTTAGCGTTAACTTAGCGTATAACGAACGGTGTAACGTTAAAGGTTTGTATAACGAAGTACTTATACTTCCCACGGAAAAAATTATGTTTTTAAGCATTATCTTTTTAATAAGATAAGAAAATTCATCACAATTAACCCTTGGAATTTATGGACATATTATTCAATTTATAAACATTTTAATTTGTATTATCTCGCAAAAAATATATAAAAGGTTTTGGACTATTTCATGAATTTTATTTATCACAAATAATGAAACATTTTAAGAAGGTAATTATCACCTTTTAAAAATATACATCCTTAAATAGTAATAAAAATGTACCAGTGTTACAAGCCCACAATTTTAAATTATTGTCAAAAACATAGAATAGATTACAAATAACTACCTTCATGTTTAAGATATAATATAACAACAGGTAAAATAAGATACATAAGATACTGGAAAAATTAAAGTCATTCAGACATTTTATTAAAAATTTTATTCAAAAATAAAACTTGTGCATAATAAAAAGTATTTTGACGAATCATTTTTCTCTAATGCAAATGCAAGCGACCTGATAGTCAATTGGCTAGCGCTCTGGCCGTTACTACTACAGGCTTCAGATTCTACTCCTGGTGGTGTATTGGATGTTTGGTAGTGGTTCGGAATCCACGTTAAACTGCAGATTCTGGTCTAATTAGCCACAAAGTGTGCTAAAAATGACCATAGATTGAACAAACTAATGCAAATGCCTAGAGGAAGACACTTAAGGCATTAGCCCTCTTATTTCATAATATATAAAAATACAATACAATTAAAATTCTATTGTGTAGCACTCAGTGTACATTTTTTTACACTCATAAGTTGCTTACATAAAACAAAAGACCAATTTTTAAATAAATAACAATACATACAGTAAAAACTCAAAATCAATGAAACATAGTATCTATCAAAGTAACATTATGTATCAATAAATTGCAAAAATACCAAAAATAAAAATGTACAGCGTGGCAAGAATAACAACTAACTCAATCCGAGAAAAGAAAGAAAAACCCCGAACCAAATTTCAATATGAATTAACTCATAAAGCAAGATGGATGTGATGACGGTACATCCCACCCATTTCAACACTTTAAAACAATTAGCTAATTGAGATTCCCAACGAAAAACAATTACTGCAGAGCAACTCACAGCGGGAAACGCATAACTCTCGCTTAACCTGCCACAATTCCCACGAACTGAAACGCCAATGCCTGCTGCTATTACTACATAACCATATTGAACCTCAGCAGCCATCCTCACAGCAGAGAGAAGAAACGCAACAAGCCAGCAACACCGCAACTTTCCCTCCATCCGATACATCACGCACTGGAGTTCAACAGTGGCAACTCATAAGTAGAAATAAGTGAAATCCATGTTACACTGCAAATCCCTGTCTAATTAGCCAAAAGTGTGTAAAAATGACCTGAGAGCGAACGAATTAATGCAAATGCCAAGAGGTTGATACTTAAGCCATTAGCCATCTTATTTCAATAATATATAAAAACAATACAACTAAAATTCTATTGTGTAACACTCAGTGTACAATTTTTTACACTCATAAGTTGCTTACATAAAACACAATACCAATTTTTAAATAAATAAGCAATACATCCAGTAAAAAGTCGAAATCATTAAAACATAGTATCTATAAAAGTAACTTTATGTATCAATATACTGAAAAAAAAAAAAAATCAACAGCGTGATATGAATAACAAGTAACTCAATCCGAGAAAAGAAGCATAACTCCGCAACAAATTTCAATATGAATTAACTCATAAAGCAAGATGGATGCGATGACGGTACATCCCACCCATTTCAACACTTTAAAACAATTAGCTAATTGAGATTCCCAACCAAAAAACAACTACTGCCCAACTCACAGCGGGAAACGCATAACTCTCGCATAACCTGCCACAATTCCCACGAAATGCCTACTACTATATAACCATATTGAATCTCAGTGGCCATCCTCACAGCAGAGAGAAGAAACGTGACAAGCCAACAACACCGCAACATTCCCTCCAATCCGATACATCACGCACTGGAGTTCAAGAGTGGCAACTCATAAAGATGCCATTAAAAGCGAAGACAAACCAGTAATATACTATCTATCAAACCATATTTACCGCATGTCACGACATTGAGGCTGGTAAGCCGTCATTTTCGTCCTTGCCATCTTAGCCTCTGTGGTTTTTTTTTGTTGCAACCACCGAAAACAATTCAGGTAGCTCTCTCATCCCCAGTGATTAACCCTTTCTTTTTTTTTTGGCAGGGACCCTCATTTTCACACGGCTTGCATGGGGTCAGTCTCGTGAGGTAGGGGTCAGGACTGGAAGGGTCATAAAACACCGTGTGCAGCACTATTAGGCCTCCTCTGGTGTCCAAACAACAGTAATCTGCAAGTCAACATCATCATTAGGTTTCGTCGTCTTGAGGTCTTTTTATTTTTTTGGGGTGAAACGCATCATTGATTAACGATCAATTTCGTTTTGGGTTGTTGCTTTTACAATTAGCGAGGCGGTGTATAGGTTGTTGGTGGGTTTTTTTTTTCACTGAAAAGACTGTTACATATTCATTAGGAAGTTTACTTTTGTAAATATTTTTGATTTTTTTCAATGTTTTCTCTATCTATAGGCGTGATGTAAATTGAAAAAATAAAAAAAAATCAATTTTGTTAAATTTATATTAATGTGAATTTAGATGTTGAGAATGAATTTAATGTGCATTTAGATCATGTGAATGAATTTAATGTGAATTTAGGGGATGTGAATGAATTTAATTTGAATTTAGGTGTTGTGAATTTAATTTGAATTTAGGTGATGTGAATTAATTTAATGTGTATTTAGATGATGTGAATGAATTTAACGTGAATTTAGGTGATGTGAATGAATTTATTGTGAATTTAGATGATGTGAATTTGAAATTTAGATTAATTCCTTTGGGATTGTATTGTGTTGTGTTTAAAATTTATTTCAATATCTACTCGCAATGTTTTGTTAATATCACACCCGTATTTGTTGAAAAGAAGTAAATATGAATAATTAAAAAAAATATAAGACTCAATAAATATGTAAATTTTGAACTTACTTTCAATTGGCAATTAGGCCATCACAAAAAAAAAGTATTCAAATGTTTAAAATGTATTCCCACGATATATATAAAAAATTAATTGTAAATGTAAACATATCATTAAGTTAGAAACTGATTAATAATAACTTACGCCTGTCTATTTTGGTTTCGTAGAATTTATGTAGAATTTGTTTTTCTAGAAAATTCTACCAGAATTTAATGAATGCATATTACGAAACTTCTTCATAAAATTAAAAAAAAATGTAAAGAATTTTCATACGACATTTTTTAATACGTAATTATATATATATATACACTGAAGTGACAAAAGTCATGGGATAACAATATGCAAATTTTCAGATGGCAGTAGCATCGCGTAGAACAGGTATAAATGCGCAGTGCTTTCACAGAACTTTCATTTCTGTTCAAGTTATTCATGTGAAAAGGTTTTGACGTAATGATGACCGCACGACGGGAATTAACAGACTTTGAACGCGGAATGTTAGTTGGAGCTAGACGCATGGGTCATGCCATTTCGGAAATCGTTTGGGAATTCAACATTCCCAGATCCACTGTGTCAAGAGTGTGCCGAGAGTATGAAATTTCAGGCATAACATCCCACCATGGACAGCGCAGTGGTCGACCGCCTGCACTTAACGACCGAGAACGGCGACGTCTGCAAAGAGTCGTACATTCTAACAGACAAGCAACATTGCGTCAAATAACCGCAGAAATCAATGTGGGACGTACAAGGGACTTGTCTGTTAGAACTGTGCGGAGAAATTTGGCTTTCTTGGGCTATTCCTGCAGAAGACCGACTCAAGTGCCTTCACTGACAGAACGACATCGCTTGCAGCGACTCTCGTGGGCACGTGAGCATATCGGTTGGTCCCTAGATGAATGGAAAACCGTGGCCTGGTCCGATGAGTCACTATTTCAGTTGGTAAGAGCTGATGGTAGGGTTCGAGTGTGGCGCAGACCCCACGAAGCCATGGACCCAAACTGTCAGCAAGGCACTGTTCAAGCTGGTGGTGGCTCCGTAATGGTGTGGGCTGTTTTTTCATGGCATGGACTTGGTCCTCTGGTGCGACTGGACCAAACATTGACTGGAAATGCTTATGTTCAGCTACTTGGAGATCACTTGCAGCTATTCATGGACTTCATGTACCCAAACAACGATGGGATTTTTATGGATGACAATGCGCCATGTCACCGGGCCACAACTGTTCGCGATTGGTTTGAAGAACATTCTGGACAATTCCAACGAATGATCTGGCCACCTAGATCGCCCGACATGAATCCCATCGAGCATTTATGGGACATCATCGAGAAGTCTGTTCGTGTCCAAAATCCTGCACCATCAACGCTTTCACAATTATGGACGTCTATCGAGACAGCAGGGCTCAATATTCCTGCAGAAGACTTCCAACGACTTGTTGAGTCCATGCCACGTCGAGTTGCTGCACTTCGCCGGGCGAAAGGAGGGCCGACACGATATTAAGAGGTATCCCATGACTTTTGTCACTTCAGTGTATATTATATAAAGAATTATGGTCACAAAAATTATCTTGTTGTTCTCGTGTCCATGGATTTAAAATATTATTATTAAAGTTATATGAAGTCAACAGTCTTCACGATAGCGGCCGGTAGCAATGGCGCCGCTTCACTATACAGGACTTCTCTTAAGTTGGCCTCGATTGGCACCATACCCAATTGCAAAACATGGGGAGTGAGTGCTGGGAACTCTAGAATGTGCTTAGGTGTTAAGAAAGTGTTGGGGCAATTTCTGCAGGGAACGTATTCCTTGGTCTTGTCTGGGAGAATTTTCATCCCTCTGTAAAAAAATTATCTTATAATATGCCAATAATTATTTCATGTCTTCCTTAATTTTTATTACATAATGATTATGTATCTTTCTTGTAGAAACAACTGCTCGTTAAGCCCGACTCGTGACCAGTGGCAGCGTACGCCGCTGATGAGCATTAGTGTTGAGGTTCAATCCGCTGGACGCTTTATTGTAGAACAACGAGGGGACTCGATGGCGTTTGTGATGTTCAGCATCTTGCTTCATGAGTCGGAATACCTGCTGCGAGTTTTCCGGGTTTTCTCACATACAAAAAGCAAATGCATTGTATTTCCCTTTAAAAGTCCTCTATCTTTAAGTCAGATTTCTACCTACTGGCTCCATCACAACAGAAGCTTCCTCCGTTCCCTCCTTCCATGAGACCACACGCGTTTTAGGATTCGGACTAGAAGTTGTTGTCTACCAAGTGGAATAAGAGAAAAAACAAGTAATATAAAAAAAAAAATGTGGAAGCCAATTCCTACTTTTTTCACACAATATTGCAGAAAGTCCTTTATAAATAATTTTCATTCATTTTTTTAAGTTTATCTGGCGCCATCTATTGGTAGATTATATGCAACTGGAATCTAAAAAAAACTAAAATTAATTAATTAAATTTAATTACTGAATTAATATTTAAAAAAACTGTATCATCATCAAGTGTCACCAACTACAAGTTAAAAAAAATGTATTTGAATTTGAGTGGATGAATAAAAAGTATTTTACTTACGATTGAATATTTGAACCATATATATATAGGGAGAGATATAGGGTGCTTTTTTTTTGTGTGTGTGGAGCTAATAGAAGAAATTGAAAAAACTTCTCGTGATGATCTGTTCACAATGTATTCAACAGCCCAAAATATTCTCACTTTAGATCCAGCATATTCTGAATAATCGGTTTCCAGTTTTTACTATTGTCTATTTACAAACCTTCAAACGAAGAAACATTCTGACTTTTGGATATTTATAATATTTTAATGAAATTATTTTTAAATAAAAATTAAAATTCCAGTTTTTACTATTGTCAATTTACAAACCTTCAAACGAAGAAACATTCTGACTTTTGGATATTTATAATATTTTAATGAAATTATTTTTAAATAAATTGTCAATTTTAATTAAAATTCCAGTTTTGGATATTTATATTTTAATGAAATTATTTTTAAATAAAAATTAAAATTCCAGTTTTTACTATTGTCAATTTACAAACCTTCAAACGAAGAAACATTCTGACTTTTGGATATTTATAATATTTTAATGAAATTATTTTTAAATAAAAATTAACTAATTCAATAAGAAGGATTCAGAAATTTAATAAAAAATGATATTCTTCAGCTACTTATTATGCAACACCGTATAAAGTTTGTTATAGCTATTATTTATGTAAGCTAAAATAATATCTCTTTGCTAATCAAAATTGAAAAAAAAATAACACGATTTATCAATATATTGGAATTTTGGAAAGATGATTAATTTTCACAAAAAGAACCTTGTAAATTTTATTGAGACGGGAAGATACTTTGTTAATTTATTAGTGCCACGCACTTCTTATATGCTTTTTAACTTCACTGCTGTTTTTCAGTGATTTCGCTCAATATATATATATATTGCTTTATTTTTTTAAATATGCAATATTTATTTAATGGTTCTAACAAGTGAAAAAAAAGCAATGAAAGTAAACTTTGCGAAAGAAAGTCGATGCATAATTAGGGAAAAAAAAATTAAAAAATAGTAATCTTCAAAATATTTATTTGAGTAAATTGATTGAGAGAAAAAAAAATTAATTTTCAATCTTTCTATGTTAAAGAACATGAAAACAAGTAATATAAAAAAAAGTTTTTTAAGTCAATTCCTACTTTTAGGAATTGAAAGAAAAGTTTTCATTTCAAGTTTAAATTTTCCTCTTTTTTCTCAATTCCTTTTATTAGCTAACACTCTCCCTACATATATCTTGTTCAAATTTTAAATCGTTAATAAAATACTTTTTAGTCATCCACGCAAGTTCAAATACATTTTTTTTTTGAACTTGTAGTGGATGACACTTGATGTTAATGCAGTTTTTTCAAATATTAATTCATTAATTAAATTTAATTAATTAATTTTAGTTTCTTTAGATTTTAGTTGCATCTATCTAATAATAGAGGGCGCCAGATAAACTTAAAAAAAATGAATGAAAATTATTTATAAAGGACTTTCTGCAATATAGTGAAAAAAAAAATAGGAATTGATTTAAAAAAATTTTTTTATATTACTTGTTTAAGTAAATTGACTGAGAGAAAAAAAATTAATTTTCAATCTTTCTATGTTAAAGAACATAAAAATAAGGTAAGGTTAAGACAATTCTTAGTTTTTAATTTAAGGATGTCTTTAAAATTTTTATTTGGGAACTGTTATATCTACAATTACTTTTTTGTATTAAAGAGATGCAAAATTATTTTCGAATTCTTTAGTTATGGAGACAGCTATATAATGAGATTTATTTATTATATTTGTAATAAAATAATAAAAAAACCACCCAAAAATGCGGTTCAAATAATTGATCGCATAAATAAGTCGATTAATTTTATTTTATTATTATTGGCTATATATAGTAAAATATAATCTATAAAGAGGAGTTTTAAGAATGCTATAAATAAACTGTAAAATGCTATTTTGAAATTTACCATCATATGAAAAATTGCACTTAATTCTACTTTTAACTTGCTTTTAAGATTTTATACTATGATAAAGTATTGCCGTTTCTTATCAAAGAGTATTGTTCAATTTAATTTGCTTATTTTCTATAATAACCCTGCGTGAATTACATAGCAAATCAAATTATAATACTTCATTTCAATTCCTGATTAGATTACACTGGTTGGTTGATCTACTTTTGCCAAATATTTCCCATCCATATTTGGAAACGCAGCAAACAAAGCCACATTTTCATTATCTCTAATAAAATCTTAAAATTCCACGACCTATTTCCCAATACACCCTTTCAATTTAAAGCAAATACACGATTTCGTAAAAACACACACACACACATAAAAATAATTTTAATTTAAAAGGAATAAAAAATGACATTTGATAACAAAAACCTTACTTTATGTTAAAACGAAAAAACGAATAACAAACAAAAATAAAAAGCAAACCCACCAAAGCACATTGGCTTATATGGAAGATACCTTTCTTCCAATTCTAATACAAAACAACATTGATAAATGATGGCGGATGGTTTCGTGACCACATCAAACTGGCAAAGGTGGACGATAGCGCGCTTTATTTTTCGCGAATAACAAGGTGTTTACCTGCTTTACATAAGTCATAAAGCAAATAATAGTTCTATCCTTCGAATTTGGCAATAACTTTATTATTTTATGACAGAACTTCTGAACAAGTGGTGCACGGCCGATGGCAGACAAAAGACGATTTATGTAAAACTTCTGCAAGCTGCGATTCTTTGCGATTAAGGAATATTTACCAATGGCAGGTTGGAAGCAAATATAATCGCTCTTGTAAATGGGCCTCATATTTTTTTCTTATTATTGCTATCAAACAAACAAAAGAGAAAAGAAAAATCTAATTCGTATCCCAACACGAAGCACACATTTCATATTCCCGAACAAGACCTACATCACCGAACGAAAGCCTTTTTGCATCACGGTAGCACGTCTTACATGGAGAGTTCATCACGATTTCCATTGCAGTGTTGTACAGGTAATTTTTCATTCTGTCTCTCTGATTTGCTCTCTGCTCCCAAGAACCCTTGATGACCATCTCCGCAGAATGGGACCAAGATTCCCGCTTAATAATAACAACAACCGCATATTGAAAATAAGTACAGAGGGTACTCGTAAATGTTACATAAATTAAGCATCATAACAATCGTATTATACCAATTACACGCAGTAATTACCTGATTGATGATTTTGCAGTGCATGCCAATTTCCATTTTCAGTGATCTAAAAAAGACACTTGAGCAACGTGCCCATTTAATGAAACCAAGATAAATCTTTTTTTAACCATCAACTAATATCAAATGTTTAAGAGAAATTATTACATATATTAAACAATGTAACAGTCGCATGATGCTAATTGTTTTTGATTGAGGAGATTACAATGTTACCGTCCATTTTCTACTTCCTCTTTGAGTTCTATGAGAGTTTTTATACTCTTCTCCCAATAGCCAGGCCTGAAATTTCAAATAACTTTAGTTATTATCAAGCGTTAGCTTAATAATCATTAGCAAGCATTACAAAGAATTCCTAAATACTTCATGAATTTCTAATGTAATAATCGATTGATGACAATTAGAGGCCCCTAACAAAAAGACATCTTTTACGCTTTTTCAAAGTGTTTACTATTATATATGAGAGTGGTTATTAATTAATGGGGCCTGATGGCCGAGTGTCTGACTCTTGGTGGCATAAGTTTCGGGTTTGAATTCCGGCGGTGCTATGGATGTTTGTAGGGGTTCGGAATTCGATTTAAACAGTAGGTGTCCCAGTCTAACATGACAGTAAAGCGTTAACAACCCTACCCTGTAAAAAGGAAGCATATCCTGTTTCGGAAACTGCCAGTAGGCAAATGGCGTTGGCAATGGTCCACCCATAGAGTTTTTTCGTCAATTCAGAAAAAGAAGAAGGTTATAATTTTATAGTAATTTTTAATTTAATAGTATCCTTTTATTATTTAGTTCAAGCCTTTGTATTTTATTGTAATAAACGAAAATTGCGTTTTAAAATATAGTTAAATCATAATTACAGCCGTTCATTAAGGAAGATGTTACAGATTATATGACACATACCATTGTTCTTGTAGAGCCTGAAGAAACTTTGTCACATCTTTATTTGTAAGATGTGACAAAGTTTAGAAAAGACAATTAAACCAGCATGTATGAGAATGCGCATAAATCAAATTCATTTAAAATGTATAAGGGAG